>JAGIQG010000021.1:2771779-3291111 GCA_024679065.1 Sphyrna mokarran | reverse complement strand
TGGAGTGATTGATGGGGGGACAGTGTAGAGGGAGCTTTACTCTGTATCTAACCCAGTACTGCACCTGTCCTGGGAGTGTTTGATGGCGGACAGTGTAGAGGGAGCTTTACTCTGTATCTAACCCCATGCTGTACCTGTCCTGGGACGGTCCGCGACATTGAAATGGCAGACAGTTTGGTAGATGGAGCCTTTACTCTGTCATCCTAACCATAGTGCTGTACCTGTTCCTGGGGAACGAGTGTTTGATGGCGAGGACAGGTATACAGAGGGAGCTTGTATCTGTATCTAACCGCATGATGTACCGTCCGGGAGACTAGGAGTCGATTGATGGCCGGACAGTGTACAGATGGAAGCCTTTACTCTGTATCTAAACCTGTGCTGTACTGCATGGGAGAACCTGTTTGATGGCGGACAGTGTAGAGAGAGCATTTACCTCTGTAATCTAACCCCGTGCTGTACCTGTACTGGGAGTGTTTGATGGGGGGACAGTGTAGAGGGAGCTTTACTCTGTATCTAACCCCGTGCTGTACCTGTCCTGGGAGCGTTTGATGGGCAACAGTGTAGAGGGAGCTTTGCTCTGTATCTAATGGGTCTCCTGCGCTCACGTCCCTCACACTGGTGAGCAATAAAATTTTTAATAAAATGAGCAGAGATGTGAAATCTGAAGCTGGTGAGGATGATTTACAACATGAAGAAATGTGAAAATGAGATAAACTGTGCTCCCTGGGGAGAGAATTAATAATCAATGATTGTTTGGAGCAATGAGTTATCAGATAGAAATTGACACAGAATTAATCAAACTGGAAATGCATTGGGGAAGAATTTGCGTCTTTACAGGATGATCTCATTAACATGAGTGAGTTTTGGGATTTTAAACAAAGCAGAACAAATTTTCAATTTGGTCTCAAAATAACAACAACTCGCATTTAATTAGCACATTTAATGGATCAAACCAGCCCAAAGAGCTTCACAAGACTGCGAGCAAACAGCACTTAACACCCAACCACATGAGGAAATGGCAGATGTCACATCTAAAGTGGTGGCATGGTGGTACAGGGATAGCACAGCTGCCTCACTGCACCTGGGACCCGGATTCAATTCTGCCCTTGGGTCTCTGGGGAGTTTGTTCCTTTTCCCTGTGCCTTCATGGGAAGGGTTTGGGGTTGGCCATGAGTTCAGACACTCTGTGCAGTTATAAAATTAGCTGAAACTTAAGGAAGGGGACAGATGGGTAGAGGTCAGGAGAGGCTTGGGAATGCTGGAACGCTTTGCCACAACTATCTATTCTCAGGAATCATGTCTTCATCTTCCCCAGCAACAGAACAATCGCACACTGCACAACCTGCGCTTTATACATCTGGATTAGATTCCAGTCTGTAACTCACTCCCGGGTATCAGTTATTCTATATATGAACCACTCTGAACTCCTCAATTAGATTCCAGTTACAGACTGTAACTCACCCATGGCTATCTGTTATTCTATATATAAACCACCACAAACCCCTCGATTAGATTCCAGTCTGTAACTCACTCCCAGGTATCTATTATTCTATATATGAACCACTCTGAACTCCTCAATTAGATTCCAGTTACAGACTGTAACTCACCCATGGCTATCTGTTATTCTATATATAAACCACCACAAACCCCTCGATTAGATTCCAGTCTGTAACTCACTCCCAGGTATCTATTATTCTATATATGAACGACTCTGAACTCCTCAATTAGATTCCAGTTACAGACTGTAACTCACCCATGGCTATCTGTTATTCTATATATAAACCACCACAAACCCCTCGATTAGATTCCAGTCTGTAACTCACTCCCAGGTATCTATTATTCTATATATAAACCACTTTTCGATTAGATTCCAGTCTGTAACTCACTCCCGGGTATCTGTTATTCTGTATATAAACCACCCCGAATCCCTTGATTAGATTCCAGTCTGTAACTCACTCCCAGGTATCTATTATTCTACATATAAACTACCCCTGAATCCCTTGACTAGATTCCAGTCTGTAACTCACTCCTGGGTATCTGTTATTCTATATGTAAACCATCCCAAAACCTTCGATTAGATTCCAGTCTGTAACTCACTCCCAGGTATCTGTTATTCTATATATAAACCACCCCGAACCCCTCGATTAGATTCCAGTCTGTAACTCCCTCCCGGGTATCTGTTATTCTATATATAAACCACCCCGAACCCCTCGATTAGATTCCAGTCTGTAACTCACTCCCTGGTATCTGTTATTCTATATATAAACCATCCCGAACCCCTCGATTAGATTCCAGTCTGTAACTCACTCCCGGGTATCTGTTATTCTATATATAAACCATCCCGAACCCCTCGATTAGATTCCAGTCTGTAACTCATTCCCGGGTATCTGTTATTCTATATATAAACCACCCTGAACCCCTCGATTAGATTCCAGTCTGTAACTCACTCCCGGGTATCTGTTTTTCTGTATATAAACCATCCCGAACCCCTCGATTAGATTCCAGTCTGTAACTCACTCCCAGGTATCTGTCATTCTATATATAAACCACCCCGAACCGCTCGATTAGATTCCAGTCTGTAACACACTCCCAGGTATCTGTTATTCTGTATATAAACCACCCCGAACCCCTCGATTAGATTCCAGTCTGTAACTCACTCCTTGGATTGATCATTGCTGAGTGTCTGATGATTAGAGTGGAGTATTTTGATTGGCAGTTTGCTGACACACAGTGCTCTGGGAGGAGAAGTCATTAATTTGAATGTGAAGATTTCACACATTCAGGCGGTTCTGTGTTGCTGGGAATTGAACACAAATTCATTACAGCTGTTCTTGTAAGACAGGCAGCGTAATTGGGGAAATGAGCTGACAAAGATTCCATTCACAGCTTTTACCAGTTTTATTTGTGTAAATCATTCAAATCAGAGCTACATCTAAAACTCACAGTGTCGGATCTGCGGGAATGACATTCTGCATAGACATATTCACAATGTTGTGTGTGATGTAGAAACTTATCACAGCCTTCCTGTCTGCGGTACTGACAGAGTGCCACACTGTCAGCGCAACCATCTCTTAGATTGTCAAAAACTTTCACTTGCATCCATTTTCCCAGGTGGATACAAAGTTCCCACAATTCCTATTGTGAGGAATTATCAGGGAATTCTTGCAGGGATTTGGGAAATAGTTATACCTTCATTAACAGCACAAAAAATAAATTATCTGGTCACTGTCACATTGCTATTTGTGGGATCTTGCTGTGTACAAATTGCAGTTTCCAACATTAGACAGTGGCTGTATTGTTAAAGTATTTTATTGGAGCTTAAAATCATTTGGAAAGTCCTAACATCATGAAAAGTCGTACAGAAATGGAAATTGGTTTATCCATCAGAGACTCATTCCCAAACTCTCAGCAACCCCTCTCCTCCCAGCACCCTGTGTTACTGACTGTATCTGTACTGATGTCAATCCAGTTCCTCTATGTTCTTTATTTAAGTGGTTGCACGATTGCTTTAAGAACCACATGATTTGATGGTGATGTCATTTATAATTTGCTATTTAGTTTCATTTTCTACCCTGTACAGGGAATAACACTCGCAGTTAATTTGTCGTTGTTAGTGAGATTCTATGGGGCCAATTTTACCATTTTGATTCTAATTGTTGAATCTGGGAGTGTTTCAGATCTGACTTTTTGATCTGTTCTCAGGCACCTCCATATGCACTCTGCCTGAAAAACATTAGTGATTCTGAACCACTCGTCTGTGGGTGAGACTTACTGTGCCCAAAATGCTGCAGCTCCAATCGGAGTGTCCAACTGCACATGCGCAGTAAAAATAATACAAAAACCCTCCCCTGTCACATCACTCCCAGGCCGGATAACGCCTCCCCCTAGTCCCCACAGATATTGCCCCACCCCCACAACATAATTGTCCCCCTTATCCCCCCACAACCTGCTACCCAGACCAATCACAGCCCCCTGCCTCCTTCCTCCCGATTGATCACTTGCAGAATGGCAGTGGACTTCCCCTCTATCCCACCGCACAGCCATCTGACCTGCCTCCCCACTGCCCCCACCATCAATCCGAGCCAGAGAGCCAGCGGAAGGTCTGAGCTCACTTCCTCAGAAGCTGGAGTGCCCCAATTGGACCTTTGTGAACCATGTCCATTTTGCACTGAAACTGGACATGTGGATATGGTAGTAAAGGGAGAAGTGCCAGTAAGTTTGGGTGTCCAGCTCATTAAGTCAATTTAAATTGACGTTGTGACCGTTTTGGGTGTGGTCCCGACGGTGGCCATTTTTGAACCTTGATAAAGGGGGAATAGCGCAGGGGCGAACACGGATCGCGTTACTCACCTCACACCTGACTTTACCAAGTTTTCATACCTGTAAACAGGCACAACCTGATGGTAAAATCAGACCATGTGTGTGCAAACTACATCTTTTCCTTTTTGTTAATGTCCACAGCCACTAACATCCTTCGGATATTACAAAAAACAAATTAGCAATGATTCAGGATTTTGTTTTTTCGGGAACATCGAGCAAACATCTAGAGTTTAAAAAAAAAGCATTTTGTGGGTCCCCACTCTCCGAGTATTGGAAAGCTGCTGGAAAATGAACAATGAGATTCAGGATTGATTCACCAGCGAAGGAAGACCAGGTAAGAAAATCCTGGAGCGTGGAATTCTCCCAGCCTCCGGGTGGGTGTGTGTGTAGCAGTGTGTAGTGTCAGAGTGGGAGGGGGACTCAGTGCGCTGCTGATAAAATGAGGGAAGCTTTCCGTGTGTGGTTTTAAAGAAGAGAGTTTTTCCGAGCAGAGAAGGATGAGATTCCAGGCAGTTTTTCCGGATGGATGCTGTACCGTAGAGAAAGGGCCATTTGAAAAGGGATAATATCAAGCCAAGATTCTCCAGGGTAAAACAGGGAATGCTGGGAAGACTGTAAAATATAAAATATATCTTCATCTCGAGTCACTCGTGCTGCAAGAGAACTGACAATTAACTAGGACCCAGAAGCCCTTCAAATTAAGACAAGGAATCATGAGTTTCCATGCCCAATATTTTCACTGATTTGTAGAAATGAATAAAATTGCCAATCAGTTGCCTGCGTCAGCTTTCTCAGTCCAATAGGAAGTAAAACCTTCAATTTGCTCAGGAACTCAGTTCATCCAGCAAAGCCAAGAACCAAAATTTACGCTGACTTGACAAAGAACCTTGAAGAGCATTAATCTCCAAACCCACTCATCATCACGGGGTGGTTCAGGTTCCACTGAAGGAATCAAGTGGAAGGTGAAAGCATTACTCAGTTTGTGGCAATCTTAAAAAGGCTGCAGTGTGTTGTGAGTATTTGAGTTATTAAAGGATACTCTTCGAGATTGTCTAGCTTGTGTCTATAAAATGAGGTTATCCAATGAAGATTGTTTACTGAACAAGCTTTGATTTTAAAGATAGCAGCAGAAATCAGTGCCGATGGAACGGGCTGTTAAAGAGGCTTTACAATTTATTCATAATTTATTTATTTTTCACAAGTAATCTTACATCAACACTGCAATGAAGTTACTGTGAAAATCCCTTAGTTGTCACAGTCCAGCACCTGTTCAGTGCACTGTGGGACAATTTAGCACGGCCAATATACCTATCCAGCACGTCTTTTAGACTGTAGGAGGAAACCAGAGCTCCTGGAAGGAAACCCATGCAGACACAGGGAGAACATGCAAGTTCTGCACAGACCCAAGCCAGGAATTGAACCTGGGTCCAAAAGAGAAAGTGACTGGAGGCCAGTGAGTAGTGGTGTATTACAGGGATCCGTGCGGGATCCCCTATCGTTCGTCATTTATGTAAATGACACAATGACTACGTGGGGTAGGATCAGTAAGTTTGTCAATGACACAAAGACTGACCAGATGGTTAATACTGAGGTTGAGTGTCTTGAGTTTCAGGAAGATATAGACGAGATGGTCAAATGGGTGGATAAGTAGCAGATGGAATTTAACCCTGAAAAGTGTGAGGTGAGGGACTTTGGAAGTAATTTGCCAAGGAGATCTGACACTGGGAAGGGGCCTTGGTGTGTTTGTCCATAGATCCCTGAAGGCAGGTTAATAGGGTGGTGAAAAAGGCACATGCCTTTATCAAACGGGGGTATAGATTACAATAGACTTGTATAGAACTTTGGTGAGACCACAGCTGGAGCACTGTGTGCAGTTCTAGTCACCACATTATTGAAAGGATGTGATTGCACTGGAGGGGGTGCAGGGGAGATTCACCAGGATGCTGCCTGGGCTGGAACACTTAACTCATGAAGGGAGGTTGGGGAGGCTTGGGTTGTTTTCATTGGAGAAGACTGAGGGGCAACATGATTGAGGTGTTCAAGATTATTCGGGACAGGGACAGAGTGGATAAGGAGCAACTGTTCCCCTTAGTTGAAGTGCCAGTTATGAGAGGACACAAGTTAAAAGTGAGGAGTGGGAGGTTTAGGAGAGATTTGAGGAAAAACGTTTTTACTCCAGAAGATGGTGAGGGTCTGGAGTGCGCTGCCTGGGAGGGTGGTGGGGGTGGGATGGCCCACATCCTTTAAAAAATACCTGGATGAGCAGCTGGCACATCATAACATTCAGGGCTATGGGCCAAGTGCAGGCAGATAGAATTAGGTGGCATTTCATCCATCAGTACAGACTCGATAGGCCAAAGGGCCTCTTCTGCACTGTGAGATTCTGTGATTCTGTGAATCTGAATCTGTGACTAGTAAATTATTATGACAAACATGTTCCTAACTTAGTTACATTGTTGAAGCCTGAAGTATTGGTTCATTTTAATGCAAAGATGTTTGCTTTTCTCCATTGAGTCAGGGCAGTCCTTTCATGTGTTTGAGAGAAGAACAATCAAAAGCTTTTGCTTTGTGTATTCTGACTGGTGCTGAATCTAACTGGAAGAAGAAGCAATGAGGATAATTTTTGATATGCAAAGGTTTCATCATTATTTATATGGTCACCATCTCACATTCCTGACTGATCATCGATCCTTCACTATTACCTTTTAGCCAGATAAAGATAGATCAACATTCACTGTGAGCCAATTACAAAGATGGTCACTGATTGTATCTGTACACTTCCAAAATATAAAGTATCATCAAAGCACCATACTAATATTAATGCATCGTCACACTCACCTTCACCTATTAAGTAGATGCCACCAACTAATTTTGCTCCTTTACTCACTTGGGAGAGGTTTAAAATGTCCATGCAATGATTGTGTGTAGATTTTGCTGGTTCAATTGAGGGTTACATAATTGATGTATGGTCAAAGTGATCAAAAGTTGTTATCATGAAATCTACTATACCTGAACAAAACATTGAAAAACTTGATGAAACCTTTGCAAGATTTGGTAAACCAAAACAATTCACAGTTCACTTCACAAGAATTTGAGGATTGTCCTTTATAAAATCCATACATTATCATCCATCAACCAATGCATTAGCTGAAGAATTCATACAATCTTTCAAACATTCCTTAAAAGCTTCAAAAAAGCAAGACTCATTAACACGTTATGTGAATAGTAGTTTTTTTGGTACCTTACAGAAATTCTACTCAAAGTTCACCTGTATTCACTCTTGGAGTAGAGGCTGAGAATTATCTTTGATTTGTTATTCCCTTCAGAAATCACAAAGATTGAAAAATACCAGCAACAACCTGTTGGAGACTAAAAATGAGGGCAAAACCATGTTCATTTCAACAAGGAAATTGAGTGTTAATGTGAGATTATGCCACAACTGAGAAATGGGTATCATCCATAGTTTTAGCAAAAACAGGTCCAATTTCTCACACGGAGATGAGCTGGTTTGATGACCAATTAGTGTCATTTCAAACAACTCCTTGAAACCATCTCCAGAAATACTAACTGATTTAGTCCCTAGTATTGTGAATATTAGTATAGAATCTGAGTTGCCCAATGATTATATAAGAATGATGCAGAATTCATTCCAAGAGAAGAAATGTCTCCTAAAGTTCCAGATCAAACTTTCAGGCTCAAGTATAGCCAAAGAGGGATAGACATCCTCCTGATCCACCTTCCTACTGACTGTGTATAATGATGCATACTGCTGTGTCTAGAATATTATTGATCATATACATAGTGGTAGATAGTGAAAAGGGGTGTTATAGTTTGCAGAGAGACTTGGACAAGTTGCAGAGCTGGGCCGAGAGGTGGCAAATGGAGTTTAATGCGGAAAAGTGTGAGGTAATTCACTTTGGCAGGAATAAAAAATGTGTAGAGTATAGGGCTAATGGTAGGATTCTTAATAGTGTTGATGAACAGAGGGATCTTGGTGTATATGTGCATAGATCCCTGAAAGTTGGCAATCAAGTCGATAAGGTTGTTAAGAAGGCATACGGAGTCTTAGCTTTTATTGTAGGGGGATTGAATTTCGGAGCCGCAACGTCATGTTGCAACTGTACAAAACTCTAGTGCGGCCGCACTTGGAGTATTGTGTGCAGTTCTGGTCCCCACATTATAAGAAAGATGTGGAGGCATTGGAGAGGGTACAGAGGAGGTTTACCAGGATGTTGCCTGTATGGAGGGCAGGTCTTATGAAGAGAGGCTGAGGGATTTGAGGTTGTTTTCGTTAGAAAGAAGGCAGCTAAGTGGAGACCTTATTGAAACATATAGGATGATTAGAGGTTTAGATAGGGTGGACAGTGATAGCCTTTTTCTTAGGATAGAGAAAGCTAGCACAAGGGGACATAACTTTAAATTAAGGGGTGGTAGTTATAGGACAGATATCAGAGGTAGGTTCTTTACCCAGGTAGGGTGGTTAGGGTATGGAATGCCCTGCCTGCGGCAGTTGTAGATGCGCCAAGTTTGATGGCATTTAAGAGGTTAGTGGATAAGTTTATGGACGAAAAGGGAATGGTTTAGGTTGGAGGATCGTTGCTTTTTCCTAATTGGTCGGCGCAACATCGAAGGCCGAAGGGCCTGTTCTGCGCTGTAATGTTCTATGTTCTATATGTATAATATTGTAGTAATTTGGTGTCATGATCATAGAAATAATGAAGGGAGGGATATTATATATTTAAGTGGTTGCATGATTGCTTTAACAGCAGGTCACATGATTTGATGGTGCTGTCATTGGGATATTTCCCAGGTTACTGTTTAATTTCAGTTTGTCCTCTGTACAGGGAACAACTCCTACAATAAATCTGTTTAAATCTATGTGTGCAAACCACATCTTTATCTTTTTGTGTAAAACTCATGATTCCTGAAATAATTCTGACATTACATCCATACATCAGTCAGGAACTCTCAGATGCATGGATAACTGTCCAGGGATAGGAGAGAATCTTCAGGAAATATAAACATACAATATGACGTATTTATATCAGGAAAGGGGAAAAGAAGCAGAAGAGCAAGAGAAAAATGAGGAATAAAGTTTAGAGAAAGGGATAGGAGAAAAAGTATTGAAGGGAAAGAGGAGTGAGGAAGGGAAGGAGGGGGTGCAGGGGATTGGAGGGATCTAACCAAGAGGGAGGTAGAGGAAGCAGGAAGGGTGAGGGGAAGAGTAGGAGAGGTGAGGAGGAGTGTGAGGGTAATGAGAGAGGAGAGAGGGAAGGTAGGAGTGGATGAGGAAGGTGATTAATTGAGTTGGATGTACAGCGGCTGTGTTGAGTTTGATGAGTTGAGAGTTCGGCTTCTATTCTCTGTTGTAGGAGAACGAATCCATTCACAAGAAGCTCACAGACGGGAGGAAGGATTCACAGTGCCAGAGGAAGTGTGAATATCTCACATCAAGGTCAATGAGACTGAAAGAAACGCAGAACAAATATTATTTTGCAATTGATGGTTTTAAAAAACAGCAAGTGTTCCGGAAGTGCCCATGTTTGACTAGCGTTGCCATGGTAACCGCCTCCACACTCTCATGATATGGGGTTGTGTTTAATGTTCATTTATTCGATTAACAGGAACAATCATTACTCCCCAGACCTGATCTCAACAGCAAAGACAGTCTACCCCTCACCCCCTTCACTCACTATCCCTGCTCTCTCTCACTATCCCTGCTCTCTCTCTCTCACTATCCCTGCTCTCTCTCACTATCCCTGCTCTCTCTCACTATCCCTGCTCTCTCTCTCTCACTATCCCTGCTCTCTCTCTCTCTCACTATCCCTGCTCTCTCTCTCTCTCACTATCCCTGCTCTCTCTCTCTCACTATCCCTGCCCTCTCTCACTATCCCTGCTCTCTCTCTCTCACTATCCCTGCTCTCTCTCACTATCCCTGCTCTCTCTCACTATCCCTGCTCTCTACTCTCTCACTATCCCTGCTCTATCTCCACTATCCTGCTCTCTCTCTCTCTCTCTACTCACTATCCTGACTCTCTCTCTCTCACATCCCCTGCCTCCTCTCTCTCTCTCTCAATCCATGCTCTCTTTCACATCCCTGCTCTCTCTCTCTAACTAGCCCGCTCCTCTCTCACTCTCTCACATCCCTGCTCTCTCTCTCTCTCACTATCCCTGCTCTCATCTAACTAACCTTGCTATCTCTCACTGTATCCCGCTCTCTCTCTCTCTCTTCACATCCCTGCTCTATCTCTCTCTCTTCTCACTATCCCTGCTCTCTCTCTCTCTCTCACTACACCTGCTCTCTATCTCTCTCTGCTTCACATTCCAGCTTCTCCTCCTATCGCTCTCCCAACTATCCCTGCTCTCCTCATCTCAAATATCCTGCTCATCTCTCTCTCACGATCCATTGCTCTCTCTCTCACTCTCTCACGATCCGTCTCTCTCCTCTCCCTCTCACTATCCCAGCTCTCTCTCTCTCTCTCACTATCCCCTGCTGCTCTTACTCTCTCTCTCTTCTCTCTCTCTCACTATCCCTGCTCTCTCTCTCTCTCTCACATCCATGCTCTCTCCTCTCTCCCATATCACTGCTCTCGCTCTCTGCTCACTAATCCCTGCTCCTATCTCTTTCAACTATCCCGCTCTCTCCTCTCTCATATCCTGCTCTCTCTCTCTCACTATCCTGCTTCTCTCTCTCTCACTATCCCTGCTCGCTCTCTCCACTATCCCTGCTCTCTCTCTCACTATCCCTACTCTCTCTCTCTCACTTCCCTGCTCTCCTCTCTCACTACTGCTCTCTCTCTCTCTCATTAATCCCTTGTCTCTCTCACACTATCCCTGCTCGCTCTCTCTCACTATCCCTGCTCTCTCTCAAACTATCCCGGTCTCTCTCTCTCCACTATCCCCTGCTCTCTCTCTCTCTCACTATCCATGCTCTCATCTCTCACTCTCTCACTATCCTGCTATCTCTCTCTCACTACCCTGCTTCTCTCAACTATCCCTGCTATCTCTCTATCACTATCCCTGCTCTCTCCATATCCTGTCTCCTCTCTCACTATCCCTGCTATCTCTCTCTCACTCTCCCTGCTCTCTCTCACTATCCCTGCTCTCTTCTCTATCTCTCTCTCACTAATCCCTGCTCTCTCTCGCTCACTATCCCTGCTCTCTCTCTCTCTCTCTCACTATCCTGCTCTCTTCACTAATCACTGCTCTCTCTCTCTCAGATCCTGCTCTCCTCTCAATCTCTCACTAGCTGCTCCTCTATCTCTCACTATCCCTGCCTCTATCCACTATCCCTGATCTCTCTCATATCTGCTCTCTCTCTCTCTCTCTCACTATTCCCTGCTCTCTCTCTCTCTCTCTCAATATCCTGATCTCTCTCTCTACTCTCACACTCTCCCTGCTCTTATCTCCTCTAATCACTATCCCTTGCTCTCTTCTTCTCTACTCTCTTTCACTATCCTGCTCTCTCTCTATCACTATCCCTGCTCTCTCTCTCTCACTATCCTCTCTCCCTCCACTCTCTCACCTATCCCTCTCTCTCTCTTCTCTCTCACTATCCCGCTCGCTTCTCTCTCGTCACTATTCAATGCTCTCTCTCTCTCTCTCTCCTCTCTCTCACTATCCTGCTCTCTCGCCTTCTCTTCACTATCCATGTCAGCTCTCTATTTCTCACTATACCTGATCTTTCTCTCTCACTATCACCTGCTCTCTTCCTCTCACTATCCATGCTCTCTCGCTCTCTCAACTATCCCTGTCTCTCTCTCTAACTATCCCTGCTATCCTCTCTCTGCACTATCCTGCTCTCTCTCTCTCACTATCTGCTCTCTCTCTCACTATCACCTACTCTCTCTCTCTCACTATCCCAGCCTGATCTCCTCCCTCACTATTCCCTGCTCTCTCTCTCTCTTCATATCCCTGCTGTCTCTCTCTATCACTATCCCTGATCTCTCTCTCTCACTATTCCCTGCTCTCTCTCTCTCTCCACTATCCCTGCTCTCTCTCTCTCACTATCCCTGCTCTCCTCTCCCTATACCTGCTCTCTCTCTCTCTCACTATCCTTGCTCTCTCTGTCTTGGTTCTTTCTCACTATCCCTGCCCTCTCTCTCACTATCCTGCTCTATCTCTAGCCTGCTCTCTCTCTCCCACTATCCCTTGCTCTCTCTCACTATCCCTGCTCCTCTCTCTCTCACTATCCCTGCTCTCTCTCTCACTCTCTCACTACCCTGCTTCTCTCTCTCACTATCCTGTCTCTTCTCACTCTCTCTCCTCTCTCTCTCGTCTCACATCAGATCTCTCTCTCTCTCTCTCTCACCAATCTTCTCTCTCTCTCTCTCTGTCCCACACCAATCCCTGCTCTCTCTCTCTCTCTCTCTCTATCCCACTCTCTCTCTCTCTCTCTCTCTCACTATCCCTCTCTCTCTCTCTCACACTCTCTCTCTCTCCTCACTATCTTCTCTCTCACACACTCTCTCTCTCTCTCTCACTATCCTCTCTCTCTCTCTCTCACACACTATCCGCTCACACTCTCTCTCTCTCTCACTATCCTCTCTCTCTCACTATCATCTCTCTCTCTCACTATCCCAAGCTCTCTCTCTATCCAATATCCCTACTCTCTCTCTTCCTTACTCTCACACTCTTCTCTTCATATCCTGCCTCTCTCTCAATCCCTGCTCTCTCTCTTCTCACTATCTCTCTCTCTCTCTCTCACTATCCCTCTCTCTCTCTCTCACTATCCCTCACACACACACACACTCTCTCTCTCTCTCACACACATCCTCCTCTCTCTCTCCAGAACATGCTCTCTCCTCTCTCACTACCATCTGCTCTCTCTCTCTCTCACAAACACATCTCTCTCTCTCTCACACACCTCTCAATCTCACTCTATCACACACTACACTCTCTCTCTCTCTCTCTCACATCCCTGCTCCTCTCACGACACTATCCCTGCTCTCTCTCACTATCCCACATATCCCTGCTCTCTCTCTCTCACTATCCCTTGCCTCTCTCTCTCTCTCTCTCTCACTATCCATGCTCTTCTCTCTCCTCTCTCACTATCAACTGCCTCTCTCTCTCTCTCACTATCATGCTCTCTCTCTCCATATCCCCCTGCTTGCTCTCTCTCTATCAGATCCGCTCTCTCTCTCTATCTCACTATCCTGCCTCTCTCTCTCTCTCACTATCCCTGCTCTCTCTCTCCCCTATCCAGTTTGCTATGCTGCTCTCTCCACTATCCCTACTCGCTCTCTCTCACGATCCCTGTTCTTCTCTCTCTCTCATATCCCTGCTCTCTCTCTCTATCAACTATCCCTGCTCTCTATCTTCAACATCCCTGACTCCTCTCTCTCTCTCACTATCCCTGTCTTCTCTCTCACTATCCCTGTCCTCTCTCCTCACATCCATGCTCTCTGCTATCTCTACTATCCCTGCTCTCTCTCTCTCTTACTATCCCTGCTATCCTCTATCACATCACTGCCCCTCCTATCCCGCTCTCTTCTCTCTCAACTATCCATGCTCTATCTCACTATCCCTGCTCTCTCCTCTCACTACCCTGCGCTCTCTCTCACTCTCTCACTATCCCTGCTCTCGTCTCTCTATCACTACCTGCTCTCTCTCACTATCCCTGCTCTCTCTCACTATCCCTGGCTTCTCTCTCTCCACGATCCTGCTCTCTCTCTCTTCCACTATCCATGCTCTCTCTCTCTCTCTCTCACTATCCCTGCCTCTCTCCTCCACTTAACTACCCTGCTCTCTCTCTCTCTCTCTATCACTATCCCTGCTCTCTCTCTCTCTTATCTCAACTATCTCCTGCTCTCTCTCTCTCATATCCATGATCTCTCTCTCGTCACTATCCTGCTCTCTCTACACTATATCACTATCCCTGATCTCTCTCTCTCCACTAATCCCCGGCTCTCTCTCTCACGATCCCTGCTCTCTTCTCTCTCTCTTCTCACTATCCTGCTCTCTCTCTCTCCTCACTATCCCTGCTCTCTCTCTCTCTCACTATCCAGTAGCTCTCTCTCTCTCTCACTATCCCTGCCTCTCTCTATCACTATCACCTGCTCTCTATCCTCTCACTATCCCTGCTCTCTTCTCTCGCTCACCTACCCTGCTATCTCTCTCTCTCACTATCCCTGCTCTCTCTCTCTTTCACTATCCCCCGCTCTCTCGCTCTCTCACTATCCCGTGCTTGCTCCTCTCTCACTATCCATGCTCTCTCTCTCTCTCTCACTATCCCTACCTCTTCTCTCTCTCACTATCCCTGCTATCTCTCTCTCACTATCCCTGCTCTCTCTTCTCTCACTATCCATGCTTCTTCTCTCTCTCTCAACAGATCCCTGCTCCTCTCTCTCCACGCTCCTTGCTCTCTCTCTCTCACTATAACTGCTCTCTCTCTCTCAACTACCATGCTCTCTCTCTCTCTCACTATCCCTGCTCTCTCCTCTCTCCCAGCTATCCTGCTCTCTCTCTCTCTCACGATCCCTGCTCTCTCTCGTTCACCTATCCCTGCTCTCTCTCTCTCTCATATCAGTGATCCTCTCTCTCACCGAGTCCCTGCTCTCTCTCTCACTATCCCGGCTCTTTCCTTTTCCATCTCTCACATCATGCTCTCCTCTCTCTCTCACACTAATCCCCTTTTTTGTGTTGTTGCTCTCTCTCTCTCACTATCCCTGACTCTCCTCTATCCCGCTCTCTCTCTCTCACTTATCCCTTGCTCTCTCTCACTATCCCTGCTCTCTCTCTCTCACTATCCCGCTCTCTCTCTCACTCTATCACTATCACTGCTCGCTCTCTTCTCACTATCCTGCTCTCTCTCAACTATCCCTGCTCTCTCTCACTATCCTGCTCTCTCTCTCTCACTATCCATGCCTCTCTCTCGCTTCACACCCTGCTCATCTTCTCTCTCTATCACTATCCCTGCTCTTTCTCTTCGCTCTCACTATTCCCGCTCTCTCTCTCTCTCTCTCCTATCCTGCTCTCTTATCTCTCCTCTCAATCATCCCTGCTCTCTCTCCTCACTAAATCCCTGCTCTCTCAATCCCACTATCCTGCTCTCTCCCCCCACCCCCCCACCCTCTATCGTCAATAGTCCCCCACCGCTCTCTCTCTTCTCTCGCAACTATTCCCTGCTGCTCTCTCTCTCTCTCTCTCTCACTATGCCTGCTCTCTTCTATCTCACTATACCCTGCTCTTCTCTCTCACTATTCCCGCTCTCTCCTCCCTATCCCGCTCTCTCTCTCTATCAATATCCTCGGCCTCTCTCCTCTCACTATCCCTGCTCTCTCTCTCACTATCCCTGCTCTCTCTCTCTCACTATCCTACTCTCTCTCTCACTATCCCTGCTCTCTCTCTCTCAAGATCCCTGCTCTCATCACTATCCCTGCTCTCTCTCTTCACTATCCCTGCTCTCTCATGGTCTCACTATCCATGCTCTCGCTCTCTATCACTATCCCGTCTCTCTAGCTACTCACTATCCCTGCTCTCTCTCACTATCCCTGCTCTCTCTCTCTCACTATCCCTGCTCTCTCTCACTATCCCTGCTCTCTCTCACTATCCCTGCTCTCTCTCTCTCACTATCCCTGCTCTCTCTCTCTCTCACTATCCCTGCTCTCTCTCTCTCTCACTATCCCTGCTCTCTCTCTCTCACTATCCCTGCTCTCTCTCTCTCTCACTATCCCTGCTCTCTGTCTGTTTCATTATTATAATATAATTTCCCCAGAAATTAGATCTTTCAGGGAATTTATTTATCATTGAGTTAAAGGGCCAGATTTTACCAATTGGAGGCTGAGTGCCGGATCCAAGCCGGGAGTTCCCCATTCCAACGCGCCCATACGACTCTGGTCCAGTCTGCGCTGCGGCAGGGCTTAGTGCTGTCGAAACGATCAGAGTTCTGAGAAAAGTCCTGAGACAGCGCGCCCGGGCAGGAGAAACTAAACAGAGAGTGCTGGGGGAGGCGTGGGGGGGGGAGGCATGTCCACCAGGCACACCCCCAGCCAGATAGCCATCTGAGCCCATCACCACCCCCACCCCCGCCCCCACCTCCAGCAGACCCCAGCGGGAGGCCAGGAAGGTGTAGGATGTCTAACAAGTGCAGGAAGAAGTCTCACATCACCAGGTTAACGTCCAACAGAACTTTCCAACAGCACTGGGGCAGTGAGACTTCTCACTGTGTTCACCCCAGTCCAACATCTCCACATCAACCAGTGCAGGTCACAAGGATGCTGGAGGGCCAGGTAGGATGGGGCTGTGCTCTGCTGAGGATGGAGGCCTGCCTCCCAGTGTGGAAGGGAGGGGAGGCTGCCTCCTGGAGGGGGTCAGACCGTGGGGAGGGCCTGCCCCCCAGGGGAGGTCTGATCACAGCGGGGGGGGGGGGGGGGGGGTGCGGGTGTCCACCAGGTGCTGTCATCCTCCCAGGGGTCCGGAACGCAGGGGGGGGGGGGGGGGTCTGCTGGGGTGGTTAGCGGGAGGTCTGTGAAGGGTGTTGGAGGAGGATGGGTTTCGGAGATTCCCCTGCAGAATAGGAATCCGCTTCGGATTTTTATTCTGCAGGATCCGTTCCGGATGCAAAGATGGTAATGTGGGATTTGGCGGTGGAGTTGGGCGCACGGTTCATTAAGTTGATTTAAATACTTGCTAACGATTTCAATCATCAGGGCCATCCAATTGGAGCGCAGACCGGATCCCAGGCCAAATCGGGTGTCAGTAAAAGCCTCAATCTGCTCAGTTTCAGGCACAGATAGCGTTACAGTCCCAGACACTCACCACCCTCTGTGTGAAAAAACCACCCTCAATACAGTCAGTAACACAGGGTGCTGGGGGGGAGAGAGGGATTACTGAGTGACAGTGTGAGGGAGCTGGATTAACATCAGTACAGATACAGTCAGTAACACAGGGTGCTGGGGGGAGAGAGGGATTACTGAGTGACAGTGTGAGGGAGCTGGATTAACATCAGTACAGATACAGTCAGTAACACAGGGTGCTGGGAGGAGAGAGGGATTACTGAGTGACAGTGTGAGGGAGCTGGCTTAACATCAGTACAGATACAGTCAGTAACACAGGGTGCTGGGGGGGAGAGGGATTACTGAGTGACAGTGTGAGGGAGCTGGCTTAACATCAGTACAGATACAGTCAGTAACACAGGGTGCTGGGGGGAGAGAGAGATTACTGAGTGACGGTGTGAGGGAGCTGGATTTTATTTGATGTTCCTGTTGATGTGTGAATTAAGGCTGATTTAATTCAGGAAGATTTTTGAAGGGAGGATTCAGTACAGACATTCAGAATCTGGACTGAATTTAGTTTAGGGATATTAATTTTAGATTGTAAGGAGCGATGGAAGAATGTGCTATCTGGAAGATGAATTCTGTAGAAATGATTTAATTCAAATTGAATGTCAATTGGAAAAAACAGCTTCTACTCTAACAGAAAGGGTTCGGATTGTTTGGCATATTGATTCTAATTGGCCGAGGCGTTGCCATGGAGAATGCACGAGGGAACATTGTCCACTTTGCTTTTGTTTAATTGAGGAATGACGCAATTCCTGGACAAGTTCCTTTTGTCTGCAGCAGACAGTTCCTGCCCATGAATATCTATAGATTCCAGCAAGCAGAAGGACTCAGCCACTTTGTCAATGCCATTTGATCATTATTTAAATGGTTGTTTGTTCAATGATTCTCAGCAGATTTTGTGGAAATTTGGTCGTGTGCTTTTAACCTGATCCTGCAGGTGGAATGCTGCTCTGAGTATAACTGGGTCAACTCACATTCTCAGGACTCCCAGTGCTCCCGGAGACTGACTCAAACCTCACCTCAGTTTGATTTCATTAAACGTGAATTTTCTTTCACAAACTCTGTCCAAACAAACGGTGCTGAATTTGAGGCCACATCAATCGTGGTGCCCTGGATTCTGGGATCTTTGTTCAAATATCCCTCTCGTTTACCATTCCTGGATTTCCTCCTCTCTCTCTGGGCCTTCCAGTCCAGCAGAGCTGCATCAAGTTCCCACATTCCCGGAGCTTGGAGTTGATCCATCAATCGGGCTGGCTTTTCAATGTTGCCTGATCCTGGGATTAGATGGGATTATCAAGAGGATGCAAAACATGATTGATTAAAATTTTACAATATATGTACTCTCACTCTCTTTCTTGCTCTGTTTCTCTCCCTCTCAGCCTCTCTCTCCTTCTCTCTCTCTCTCTCTCTCTCTCTCAGACTGATGGTTTTTATTACTTCCACTCATCATTTTCCATGTTTTTCCTAGGCTCTTTGTCTTCCTAAGATATTTGGTGTTGGCTTTCTCTCTTTTTACATGTTTCTGCTTTATTCTTTTATTCTTGTAGCTGTTCTGATCTCAGCTTCTGGTTCTTTTTTTCTCAGTGATTTTCCAGCCACTCACTGGTCTCCCGGAGTCCACTCAATTACTGATCCACATTGATCCACTCGCTGATCTTCTGTGCTCCATTCAATTACTGATTCACAGTGATCTACTCAAATCTTTCAAGAGGATAAATGTAAAAAGATGAATAATGATAAAGGAATTCAAGTGCATGGTATGCTCCTCCTGCTCTATGTGGGAAGCCAGTAACATTTCCAGTGCCCAGGACCAACATGCATGCAGCAAGTGTTTCCAGCTCCCAGAAGCCCAGGATTTGGAGATGAAGACATGGCTTAGGACATAGTAAGATGGAGAGTATCATGGATAGCACGTATAGAGACATGCTTATACCGCTGACTAAGACTCTACAGGCAGGAAACTTATGGGTGACCATCAGGCAGAGCAAGAGGACTAGGCAAACATTACCTCTGGCCATTCCACTGCAAAACATAGAACAGAACATTAGAGCGCAGTACAGGCCCTTCGGCCCTCGTTGTTGCAACGACCAGTGGAACCAATCTAATGACCCGCTAACCTAAACTATTCCAATGCTATCCAAATGCCTATCCACTGACCATTTGAATATCCTTAAACTTGGCGAGTCCACAACTGCTGCAGGCAGGGCATTCCACGCCCTTACTACCCTCTGAGTAAAGAATCTACCTCTGACATCCATCCTATAACTACCACCCCTTAATTTAAAGCTATGTCCCCTTGTGTTATCCATCTCCATCCAAGGAAAAAAGCTCTCACTATCTACCCTATCTAATCCTCTAATCATCTTTAGCCAGGAAGGAGCTAAAGAGGGAGTTGAGAAGAACTAGAAGAGGACACGAGAAGACTTTGGCGGATAGGATTAAGGAGAATCCTAAAACTTTTTACAGGTATATAAATAATAAAAGATTGGTTAGGGCAAGATTAGGGCCAGTCAGAGATAGCAGTGGGAAGTTGTGCGTGGAGCCTGAGGAGATAGGAGAGACACTGAATGAGTATTTTTCGTCAGTATTCACGCAGGAGAAAGACAATGTTGTCAGGGAGAATACTGCAATACTAAGTTGTAGACTAGGCAGGATTGAGGTTCATAAGGAGGAGGTGTTAGCGAATCTTGAGGGTATGAAAATTGATAAATCACCTGGGCCAGATGGGATTTACCCTAGGATTCTCTGGGAGGCTAGACAGGAGATTGCAGAGTCTTTGGCTTTGATCTTCATGTCGTCATTGGCTACAGGTATAGTGCCGGAAGACTGGAGGATGGCAAATGTTGTCCCTTCGTTCAAAAAGGGGAGTAGGGACCATCCTGGAAATAATAGACCGGTGAGCCTGACTTCTGTTGTGGGCAAAATCTTGGAAAGAATTATAAGGGATAGGATTTATAAGCATCTAGAGAGAAATAAATTGATTAGGGATAGTCAGCACGGTTTTGTGAAGGGTAGGTCGTGCCTCACAAACCTTATTGAGTTTTTTGAGGAGGTGACCAAAGAGGTAGATAAGGGTAAGGCAGTTGATGTAGTGTATATGGATTTTAGCAAAGCGTTTGATAAGGTTCCCCATGGTAGGCTACTGCAGAAAGTGCAGATGCATGGGATTGAAGGTGATTTAGCAGTTTGGATTAGGAATTGGCTAGCTGATAGAAGACAGAGGGTGGTGGTTGATGGGAAATATTCAACCTGGAGTGCAGTTACAAGTGGTGTACCTCAAGGATCTGTTTTGAGGCCACTGCTGTTTGTCATTTTTATAAATGACCTAGATGAGGGTGTAGAGGGTTGGATTAGTAAATTTGCTGACGATACCAAAGTGGGGGGAGCTGTAGACAGCGAGGATGGATGTTACAGTTTGCAGAGGGACATAGATAGGTTGCATAGATAGGCCGTGAAGTGGCAAATGGAATTCAATACGGATAAGTGTGAGATGATTCACTTTGGTAGGAATAACAGGCATGTGAAATATAGGGCTAATGGAAGGACCCTTAATAGTGTTGTTGAGCAGAGGGATCTTGGGGTACAAGTACATAGCTCTTTGAAAGTTGGCACCCAGGTTGATAAAGTTGTTAAGAAGGCGTACGGTGTGTTAGCTTTTATTGGTAGAGGGATTGAATTTAGGAGCCGTGAGGTTATGTTACAACTGTACAAAACTCTGGTGCGGCCGCACTTGGAGTATTGCGTACAGTTCTGGTCGCCGCATTATAAGAAAGATGTGGAAGCATTGGAAAGGGTGCAGAGGAGGTTTACCAGGATGTTGCCTGGTATGGTGGGAAGGCCTTATGAGGAAAGGCTGAGGGACCTGAGGTTATTTTCATTAGAGAGAAGAAGGTTACGCGGTGACCTAATTGAGGCGTATAAGATGATCAAGGGACTGGATAGGGTGGATAGTGAGAGCCTTTTTCCTCGGATGGTGATGACCAACACGAGGAGACATAACTTTAAATTAAGAGGTGGTAGTTATAGGACGGATGTCAGAGGCAGTTTCTTTACACAGAGGGTGGTGAGGGCGTGGAATGCCCTGCCTGCAGCAGTTGTGGACTCGCCTACTTTGGGGGCATTCAAATGTTCGGTGGATAGGCATATGGATGATATTGGAATAGTTTAGCTTAGAGGGTCCGCTGGCCGGCGCAACATCGAGAGCCGAAGGGCCTGTACTGCGCTGTAATGTTCTATGTTCTATCTTATATGTCTCAATTAAGTCACCTCTTAACCTTCTTCTCTCTAATGAAAATAACTTCAAGTCCCTCAGCCTTTCCTCATAAGACCTACCCATCATATCAGGCAACATCCTGGTAAACTTCCTCTGCACCCTTTCCAATGCCTCCACATCTTTCTCATAATGTAGCAACCAAAACTGTACACAATACTCCAAGTGCGGCCGCACCAGAGTTTTGTAAAGTTGCAATATAACCTCACGGCTCCAAAATACAATCCCTCTACTAATAAACGCTAACACACCATATGCCTTCTTAACAACCTTATCAACCTGGGTGCCAATCTTCAGGGAGCTATGCACATGTACATAGAGATCTTTCTTCTCGTCGACACTACTGAGAGTCCTACCATTAGCCCTATATTCTGTACTCCTGTTACTCTTACCAAAGTGCATCACCTCACACTTTTCCGCATTAAACTCCATTTGCCACTTCTCGGCCCAGCTCCGCAGCTTATCTGTGTCTCTCTGCAAACTGTAACATTCATCCTCACTGTCTACAACTCCTCCAACTTTGGTGTTGTACAGATATACAATTTTGGATACTGTTGAGGGGAATGACCAAAGTCACTGCACCATGGTTAGTTCTGTTGCAGAGGGGAAGGGTGAAAAATGTGCCAATGCAATAGTTATTGGGAATTCAATTATAAGTGGAATAGACGGACATTTCTGTGGCCACTCCAGGATGATATGTTGCCTCTCTGCTGCTAAGGTCAAGGATATCTCGGAGCGGCTTTAGGACATTCTGAAGGGGGGAGGGTGAACAGCCAGCGCTTGAGGTACACATGAATATCACTGATACAGGTAAAGAAAAGGGATGAGATTCTAAATGCAGAATATAGGGAGTTAGGAAGAAAGCTGACAAGTCTGATATCAAAGTTAATGATCTCAGGATTACTACCAATGCAACGTGCTAATCAGAGTCAAAACAGGATACATAAAATGAACACATGACTGAAGGGGTGATGTGAGGGGGAGGGTGTCAGATTTCTGAGGCGCTGGAATGGGTTCTGGGATAGGTGGGACCAGTACAAACTGGACAGGTTACACCTGGGCAGGAACTGGCACTGATGTCCAAAGTGAGTATTTGCTAGAGTGATTGGGGAAAGTTTAACTAAAATGGCAGGGGGATGGGAATCAATGCGGAGGGGGAATCAAGGACTAAAACAAAGACAGAGGGGGATAAGAAAAATAATCGGCAGAGAAACCAAGGACCAGATTCAAACAGGGTCTCAGTGAAAAATAGTGGCAATAGGAATGTGAAATAGACAAGGCTGAAGGTTTTGTGCGTTAACGCGTGGAGTATTCACAATAAAGAGGGTCAATTAATCACACAAATAGATTTAAATGAGTGTGATATAGTTGGACTTAGAGATATGGCTGCAGGGTGACCAGGAATGGGAACTGGGATATTCAGTATTTAGGAAGGACAGACTGAATGGAAAAGGTGGTGGAGTTGTGTTGTTGGTTAAAGAGAAAAATAACATCATAGCGAGAAAAAGTGTTCACTCCCCCGACAGTGTGGGATCTGTATGGGCAGGACTGAGAAAAACTGAGGGGCAAAAAACCTTTCTGCTGGTTAGATGCATTGACCCAAACAAGTGCTGGACCACGGCGACTAGGGGAATATCACAGTAACTTCATTGCAGTGTTAATGTAAGCCTTATTTGTGACTAATAAGTAAACTTTAATTCTCAAAATTGCCACTACAGTTTTGGGGGGGGGGGGGATCTTTAAAAAATTAATCAAACAGGAAATTAGAGATACATATGATAAATGAACAGCTGTAATTATTGGTGATTTTTATTTGCATGTAGATTGGGTAAACCTTTCCGAACTAAGATGAGGAGAAATTTCTTCACCCAGAGGGTGATGAATGTGTGGAATTCATTCCCACAGAAAGTAGTTGAGGCCAAAACATTGTGTGATTTCAAGAAGAAATTAGATTTCACTCTTGGGGCTAAAGGGATCGAGGGATATGGGGAGGAGGAGGAGGAGGAGGGGATCAGGGTATTGAATTTGATGATCAGCCATGATCAAGATGAATGGGGGAGCAGTTTCGAAGGGCTGAATGGCCTCTTCCTACTTTGAGTTTCTAAATGAAATTAGTCACAGTAGCGTGTAGGAGGAACTCCTACTGGAGTGAATATGGGATGGTTTACTGGACTAATACACTGAGGAACCAACTAGAGAGCAGGTCACTGTGTAATGAGAAAGGATTGGTTGGCAATCTTTGTGCGAGATCCCTTGGGGATGAGCAAGCATAACGTGACAGATTTCTTCATTTAGATGGAGAATGACCTCATTGATTCTGAGACCAGGGTCCTGAGTCTAAATAAAGGAGACAATGATATGAGGTGTGAGCTGGCTATGTTGGATTGGGAAATGTTACTTAACGGGATATGGTGGATCGGCAATAACAAACATTCAAGGAGCACACAGTTGAACTACAAGAATTGTTTATTCCTCTCTGGAACAAAAGTAACACTGGAAAGGAGGCCAAATCATGTATAACAGGGGAAATGAGAGAGAGTATCAGATCCAAAGTAAAAGCATACAAATCGGCCAGAAACAGCAAACTGAGGATTGGGACTAGTTTATAAATCAGCAAAGAAGGACAAAGGGATTGATTAAGAAGGGGAAAATAGAGTTTGAGTGTAAACTTACAGGGAACAAAGAAACTGACTGTAAAATTTTATTTTGGTACATGAAGAGAAAAAGATTGGTGAAGGTAAATGTAGGTCCTGACATGATCGCTCCTTGTCTCTATCTCTGTCATCTCCTAGACAACAACACTGAGATCTCCGCGCTCCTCCAATTCTGGCCACTTGAGCATCCTGATTTGCTTCAACCCACCTTTAGTGACTGTGCCTTTTGCTGCCGGGGAATTTACTCCTCACCTCAGGCAGAGGTGTAGTGAAATATAGAAAATAGGACCATGAGAAGGCCACTTGGCCCTTCAAGCTTGCTCCACCATTCATTTTGATCATGGCTGATCATCCAACTCAATACTCTGACCCCAACTGCGCCCCATATCCTTTGACCCCCTTCGCCCCAAGTGCTACATCCAACTGCTTCTTGAAAACATTCAATGTTTTGGCCTCAATTACTTCCTGTCATAGTGAATTCCACAGGCTCACCATCTCTGGGTGAAGAAATTTCTCCTTATCTCTGTCCTAAACGGTCTACGCTGTATCCTCAGACTTTGACCTCTGGTTCTGGACTCCTCCACCATTGGGAACATCTTCCCTGTTTTTAACCCTGTTTAGTCCTGTTCGAATTTTATTGGTTTCTATGAGAGCTCATTTATCTGAACTCTAGTGAAAACAATCCTAATTAGTCAATCTCTCCTCATACATCAGTCCCGCCATCCCTGGAATCAGCCTGGTAAACCTTCACTGCACTCCCTCGACCTTCGCTGCACTCTCCAAGAACATCCTTCCTCAGAAAAGGAGATTAAAACTATACACAGTACTCCAGATGTGGCCTCACCAAGGCCCTGTATAGAACATTACAGCACAGAACAGGCCCTTCGGCCTTCGATGTTGCGCCGACCAATATAAAAAGCAATGCCCCTCCAAACTAAACCATTCCCTTCTCTTCCATATACTTATCAACTAACCTCTTAAACGCCACCAAACTTGGCGCATCTACAACTGCTGCAGGCAGGGCATTCCACTCCCTAACCACCCTTTGGGTAAAGAACCTACCTCTGATATCCGTCCTATAACTATCACCCCTTAATTTAAAGCTGTGTCCCCTCGTGCTAGCTTTCTCCATCCCAGGAAAAAGGCTATCACTGTCCACCCTATCTAAACCTCTAATCATCTTATATGTTTCAATAAGGTCCCCTCTTAGCCGCCTCCTTTCTAACGAAAACAGTTGCTGTATAATTGCAGCAACACACCCCTGCTCCTGTACCTGTATTCTCTTGCTATGAAGGCTGATATATCAATTACCTTTTTTACTGCTTGCTGCACCTGCTTTGTTACCTTCAGCAACTGGTGTACAAGGACACCTAGGTCTCGTTCAATATTTCTTTCTTTCAATCTATAGCTATTCAGATAATAATCTGCCTTCCTGCTTTTACTACCTCACATTTATCCAAATTATAATCTATCTGCCAATCATTTGTCCACTCACTCAGCCTGTCCAAATCACACTGAAGGATCTCTGTGTCCTCCTCACAGCTTTGTGGGTAGCAATCCAGAGACTCAGGGCAATGCTCTGGGGACCTGGGTTCAAACACAGCAGATGGTGAAATTTGAACTCGGCAAAAATTTGGAATTAAAAGTGAAATGATGCCTGTCTATTGCTGTAAAAGTCACTCTGGTTCACTCATGTCTGATAGTGCCCTCTGTAATACCCAGAGACAGAGAGAACATAGCAGCACAATGCTCTCTGTAACCTGCACGCTGCCCCTGTCTGTACTGACACACACACACACGTGACTGTAGGCTAAGGCCATTAGAGTAAACCAGGAGATGCAGGAGGAGTTGTTATTTCTATAGCAATTCCCCAGTGATCCTTCAGCCTCTGCTAGGTAGGGACAGGGGCGGGAGACACATGGGAACACCATCTCCTTCGAGTCACTCACCATCCTGAATCGGAAATAAATCACTATTCCTTCCCTGGATCAAAATTCTGGAATCACTTCCTAATGGCATCATAGGAGTTCCTACACCAGATGGAGTGCAGCAGTTTAAGAAGGCAGTTCACCTTCTTCCAGAGGCAGCGAGAAATGAACAATAAATGAATAAAAATTAATGTCCAGTCTATTGGAACATGTGGTACAACAGCACCATCTGGTGACATAATTTAATAAACGCAGCTGGGTCACAAATCTGATTTTATACAAAGAGGCTACAATACAGAACACAGGTTATTCAGCCCAACTCATCTAAATCGGTGATCACTCTCCACGGAAATAATAGTTTTCATCACATTAATCCACTCCATTCCCTTATCTCTTCAACTTTTCCCTTGGGGGCAGCACAGTGGTTAGCACAGCTGCCTCACAGTGCCAGGGACCTGGGTTCAATTTGCGGCTTAGGTCACTGTCTCTGTAGAGTTTGCATGTTCTCTCTATGTCTGCATGGGTTTCCTCCAGGTCTCACAGTCTGAAAGATATGCAGGTTAGGGGGCATTGGCCACGCTAAATTCTCCCTCCGTATACTTGGCACTGCAATGTGGCAACTAGGGGATTTTCACAGTAACTTCATTACAGTATTAATGTAAGTCTTACTTTTGACTAATAAGTAAACTTTAAGTTTTGTCTGATAATTCCTGTGAAACACTTTGAGACGTTTTACTAAGTTAAGGGAGCTAAACTAAAGTTAAAACATTATTTATTAGCCACAAGATTTATACTAACATTGTAATGAAGTTACTGTGAAATTCCCCTAGTCACCACAGTCCAGTGCCTGTTTGGGTCAGTGAATCTAACCAGCATGTCTTTCAGACTGTGGGAGGAAACCCGAGCACCCAGAGGAAACTCGGGAGCAATGAGGAGAACATGCAAACTCCACACAAACACTGACCAAAGCAGGGAATCGATCCCTCAGTTCCCTGTTACTGTGAAGCAGCAGTGCCTACTACTGTGCCGCTCCTATCTAAATACAAAGGGTGAGAATGGACGAGACTTGAAACAGAATCCAAAATTACTGTTACACTGCACACTAACCAGATACTCTGCCTTTCGATGCAATTTCCAGTAGTAAGATTATAGTGAAACTCGGTCACTGAATACAGTCCCAATCCTTTGTAAAAACCCCAGCTAAAAGAGAAATGCCATTGAACAAATCAGCATGATTCCATACTGAGCTGTACAGACACAGCCAAAGATCTCAGATCTCACAGTGAGTTCCTGCATTGATATTCATCAATAGCAGAACAACAAAATATCAATGCTGGAGGAAAATATTTGTATTAAATCAGCCAATTGCCTGTAATCCATCAGGGTTCATCAGGGGTGCAGCTCTGAGACCAGCTAATGGATCCAGAGAAATGCATGGTAAAGAAGATAGCAGTTACACAGAAATAGTATTGGTCAAATCTCACACTCAGCTGTATTTACTTCATTTCTAAATCTCCTAGCCTACCATTTTGACAGGAGTCCCTCCCTAGGCTATTTAGCTTGTTTTGTGTGATGGCAGGAATAGGGAATACTGAGCTGGTGACAGGCACAGTGGTTAGCACTGCAACCTCACAACACCAGGGACCCAGGTTCAATTCCCAGCTTAGGTCACTATCTATGCAGAGTTTGCACATTCTCCCCATGTCTGCGAGGGTTTCCTCCCACAGTCTGAAAAACATGCTGGTTATGTGGATTGGCCATGCTAAATTCTCTCTCATTAGTCAGGGTGTGGAGCATAGGAATTGGAAAATTGCAGCTGTATAAGACTGTGGCTGGGCCGTATTTGGAGTATTGTGTTCAATGCTGGTCACCACACACCCAGAAGGACGTTGATGCTTTGGAAAGGGTGCAGAGGAGATTTCCCAGGATGTTGCCTGGTTCAGGGGGTACGGACTATGAAAAAAGGTTGAACAAACTTGGATTGTTTTCATTGAAGTGCGGAGTATGAGGGGATACCTGATAGAGATTTACAAGATTATGACAGGCTTGGATAGAGTGGAGTCAGGGTCTTTTTCCCAGGGCCAAAGGGTCATTTACTTGGGGATATTATTTGAAAGTGGGAGGGGAAAGTTTAAAAGAGATGTTTGGGGCAAGTTTTTCACACAAAGGGTCATAGAGTCATCGAGGTTTACAGCATGGAAACAGGCTCCAGACCAACTGGCTCTCGCCACTCTTTTTTTAAATCCCTAAGCTAATCCTGATTGCTCACATCTGGCCAATATCCCTTTATATCCATCTTAGTCTTGTAACCATCTAAATGCTTTTTAAAAGACAAAATTGTACCTGCCTCTATTACCGCCTCTGGCACCTTGTTTCAGACACCCTGTGTGGAAAAATTGCCCCTTTGGACACTTTGGTATCTCTCACCTTAAATCTATGCCTTCTAGTTTTAGATTCTCCTTTCTTTGGGAAATGATATTGACTATCAAGCTGATCTATGCCCCTCATTATTTTATAGGCCTCTATAAGATCATCCCTCAGCTCCTACGCTACAGAGAAAAAAGTCCCAGTCTATCCAGCCTCTCCTTATAACTCAAACCATCAGGTGGTGAACGCCTGGAATGCACTGCCGGAGGAGGTGGTAGAAGCAGATTCTGTAACAACATTCAAAGGCATCTGGATAAATGCATCAATAACAGGGAATGGGGGATATGGACTACGTAGAAGCAAGAAAACATTAAATTACAAGGCCATGTGTGACAGCACAAACCTGGTGGGCCGAAGGGTCTGTTTCTGCGCTGTTCTTTGTGACCCTACTTGTAACAGTAGTAAATAAATTTAAAAAAACAAACTTAATCTAGGGAATACTGCAGCAGTGAATGCAGTAATGTAAGGGGCAGCAGACTGGACAGTGAGGTAAAGGAGTACCACATTGCGATAGCTTTCTTTCTGATGAGACGTCGAACTGAACATAAAACATTACAGCGCAGAACAGGCCCTTCAGCCCTCGATGTTGCGCCGACCAATTAAGAAAAAGCAATGACCCTCTAACCTAAACCATTCCCTTTTCATCCATAAACCTATCCATGGACCTCTTAAACACCCCCAAACTTGGCGCATCTACAACTGCAGCAGGCAAGGCATTCCATACCCTTACCACCCTCTGGGTAAAGAACCTACCTCTGATATCCGTCCTATAACTAACACCCCTTAATTTAAAGCTATGTCCCCTCGTGCTAGCTTTCTCCATCCTAGGAAAAAGGCTATCACTGTCCACCCTATCTAAACCTCTAATCATCTTATATGTTTCAATAAGGTCTCCTCTTAGCCTCCTTCTTTCTAACGAAAACAACCTCAAATCCCTCAGCCTCTCTTCATAAGACCTGCCCTCCATACCAGGCAACATCCTGGTAAACCTCCTCTGTACCCTCTCCAATGCCTCCACATCTTTCTTATAATGCGGGGACCAGAACTGTACATAATACTCCAAGTGCGGCCGCACTAGAGTTTTGTACAGTTGCAACATGACGTTGCGGCTCCAAAATTCAATCCCCCTACCAATAAAAGCTAAGACTCCATATGCCTTCTTAACAACCTTATCGACTTGATTGCCAACTTTCAGGGATCTATGCACATATACACCTAGATCCCTCTGTTCATCAACACTATTAAGAGTCCTACCATTAGCCCTATACTCTACACATTTGTTATTCCTGCCAAAGTGAATTACCTCACACTTTTCCGCATTAAACTCCATTTGCCACCTCTCGGCCCAGCTCTGCAACTTGTCCAAGTCTCTCTGCAAACTATAACACCCCTCTTCACTATCTACCACTCCTCCGACTTTGGTGTCATCCGCAAATTTACTAATCCATCCTTCAATACCCTCATCCAGATCATTTATAAAAATTACAAACAGCAGGGGCCCCAAAACAGATCCCTGAGGTACACCACTTGTAACCGAACTCCATGATGAATAATTTCCATCAACCACCACCCTCTGTCTTCTATCAGCTAGCCAATTCCTAATCCAATTAGCTAAATCACCCTCAATCCCATACATCTGCATTTTCTGCAGAAACCTTCCATGGGGAACCTTATCGAACGCCTTACTAAAGTCCATATATACCACATCAACTGTCTTACCCCCATCCACCTCTTTGGTCACCTTTTCAAAAAACTCAGTAAGGTTAGTAAGGCACGACTTACCCTTCACAAAACCATGCTATCCCCAATCAATTCATTTCTCTCTAAATAACTATAAATCCTATCCCTAATAATTCTTTCCAATACTTTGCCCACTACAGAAGTAAGACTCACTGGTCTATAATTCCCAGGAAAGTCTCTATTCCCCTTCTTGAACAATGAGACAACCTGAGGCCCCATCTCAGATGGATTGAGACTCCATGCTGTTATTTTGAAGCAGTGTAGTCTCCTATCTTCAAACAACATCCTTCCCGTACATTATTTGGTTATAGCAGCATGGGAGCTGCTTGCGTAAACTGGCTATGATTTTAGGAGCGCACTTCAAAAGTTCTTACTGCAGATGCTGGAACCTGAAAAGGCAGAAAATGCTGGAAAACCTCAGCAGGTCTGACAATAGCTGTGCAGAGAGAATAGAGCCAACATTTTGTATCTGGATGACTAGACTTCTGGTTTGCTACTTATAGACCTGTTCCAACAGTCTCCTGACCTCCCATGAACTTCAGTCCATCCTAAACTCTGCTGTTCAGATCATAACTCTCACCAAATCCTATTGTCTCATCACCTCAATGTTCACTATACTGGTTCCCCATCTGGAAATACCTGAATTTAAAATTCCCATCCCAGTTTTCAAATCCTCTGTGTCCTCTTCATTGTAGCTTTCTCCTGTACTGCATTTACAAAGATGCACTCCTTCAATGCTGGCATCTTGTGCATCTCCATTTTAATCATGCCATTAATGGCTATGCCTTTAGCTGCCTGGATCCTAAACTCCAGATTTTCTTCCCTAAACCTTTCCTTTAAGCCATTTGTTAAAACTTACCTCCAAGCTTCTGTCTTAATACCTCTTTATATGGATCAGTGTCAAATTTTGTCTAATAATACTTCTGTGAAGCAGCTGGGTAATTCCTTTTCATTAAAGTTGCTAAATATAAATTCTTATTTTACAACTCACACATTAAATTAGCTATTAATATCACAGCAAAGTCACTTGAGAAAGAACTGAAGATGTGTGCTTATGAAATAGATTGTCATTTACAAACAGCATGCTCTTATAAGCAGCAGTGGCAATGACCCAACGATCTGTTTTAGTGATGTTGCTTAATGGATAACATTGGCTAAGAGACCACGCAAATTCTGCTGCTTCTCTGAAGAATTGGAGCCAGTGGGTGGAGGGGAGGATCTTTCATATCCACCTGAGTCAGGAGATGGAGACTTGGTTTAACGTCTCAGTGCAAAGACATCAGTGCTAATGCTCTCGTGCTCCCTCAATATTACACTGTAAATGTCAGATCTGGTTTTGGTGCTTAGGTTTGGGATTTAAAGCCACAACTTTCTGACACTGAAGAGAGTGTTACCCACATCCTCACAACACTGGAGGATGCCTCTGCCATTGCTCGTTCCTGGAAAGATTGAAATGCCAAAGCACGTTCTGCAACTTCTCTGGTTTGCTGGTCCCTGGCCATTCTGATTGTGCAATGCATAGAAATGAACCTGTAACATCTGAGTTGAAAACATGTAATATAAATAGAACTGACACTTCATACTACCAAAGGAAAGGCACCTTTTTAACAACGAGAGATGCAAGAAAAATTCAATTTAAAAGAATGCTTGTACTCACTGTGAATAGGAATGAAGTGCAAGCTGCATTCTGATCGTATCGACGTTAATATGATATATGATTGTAAAAGATATATAGGATTTGCACGCAATTAAATCTGACTTCTGTGATTTTACATTGTCAGCACTTATCCGATCAGAAGAGTGCAAACATCTCTCTGCTTTTAAATTATCTCTTAAATGATATGTTGTCATTTTAATTGCACTGATTAAATTGCCAAGCAGTTAGATTAAATGTGACGTGGCATTAATTAATTATATATGAAAATTCTTTGGAATGAATTATAAATTGTTAATATCAGTTTTAATTAAATGGTTGCCATTAATAAATGCAGAATATTGTTTGATAGTAACATGCTGGCCTCTACAGTCACAGCGAGTGTGCAGTGTTACAACACAAACACTCACAGTCACTCAATAATGGGAACATCCAGAATATAATGGGAATGATGTCTCACTGGGAATGCAATGGGAGCAGAACATTCATTAAAATTCAGCCAATCAAGTCTTCTCCAACACAAATCTGATAACCTTTATTTCACCCCATCTACACCACCCTCCCAGCCCCTCACACACAATGCAGAATGTTCATGTTCCCGATGATCTAATCAATGCTTATATCCAGAGCTCTTCCCAGGAAAGCAGCTCCATGGAGTTGGCCACCCACATGAAGGAGATCCATTAACTTCACAAAGACCTGCTCTCTGAAACATGGAAACTCTACAGCAGCTCCATCACTCCCAGCGCTGGATTCTAAAACACCAACATCACTGCTGTATGTGAATATTCCATTTATTGTATAGAAATGGTTGAGACAGGAGCAAGGCTGAAACCCCATCATACAATCCACTTATCCCATAGAAATAAATCCATTTCTTTATAAAATATTCTGCATTCGTCTCAAGCTGAGCGAGAGGCTGCCTCTGTACAGGATCAGCCAACTGATGAGACTGTTCTCTTCAACCTGCAGCACCCAGTAAAAGGAAATGACTTATCCAGGGAGGCTGACAGCAAATAAAGTCCAAAATAGAAACTTTCCTCCTAAAAAAACAAGAAACAATTGCAGCAGATTTATAATTTGCTATCTACAAGTACGGGAGAACATGCCCTTTGTCTGAGAGACAGTGCAGCTTTACTGAAAGTTCTTGTGATCTGGAATGCACTGATTTATTAATAAATGGAATTGGATAAATATTTGAAAAGGAAAGTTAGGGAGAGGGGAGGGAGGGGGAGGGGAGGGGGGAGGGGGAGGATGAGGAGGGAGGGAGGAGGAGGAAGGGGGAGGATGAGGAGGGAGGGGGGGATGAGGAGGGAGAGGGGAGGGGGAGGTGAGGAGGGAGGGGGAGGGGAGGATGAGAGGGAGGGGGAGGGGAGGATGAGGAGGGAGGGGGAGATGAAGAATAGAGGATGAGGAGGGAGGGGGAGGGGAGGATGAGGATAGGAGGGGGGGAGGGGCAGGATGAGGATGAGGAGGGAGGGGAGGGGAGGATGATGGATGAGGAAGAGAGGGGGAGGGGAGATGATGATGAGGAGGGGAAGAGGGGAGGAGAAAGGAGATGAGGGAGGAGGGAGGGGAGGAGGATGAGGGATGGGGAAGGAGGGAGGGGGAGGGGAGGATGAGGATGAGGAGGGAGGGGGAGGGAGATGATGATGAGGAGGGAGGGGAGGGGAGGATGAGGATGAGAGGGAGGGAGGGAGATGAAGGAGGGAGGGGGAGGGGAGGATGATGAAGGAGGGAGGGGGAGGGAGGATGATGAGGGAGGGGTGAGGAGGGAGGGGAGGGGGAGGTGGAGGATGAAGGGGGGAGGAGGAGGGGGGAGATGATGAGGAGGAGGGAAGGGAGGGGATGATGAGGATGAGGGGGGGGGGGGAGGAGGGAGGTGAGATGAGGAGGGAGAGAGTGGTGGGGAGAGGGGAGGGAGAGAGTGGGGGACAGGGAGAGAGGGAGGGATATTCCCACCCCATGCCTCATGCAACACAATGAGAGCTTTGTTGTTTCCAGATTTAGGTTTGGTCTGTTGTTAGTGATTGTGGCAATGGGGATTGAACCCCACCAACCTGACTGTGGTTGGTTTAAAATCTGTAAATTCAACCCTCCAGCACTGAGCTGCCGGCTGAAGAGGAAATGCAAATTGCAGCATTATATCCTGGAATCAGATTCTCCATAAACATTGTTGTTTTGTTTAAGGAGGATAGCAAGAATAATCCAGGTAATTACAGGCTGGTGAGCCTTACATCAGTGGTAGGAAATTTATTGGAGACAATTCTTCAAGACAGGATTTATTCCCCTTTGAAAATAAGTGGATGCATTAGTGAGAGGCAATTTGGGTTTGTGAAGAGGAGGTTGTGTCTTACAAACTTGATCGAGTTTTTTGAGGAAGTGATGAAGATGATTGATGAGGGTAGGGCAGGGGATGTTGTCTACATGGACTTCAGTAAGGCTCTGACAAGGTCCCTCATGGAGACTGGTGCAGAAGGTGAAGTCACATGGGATCAGAGATGAGCTGGAAAGGTGGATACAAAACTGGCTCGGTCAAAGAAGACAGAATAGCAGTGGGGAGGGGGTGTCTTCTGAATGGAGGGCTGTGACAAATAGTGTTCCTCAGATCAGTGCTGGGATCTTTTGCTGTTTGTAATATACATAAATGATTTGTAGGAAACTGGATTGATTAGTAAGTTTGTGGACAACACAAAGGTTAATGGATTTGCAGATAGCAATGTCAGAGGATACAGCAGGATATGGGTTGGTTGGAGATGTGGGCAAAGAGATGGCAGATGGTGTTTAATCCGGACAAATGTGAGGTAATGCATTTTGGAAGGTCTAATACAGATAGGAAATATACAGTAAATGGCAGAACCCTTAAGAGTATCGATAGGCAAAGGTATCTGGGTGTACAGGGACACAGTGAAAGTCGCAACACAAATGGAGAAGATAGTCAACAAGGCATTTGGATGCCTGCCCTCGTTGGCCGAGATATTGAAGTTAAAAATTGGCAAGTCATGTTGCATCTTTATAGAACCTTAGTGAGGCTGCACTTGGAATATAGTGTTCAGTTCTGGTCACCACACTATCAGAAGGATGTGGAGGCTTTGGAGCGGGTACAGCAAAGATTTATTAGGATGTTGGCTAGTATGGAGAGCATTAGTTATGAGGGCAGGCAGCGCCAACCCACCGTCCAGGGCAGGCAGCGCCAACCTTCTGGAAGTGGGTGAGTCTTTGCATCTGTGTTATATTCAATCTCAGCATGTGGGTACTATAGGCAAGACCACCATTTATTCACCACATGCACACACAGTCCCATAAATGCAGAGCTGCCCGCGTGCACACAGGGCCCTGAGTGTGCACGGAGCCTGCACATGGCAGCAACAATAACAAATATGGACAGTGATTCACTCACCAAAGTCTCAGGTTAGAAGTCTGCATAGTGCTTCAGCCTAGGAAGAGATCAAATCATTTAGCAATTTAGTTGAACAACAGAACAATAGAAATATTTATAAGAACAGTAACTTTCTGAACATTTTACACCAACAAATTACTTTTCACAGATTAATGAAATTTAAGTTAATTCCGCAGACCTTTTGGTTTTATCCAGTTTAACCTGGTACGGTTAGACTAGCTCACAGCTTCAACACAGGACAGCATGGGCAAACGGTGCTTCATACAAACATACAAGTTAGGGGTAGGCCACTCGGCCCCTCAAGCCTGCTTTGCCATTCAATAAGTTCATGGCTGATCTGACTATAACCATTTGTATTCTGGAGTCTCGGCTGTATCTCTGTGGGGAGCAGCTTCAGTGTTCCAGAAACAGGATGGAAAATTCAGCACTGACCAACATCTCCCAACAGGCTGGGAGAAGTCATACTGTGTGAAATGGAACGCTGCTACACTCCTGAATTTTGGCAAGTGTGGATCAAACCATACTGTGCCTCACCACAGCAAGACAGACATTTCCCAATGCAAAACCTCCACAATTCAATAAATAGTAAATTCACAAACAAATAGCTAACACAGTATGAACAAACAGCAACAGTGCACTGGGTGGAGAGATTGCATCCATAAACCAGACAGCCTGCTCCCAATCTCCTCGTGTTTTCACTGAAAGATGAAAGGCAAGGCAGAGGAGCCAACCTTATAATATTTCTATTTCTTTGATTGGTAATCTGAAGACTGGTGCTAAAGGTCACACATTGTCATGTGCACTTCGATCAGGAAATACAATGGTTAAAAGCAAGATGATTTGTTAAAAATAAACTTACAGCAGACTTAACTACCAACCTGCATTATTTATCACTGGGACAGTAACTGCCATTAGACTCAAAAACAGCTTCTTCCCTGCTGCTGCCAGACTTTTGAAGCATCCTATCATGTATTAAACTGATCATCCTATCTGTAACTGCAACACTATCGTCTGCATCCTCTCCTTTCCTTCTCCCCTACATGTTCTATGAACAGTATATTTTGTCTGCAAAACACGCAAGAAACAATACTTTTCACTATATCCCAATACATGACAACAATAAATAAAATCAAAAGCCAATAAAAACCTAATGTTAGAAACCAATACCAGCCTCATTCCTTAAACTCAAAATCAACACACAAACCACACTCTAATTCACCAATACAGTTAAGGTTGCACTGCTGGGATTCACTGGATAATGGGAGTATGGCATAGCAGATGGGGGAGAGAGAAAGAGAGGGGTTTGCAGAGAGTTACAGTAATGATGAAAGAGGGGTGCAGAGAAAGATTTTGATAGATGGACTGGGATAAGGACAGATAGATGCACATAGATGATGAGTACTGTAAATATAAATGAGGCAAGGATTAAGTTGCAGAAAAATGTAGAGAGATAAATACACATAAAAACAAAGAGACAAATAAAAGGAGAAATGAATAGAAAGAAAAAGAAAACTCCTCAAACAGAATGACAGTGGGAGTCTCATTATGAAGGGAACAGAATAGCCAGAATCCCTGTCCTTATTTACACGGTGATAACTCCTGGTTGTAGCTCGCTTGTGCAGCCATCAGAAGGACAGGATCTTCACAAACTGCTGACTTTATCTGGAGAGAACTAGGGGAGGGAATCAGCTCCATGTGGAAACTGCATCATGAACCAGCAGTTCATCACTCAGAGTAGATTAACCCACAGGGAAAGGGGGACGGGAGAGTGCGTCAACATCCAAACCAACACTGCAAAAAAAAACCTGAATCAAGGACTAACACAAATCAAAAACCAGTTACAAAACGTCCAGACCAAACAGCCTTGATGTGTGTTGCGAGCTGTATATAGAACACACCTGTACAACAAGGCATGACCTCGGTTTGTGGCTATGGAGAAGAAGCCACTTCTGGGAGAGAAATCCATTTCCTGTGCCAGATGGATGAACTTCCGGCCAGTCACTGGAAAATTGGAAAACGCTGTGAAGGACGGGATGTGGATCTGCAGGAGAGGAAAGAATTATTGGTAAAAATGCTGCAGTTCAAATCCTATCATCTGTGCTACTGAACAGAAACACTGATTAGTTGCAGGAGATCTTAACCCTTGACAGAGCTGCGACAATTCTGCACCCAATGACTGCGGTGTTTCTTTTCATGGGAGACGTAGGTGAATGCTCCAGGGGAGGGGTGCGTGTCTGTGTATGTCTGTCTGTCTGTGTCTGTGCGTGCGCAAGTAGTGAGAGCTGTGGAATGTGTTTGCTGGTACGTTATTGATTTGGAACTATATTTAACATGATCTGTCCCGTTTGGGAAATTGCTTTCTTTGTAAGTCAACCACGGACTAACTACCATTGCCCAGACTATCTATAACTCAGCAGCTCCTTCCCTTGACAATGAGGTTAATATTAAGTCCACACAAAATGAGCAGCAATTGCACAGATTTCCAGCTAACTCTCTGATGCTGCTGCTTTGGGAGGAGGATTCTTGTTTAAGAAGAGAACATAAGAACTAGGAGCAGGAATTGGCCATCTGGCCCCTTGAGCCTGCTCCGCCATTCAATAAGATTATGGCTGATCTTTTCATGGACTCAGCTCCATTTACTCCCTACTCACGTAACCTGTAATTCCTTTACTGTTCAAAAATCTATCCTTGTCTTAAAAACATTCAATGAGGTAGCATCAACTGCTTCACTGGGCAGGGAATTCCAAGAATCACAGTCCTTTGGGTGAAGAAGTTCCTCCTCAACTCAGTCCTAAATCTGCCCCCCTTATTTTGAGACCATGCTCCCTAGTTCTAGTTTCACCCACCAGTTTACTCAGTTCTGATTTGTTTATTTGAAGCAGATCAGGTGAAAACAGCATCACAGACTGGAGCTCACGCGGGCTGTCATGGGCACATTTTTAAAGATGGACTGAATGTTTCGTATTTCACTGTTTGGTGAATGACCAAGGACATCATTCCTATCCCATCGCTGCAGAGAAGCACAAAAACCAGTCAGGAATGGTTATCCCCACTGATATTCCACATCCTCAAAGCAGCTTAACCAAAAGAGGCACCAAACCTGCCATTACTCCAGCACAAGGCAACCTCCTCCTCGATAATTCCCGGAACATCTAACTAACATGGGAAGATTCTGCTCAGATTGAAGCAACGACACTCTGTTAATACAGGGTAAGAACATACTTCCTCAGTCTCTGCACGAGCAACATAGTACCCCGACATTAGATTATTTAAAAGCTACAGTTTCACTGGGGATGTGATGGCCTAGTAGTATTATCGGTAGATTATTCATCCAGAAACTCAGCAAATGTTCTGAGGACCTGGCTTCGAATCCTGCCACACAGATGGTGGAATTAAGATTCTACTGATGACCATGAAACCATTGTCAATTGTCGGAAAAACCCATCTGGTTCATTAACGTCCTTAAGGAAATCTGCTGTTCTTACCTGGTCATACCATCATCGAATTCCAACAATGCAGAGAGAGTCCATCCGGTCCATCAGTTCTTGCACCAACCACAATTCCACCCAGGCCCTATCCCCATGTATCTACCCTCCTAGTCTCCCAGGGGCAATCTAGCATGGCCAATCCACTTAACCACACATCTTTGGACTGTGGCAGAAACCCATGCTGAAACAAGGAGAATGTGCACTCTCCGCACAGTTACCTAAGGCTGGAACTGAACCCAGGTTCCTGGCACTGTGAAGCAGCAGAACTAGCCACTGTGTCACCATGCTGCCATGTGACCAGCATACACGTGTCTCCAGAGCCACAGCAATGTGGATGATTCTCAACTGCCCTCCAAGGGCAATTAGGAATGGGCAATAAATGCTAGCCAGCCAGTGACACCCATGTCCCACAAATGGATAAAAAAATGTTCTATCTTCCCTCTGTTTTATCCTAACTATGCTGAGCATCACTGTGTAACAAACGCTCAGGATCCCAAGCAGTGTGAGAGCTGTGAGAATAGCAATAAAGTCACAAGCATTCTGTTTGACTGAAGGCAGACTCCCAGAGCTGACTGAAAATTAACTGGTGTGTAAGTCAGTCCTTCACTCCACTGGTCTTGACAATGCTAATTTAGCAGAATATTGAAAGGTTCCATTAATCAAAGAAAACGGACGGGGATAAAAAAGGCTTAAGCTCAGCAACTTGCTGCTTTATCAGCTTGTTTATTTAATAAGGACACGTCAGACTGCCGGTGTCTGAACTGTCCAGGGTGGCACTCAGGCTAGTGTTCCTCAAATTTAACAGATTAAACCATGATTTAATTAAAAGTTTAAAATGATTCCAGGATTTAATAGCAAGAAGAGAAAGAAACTATTTCCACTAGAGAGAGAATTTGGAACAAAGCTAATTAATGATAGCTAGGCTGTTCTGGGTGATGTTAGGAAGCACTTGGAAATCTGCAACTCTCTGTCCCAATAAAGCAGTGCAGGGATAATAAGAAATTTCAAACTGAGATGACTACATTCTGTTGGTTGAAGGTTTCTCGGGATATGAAAGACAAGCAGCAACACGGAATTAGCCTGAAGATCAGGTATAACTGAATAGAATGGCAAAACAGGCTTGAGTGACTGACTGGCTTCCTCCTGAGAGCTACATGGGTGAGGATGGTGATAGGTTAGTTTCTGATCTGAAGTATTTATTATTCTCATCTCATTGACAGTTGTGGTGCCATAACTGACACCAGCAGCAGTTAGAAAAGGAAAGAATTGAGAAGTATCCGGCTGGATCTCTGACTCAGGGAGTGAGAGAGAGAAAACAGCTGGGTTTGATTAGAATGCCAACCAATAATCCCTTTAACTTTTCTCTATAGTGCAAAGCCTGTTTGCTGCATGTGTGTTTTAAGAATGCAGTGTGGTAACACCGCTCAAGGGAACATTAGATGCACACTACCGGTTTGGTGCGTGACAGGACATGTGGCCAGGTACCCGTGCAGCTTAGAGAGAATGATGCCAGAACTCCTCCCAACTCGTTCCCAAGAGCAGCCATTTAGTTTCAGCAGCTGGTTACTGGCACCCAATTAACCATAAAGCCTGACGTATGTTACTCACTTCAGGCTAATGGAGATAAAGTCACAGTCATCGAGTTTACAGCCTGGAAACAGGCCCTTCAGCCCAACTTGTCCGCTCAGTTTTTAACACTAAACTAATCCCAATTGCTTGCATTTGGTCAATATCCCTCTATACCCATCTTACCCACATAACTATCTAAAATACTTTTTAAAAGACAAAATTGTACCCCTCTCTACTACTACCTCTGGCAGCTTGTTCCAGATACTCACCACTCTCTGAATGAAAACATTGCCCTTCTGGACCTTTGTGTCTCTCCCCTCTCATCTTAAACCTCTGCTCTCTAGTTTTAGATTCCGTTACCTTTGGGAAAAAATGTTGACTATCTCGCTGATCTGTGCCCCTCGTTATTTTATAGACCTCTATAAGATCAGCCCTCAGCCTCTTACACTCCCAGTCTATCCAGCTTCTCCTTAAAACTCAAGCTATCAAGTCACAGTAGCATCTGAGCAAATCTTTTCTGCATTCTTAATAATATCCTGACTATAATAAGAATTCAAGAGGAATAAACTCTGTACTCAATAATCTGATACAATACTGGTTTAACTTTAACTTTACCCACCAGATGTCTCTCCATTAATGTTTATATTCCACCACTCTGCGCGCGCACACACACACACACCACCTCCTCCCATGTGAGGTACTGGGAAACAACTTGTGCCCAGCAAACTGTCCTCAGTATATGTTATAATTAAAGGGCCTAAGGATTTCTTCATTCAGTCACAGAGCTGTCCAATGTAAATCAGCACATTAAGCCTGTCCACGACATTCACATTTCCTTTTGTTCCAATATCATCCACTGCTTTATAATAGACCTATCACCTGGCATCTGCATTGGATTTTTGTGATTAGGCTTGATCAATACCTCCTGGGATGTTGTGCAGAGTGCACAGCACACAAACAGGCCAAGCACCCCAACTGATCCATATCAGTGTGTGTCCACACAAGTCTCTGCCCAGCCCGTTAACATACCCTTCTGTTCATTTCTCTCTCAAGTGTTCACCCAACATCTTCTTAATACATCTTTATTATTCAATTCAACAACACTTTGTAGTAACAGGTTCCACATTCTCATTATTCTGGAAGGTAAGAAATTCTTCCTGAATTCTATTATATTTATTTGTAACTAACTTATATTCATGAACTTTAGGAACATAGGAACTAGGTGGAGTCATCGGCAAATTCAGCCCTTCGAGCCTGCTCCACTATTCAATCAGATCATGGCTGATCTCTCCCTGGTCTCAAATCCACTTCCCCACCTGTTCCCTAAATCTCTCTTTCCTTTTTTTTCCCCATTAGGAATATACCTAATTCCCTCTTCAAACGTTTGACTCCACCACGCTACGGGGCAACAAGTTCCACAAATTCATTTAGATTTGGAAAAAATATATTTATGGGAAGTGGGTGGCACTAGCTGGCCAACATTTACTGTTGATTCCTAATTGCCCTCGAGCGTGGTAGTGATCTGCCTTCTTGAACTGTTGCGGTCCCTGAAACGTAGGTACACCCACAGTGCTGTTAGAAAGGCATTCCAGGATTTTCACCCAGTGATAGTGAAGGGATTATGTTAAGTGGTTGGGAGGGGAACCTCCAAGTGGTGATGTTCCCAGGTATCTGCTGACCTTGTCCTTCTAGATGGTATAGGCTGAGAGTTTGGAAGTTGCTACTGAAGGAATCTTGGTGAGTTCCTGCATTGCAGCTTGTAGATGGTACGCACAACTGCCCTTGTTTATCAGTGGTGGAGGGAGTGAATGTTTGTAGACATGGTAGCAATCAAGTGGACTGCACTCATCCAGGGAAGTCGAGGATATTCCATTACATTCCTGACTTCAGCCTTGTAGATCAATAACAGGCTTTGGGGAGTTAGGAGGTGAGGTACATGCCACAGGATTTCTAGCCTTTGACCTGCTCTGGTAGCCAAAGTCTTTCTATGGCTGGTCCAGTTTAGTTTCTGGTCAATGGTAACCTCCAGACTGTTGACAGTGGGGGATTCAGCAACGGTAATGTCATTGAATACCATGGGACGATGGTGAGATTCTCTCTTGCTGGAGATGGTCATTGCCTGGCACTTGTGCAGCACAAATGTTATTTCCACTTATCAGCCCGGGCCTGGATATTTACTGGTCGGGGAGGGAAAATGTCCAACGTATTCGCTTCAGAATAGATTAAAAATACTGTACTCTACTTGCCATTGTCCAGAAACATCACCTACCAACTTGACTGCATCATCTGTGACTTTAGAAGCAATTGCCAAGATCTCTGTTGTTGGGTTAAAGACCAATGACGTTGCTGTGGTAACCAGGTTCCTGATGGCTTTCAGAGGTTTTGGGTTAGTTTGATGTAGACAGGCATCTCGGGAGTAAACATTCACAATTCCAGAACTGGACCTGCAAAGGAAGGAAAGCAGTAGTTTCTACTAAAAACCAAGTACTTGAAAAGAAATAACAGTAATACAAACTGTGCCAGGACATTGGGGTAGGGAGATAGAACAGGCTGCATTTATACAGCACCTCATCACATCTCTCAGAAGGCAATGAAATATTTTATATGCAATAAATTACCATTATTACATAGTCAACACAGTAATCCACAGTAGTGTGCACACTGCACAAGCAGCTGCTTTTTGTTGTTAGTTAGGAATAATGGAAGCACTAATGAAAACTATTCAAAGAGTCTCTCATGAGCTGGAAGGGCTACTCTCTAAAGAATGACACCTGCAGTAATGCGGTACTCCCTCAGAGTTCCTGAGAACAGCCAGGTTTGACAGGACATGCATTTGCACTCACCAACATTCAGTTTAGTAAAAAGTCTCAGGTTAAAGTCCAATGGGTTTATTTGGAATCATGAACTCCCAGAGCGCTGCGGTTCCTCACCTGATGAAGGAGCAGCACTCCAAAAGCCCACGATTCTAAATAAACCAGTTGGACTTTAACCTGGCATTGTGAGACTTCTTACTGTGTCCAGCCCAGTCCAACACCAGCATCTCCACATCATAACATTCAGTTTATGCAGAGATTGGCAGAGGGTCATCATTAGAGAGTACAGAAAAGGACATTTACCAGGACATTGCCTGGTATGGAGGGTATTAGCTATGAGGGGAGATTGAATAAGCTGGGATTGTTCTCACTGGAAGGACAGAGGCTGAAGGGGCAACCTGATAGAAGTTTAGACAATTATGAGGGGTATGGATAGGATGAACAGCTTTTCCCCAGGGCAGAAATGACAATTACAATGGGGGACAAGTTTAAGATAAGGGGGAAAAGGTTCAGTGGAGATGTGCGGGGGCAGTTTTTTTTACTCAGAGGGTTGTGATATGGTTGAGCAGACACATCAGTGATATTTAAGATTTATCTGGATAGACACAAACAGGCAGGGAATAGAGGTTTACAGGTAGTTGGCCTAGATAGGACAACATGATCAGCACAAGGAAACCTTTTCTGTACTCTCTCCAAAGCCTCCACATCCTTCTGGTAGTGTGGTGACCAGAACTGGACACACTATTCCAAATGAGGCCTAACCAATGTTTTATATCACTGTAACATAATTTGCCAACTTTTATACTGAATGCTCTGTCCAATGAAGGCATGCATGCCATATGTTTTCTTCACCACCTTTTCCACCTGCGCTCCCAGATCTCTCTGTATGTCTATGTTCCTGATGGTTCCGCCATTTATTTTATAGAACAAAGAACAACACAGCACGGGAAACAGGCCCTTCAGCCCAACGAGCCCACGCCGCCGTCCTAATGTCTTAATGACATATAGGGACCAATTTGTTACCCAATCAGCCTAAGAGCACATTTTTGGGATGTGGGAGGAAACCGGAGCACCCGGAGAAAACCCACGCAACCACGGGGAGAACGCGCAAACTCCCGCAGACACAGGCCCAAATCCATGTGTCTGCACAGCAACAGCGATAGTCCCTGAGCTGTCATGTTGCCCATCAGATGGTCCAGTTTAAGCATACACTAACAACGTGAAGCACTAGGCCACTCCTGAAGCAACATCCAAGAGCAGCTCTCGCATGACCTGCCGCATGCACGCCCTTGTTGGTCAACAAGGTGGACCGAACATCCTGTGGAAACAAATAGGATATTTAAACAGTCAAATATCCTCTCAATAGCTCTCAACTGAATTGGATCTACCAAAATGCATCATCTCGCAATTGTCTGGATTAAATTCCATCTAGTCATGATGTAAAGATGCCGGCGTTGGATTGGGGTGGTAAGAACTTAGTAAGAATTTAGCAACACCAATTATTAATCCAACCGATTTATTTGATAGTAAATCCGCGAGCTTTCAACACTCTCGTGTCTTCCTCAGGACACTGCACATGCCTGAGGAAGACACAAGAGTGTTGAAAGCTCGCGGATTTACTATCAAATAAATCTGTTGGATTAATAATTGGTGTTGCTAAATTCTTACTGAGTTCTTAAATTCCATCTGCCATTTCTCTGCCCAATTTTCCAGCCTATCCATATCCTGCTGCGCTCTCTGACAATCTTCATCACGATCCGCATTTCTGATCCATGCCCTGACCAGGTACAAAGCACTCAACAGATTTGATGCTAAACTTTCTCAACAAGATCAGAATATAGCTCCATAATCCCCATGGATCCATTACTTTGTGCTTATTGCTTTCAGATCTTAATAGTGGTGTTACCTGAGAGAGGAAGGCTCCTAGTGACCCACCGTACAGCATGCTCCTGACTATTGCTATTTTCAATGAGGCAGTGGCCATATAAGAATGGGGATGGAGTGGTTTACAGGGTGAGACAGACTGAGCATATCTATTGCACTCCCCAGGAACAGATTTACATCCTGGAATCATGCTCAAAGTCCATTATTTTCAAATCAAATCTAGTCTTATTTTTGACCTATGAGAACGTATTTATTACGTTTGTGGTATGCAGACTTGAATTTTTATTAATTTAAGCCAATCTAAGTATATAAAAATGATGCATATTTTTCAGTAAAGTAAGGCAACAGGAGAGAGAACTCAAATAGTGTGGGGAAAATGTGGTGAGTAAAAATGGACTTTTAATTTCGCCATCAAATATGAGCACTTGATGTTCTGCAGTTAACAAGCATAGCTGAAGGTCACCGATTTCTAACTAGCAGTCACATGCCACCTTTCATTGAAAGAGTGAGTACTGTAATCGCTCAGTTTACACAAGGTCTGTGATAAGGCACTGAAGAGAGGTGAGGTATGATATTTATCTTAGAAATAAATTAAAACAAGCCATGTAACCACAGAGTCAGAACAAGCTGATTAGGATCATTAAATATAAAATCCCAGCTTGTATTGCACATAGGGCAGTATCAGGAAGAGAGAATATCCCAGGGCTGCTCAGTAACACTAATGAGGCTGTCGTACTGTAATCCTCTCACAGGTAACACCACTATTAAGGCCTGAAAGCAATAAGCACAAAGGAATGGATCTACCATGGATTAATGGCGGATTACGGAGCTATTTTCTGATCCTGTTGAGAAAGCTTAGCATCAAAGCTGTTGAGTGGTTTTGTACCTGGCCAGGGTATGGATCAGAGAATATTCAAAATCACTCAACACAAATTGTCACTGAGTTACCCAAACGTGGGCAGAGCTCAAACAGCAATTCAGTGCTGGGATTGAGAATAAATATTTTTGTATGCTTCAGTGTACTAAAGAAGTGTTTAAATGCATAATTACTAAGGAGTTGGTGAGGCAATGTCATCAGTTGGAGTATTGAAGGAATTCAAGCTGATCTCCCACAGTGACACAGCCAGTAAATGCAGACACTGCTACACAGACCTGGGTCAGTCCCTCATGCCGCTATTACTGGGCTCAGTTATGAGGCCCCTTCTTACTGGAATCATTTGCAACGCCTTTATTTCAGGAGCAGTTACAATCTCTGAATAAGCGGAACTGTCAAGGGAGCCTGACAGAGGATCCACAGAGGACACTATAAAAACCTTGGAAATATAGATGGGCAGACATGGGAAAGGTCCAGCTTCTTGTTTTGTCTACCACAATACTGTAGACATGGGGGCAATACTGTACAGTACAAGGCGTAACTTACCCACAAGCGAGATACTGCCCATTCCGAGACACAGCAATACTTGTTCCTCTCAGGCAGCCTTCATCAACAAACCTGGTTAGACACTTCCTACTCTTCACATCCCAGATATAAACTTCTCCTTCATCTGGAACAGGAGCACAAAGTACAGCGTTACAACACTGGTGAGAAACTCTGGCTAGCTGCACCGAGTAGAATTGGCAGCTGAAAACAATTGCTATCCCGCGGACTCAAGAGATTCATAACATTTATTGAGGGGCCAGTGTCAATGCTGGCTATCGGATCAGCTCAGCCAGTGCACTCTTTCATTAATACTCAATAAACTGGCATCTTCCACATTCAAGAAAAAGATACAAAAGCCTGAGGTCACATACCAACCACCTCAAGAACAGCTTCTTCCCTACTGCTGTCAGAATTTTGAATGGACCACCTCGCTTAAAGTTGATCTTTTCCCACACCCTATGACACTATATTCTGCACTCTCTCATTTCTTCTCTATGAATAGTATGCTTTGTATGTATGGCATGCAAGAAACAATACTTTTCACTGTATGCTAGTACATGTGATAATACTAAGTCAAATCAAATCAAAAGCATTTTGTGCAATTTCTCACACTGAGAAGGAAGATGAATCTAATAAAAAGATTATTGAAATCCATGAACTCCTCAATCGTCCAATAACAGATGAGTTTTAAAGTACAAAGAAACATACCGCACAAACACAAGCCCTTTGATACTCCAAACCTGTGCCAATCATGACACCCTATCTAAAAAGAAAACCTTCTGCCCTTACTCAGTCTGTATCCCTCTATTCCCTCCCTATTCATGTACTCATCCAATGCCTCTTAAATGTTCTAAAGTGCCTGCTTCCACCACTTCCTCTGGCAGTGCGTTCCAGGCACCCACCGCTCACTGTGGGAAAAACTTCTGCCGCACATTTCCCTTAGACTTTCCCCCTCTCACCTTGAACCTGTGGCCCCTTGCAATTAACACTTGCACCCTGGGAAAAAGCCTCTGATTATTCACACTGTCTATGCTTCTCATAATTTTGTAGACCTCTATCAGGTCTCCCCTTAGCCTCCATCTTTCCAATGAAAATGATTTAGTTTAATCAACCTCTTCTCATAGCCAACACCGTTGAAACCAGGCAACATCCTGCTGAATCTTCTTTGCATTCTCTCCAAAGCTTCCATGTCCTTCTTAAAATGTAGTGACCAGAACTGCATGCAATACTTCAAATGCAGCCTTGCCAAGATTTTATGAAGCTGCAACATGATTTCCCAATTCCTGCACTCAATGTCCTGCCTGATGAAGGTAAGCATTTGTCACTTTTAAGGAACTATGGATCTGCACATCCAGATCCCTCTGTATGTTAATGATCCTCAGGGTTCTCCCATTTACAGTATAATTCACACCTAAATTTGATCCACCAAAATGTATCACCTCACATTTGCCTGGATTAAACTCCACCTGCTATTTCTGTGCCCAAGTCTCCAATCTATCTATATACTGCTGTATACTGACAACCCCTGGCACTACCAGCAACTCCACCAGTCTGTCATCGGCAAACTTACTAATCAGACTGCCCACATTTTCTTCCAGAATATTTATATATACTACAAACAGATGTCCCAGCATTGATCCATTAGCTACAGATCTCCATTCTGAAAAACACCTTTCCACCAGTACTCTCTATCTTCTATCACCAAGCCAGTTCAGTATGCATCTTGTCAACCCACCCCGAATCTCATGAGATTTTAGTTTATGTACCAGTCTGCCATGTGGAACCTTGTCAAATGCCTTACTAAAGTCCATGTAAACTACATCCATAGGCCTTCCCTCATCAATTATCTTCATCACCTCTTCAAAAAACTCAATTAAGTTGGTGAGGCATGATCTTCCCTGTACAAAACCATTCTGCCTGTCACTAACTAATTTACGTACGTCTGCTGAGGGGGCTGGTAGGGGATACAACATTGGAACGGGGATAGTCATTCCAATCTCGAGTTTGTTTCACCGTCCAATGAGATCAGTGGTTATAGTGACTGCACAGTACTCTAACAGTCAATTGTGTGGCCTCTGAGTATTGTAAATTACAATATAGGAAACAGCAAACCACTAATGTTTCATGTATAACATTCTCAAACTAAATGACAACTTTCTGTTTTCAAAAAGAATTTCATCTCTCCTAGTTGCTTAATTGGTGAAGGAGTTACTGCATCCCAGTTTGATCTCCAGCTTGTTACTGATTTTCCAGTTCCCACTCTCTGCTCCATCTTAGCCTCATATTAAATCCAAAACCAGCGCATAATATTGGCTTACCGGAGTTTGTGAAGATCATACTCCCATCAGGACTGAAGGTGGCTGAGATTGCCTCGCCATTGATTTTCATACAACCCACAAATTCTTTAGTCTGCAGAAGAAATGCAGACAGACAATCAGAATTTTCTTCATTAGATACTGAATCATCAATTGAACAAAAATATTTACTGCTCTACAAAATATGGTGCAGCTGCTAAGCTCAGGAGTGAATGCATTGGTCACAACAACATAGAAAAGAGTCAATCCCTGCTCCGAACTTGGGGCTGGGAAGGAAAATCCCATTCCCGGTGTTATGATCCCAGTTGGTGCTGTCACTGGGGTGGAGCCAGCTTGGTAAATCCTAACATTTAGTTTTGTTTAGATGCCTGGAAGGTGACTGCTAAACAGAGTCACAAGAGTCAGCTGATAACTTTTTAACAAAGTAAATAAACCTTTATTAAACAAAAAAAATTATAATGCACCACTCCTTCACCTCAACAATACCTTAACAGATACATACAGATTTTTACGGATAATTTTTATGAAGATCTACCTTACACTCCAATAGTTTTAGTAAAAATGCACCAATAGCTAAACTGTGTGGTCAGCTACCCAACACTCAGAAACCAAGGGACAATGCCACCCAACTATTTCTTCAGATTTCTCATCAATTCTCTCCAGACACTTGTCTTATTGTGAGCCAACAGGTTTCACTGGAACTCAGTCTTTCACACAACAGTTTATAAAATCCTCCCTCAAAGAACAGTTTCTCTCAAATGACACTTTTTCTCAAATGTTGTAATTTAGGATCTGCCTCCAGGGCTTCAACAGGGTAGCACAGTGGCATTGCGGTTACACTGCTGCCTCACAGGGTTCAATTCCTGGCTTGAGTCACTGTTGTGTGGAGTCTACACATTCTCCCCATGTCTGCATGGGTTTCATAGAACAATACAGCACAAACAGGCCCTTCGGCCCACGAGTTGCGCCGATCACATCTACCAATCCACAGACCTATCTATAACCTCCTATCCTATTCTTTTCCATATACTCATCCAGAAGTCTCTTAAAAGACCCCAGTGAGTTTGCCTAACAACCTCCGACGGCAGTCAGTTCCATTCACTCACCACCCTCTGAGTGAAAAACCTACCCGACATCTTTCGTTAGAAAGAAGGCGGCTAAGAGGAGACCTTATTGAAACATATAAGATGATTAGAGGTTTAGATAGGGTGGACAGTGATAGCTTTTTCCTAGGATGGAGAAAGCTAGCACGAGGGGACACAGCTTTAAATTAAGGGGTGGTAGTTATAGGACGGATATCAGAGGTAGGTTCTTTACCCCAGGGTGTTAGGTATTGGATGCCCTGCCTGCAGCATTGTAGATGCGCCAAGTTTGGTGGTGTTTAAGAGGTTAGTAGATAAGTATATGGACGAAAAGGGAATGGTTTAGTTTGGAGGGTCATTGCTTTTTATATTGGTCGGCGCAACATCGAAGGCCGAAGGGCCTGTTCTGTGCTGTAGTTCTATGTTCTATCTCCTTTGTATTTGCTTCCCTGCACCTTAAATCTGTGTCCTCTCGTATTGACCATTTCCAGCTCGGGGAAATAGTCTCTGAGAGTCCCCTATCTATTCCTCTCAACATTTTATAAACCTCTATCAGGTCGCCTCTCAACCTACGTCTCTCCAGTGAGAAGAGTCCCAGCTCCCTCAACCTATCTTCATAAGGCCTGCCTCCCAATCCAGGCAGCATCTTTGTAAATCTCCTCTGAATCTTCTCAATAGCCTCTACATCCTTCCTATAATAAGGCGACCAGAACTGCGCACAATACTCCAACTGGGGTCTGACAAGAGTCTTATAGAGCTGCATCATTACCTCCTGACTCCTAAACTCTATTCCTCAATTAATGAAGGCCAGTACACCGTATGCCTTCTTGACCACTTCCTCCACCTGCGAGGCCGAGTTAAGAGTCCTATGGACCCGGACCCTCTGAGTGCCCCAGTTTCTTCCCACAATCTGAAAGATGTGCTGGTTACAGTGCACTGGCCATGTTAAATTTTCCCTCAGTGTACCCGAACATGCACCAGAGTGTGGTAACTGGGGGATTTTAAGAACATAAGAAATAGGAGCAGGAGTAGGCCATCTAGCCCTTCAAGTCTGCCCCACCATTCAATAAGATCATGGCTGATCTGAAGTGGATCAGTTCCACTTACCTGCCTGCTCCCCATAACTCTTAACTCCCTTGTCAATCAGAAATCTATCTACCCGTGACTTAAACATATTGAGTGAGGTAGCTTCCACCACTTCAATGAGCAGGGAATTCCACAGATTCACTTCCCTCTGAAAGAAGTTCCTCCTCAACTCTTTTCTACACTGCACCCCTCCCCCCAGCTTATTTTGAGGCTGTGCCCTTTAGTTCTGCTATCCTTTCTAAGTGGAAAGAATCTTTCTACGTCTACCCTATCCATCCCCTTGCAAATCTTGAAGATCCCTCCCTCAGCCTTCTAAACTCCATTGAGTACAGGCCCAATCTACTCAATCTCTCCTCAGAAGCTAACCCCCTCATCTCCAGTATCAACCTGGTGAACCTTCTCTGTACTCTCTCCAATGCCAATATATCCTTTTGCAAATAAGGGGACCAAAACTGCACACAGTACTCCAGTTGCAGTCTTACCAGTGCCCTATACAGTTGCAGCAAGACCTCCTTGCTTTTATATCCATCCCCCTCTCGATAAAGGCCAACATTTCATTCGCCTTCTTGATCACCTGCAGACTGAGTTTTTGCGATTCGTGCACAAGGACTCCCAGGTGCCTCTGCACTATAGCTTGCTGCAACTTTTCAAAATTTAAATAATAATCCCTCCTACTATTATTTCTTCCAAAGTGGGCAACGTCACATTTGTCAACATTGTACTCCATCTGCCACATGGAGTAAACTATTTTCACAGTAATTTCATTGTAGAGTTAACATAAGATACTTGTGACTAATAAATAGACTTCAACTTCTTTCAATTTTCTTCCCTTGTTTCATCAGGTGCATTTATAAGTCTCTTTTCCACATAATCTCTCGGATACCCAGCCATGTCAACTTAACACTGTTTCACAGGCCTTGGACCTCTGGTTTGTTCTAAAACCACTTCAGTTTATGTCTGCTTCCTGCACTTGCCTTTTTGAAGTCTCTCTCTGCCCCTTGCTCTTCAATGAGCATGACCTGTCCTTAACCTTTGTCCTCATTCTTTGAACTTCCTGAAACTTTCTTCCCATAGTTGTTGGAACTATTTTCTTTCATTTGGGGCTTGTTTTTTGTCTCAAGGCTTTGCCCTGCCTGTTCTGGTAGCGTCTCTGGAATCCTGCTTCCAACTGCACTGACATTCTCTGAACTGAACTGAGTGCTGTTGCTGTCTGTAGGTCCCTGGTTTGAACAATCCAGTTTTTTAACAACTCTGTTTGCCTTAATGAGTTGTAAATTCCTTTTAAAGTGAAACTAAAATTGAAATTCATAACTGCAGAAGTATAAATTAGGCATAACCTTAAAGCTATACCATATTCCTAATGCACACAAATAAAAATTAGTTAAAACTGTATCTATTTCCTAAACTAATAACATTTGCTGGAAAGTGGGAGACAGAAGAAACTACACTAGTCCACAGAAGCCCAAGTGAGGAGGGGAAAAATCAGTGTGGGTTGTTGAGCCTTGTCTGCTATCCAGATGAAGATAAGTGTGACCAGCTCATGTAGTTATGCCCAATGGCCACATATAATATTCCATTTAACCAAACAGACTGGACCACACACAAAAACCGGCCACTCAAACAAAGTTTTACACATTTCTGAATGGTCAACACTCACCTGACACATCTCTGAGCTCTGAGAATACATAAGTTTCCTGAGACACATTGTGATAATGGTGTAGGTCAATGTGATTGACAGTCCCCCAATCTCAACCTCGCCCTTCTGGGGAAATGTTGCGGATGTATTGGACAGGATGGGCTGACAGGAGGGTGGGAGAACGTCAGCGTCCTGCCTCCTCCAGAGACTGGGTTCAAATCCCGCCACTGCAGATGGTGGAATTTGAATTCAATAAAAAAATCTGGAATTAAGAATCTACTGATGACCATGAAACCATTGTCGATTGTTGGAAAAACCCATCTGTTCACTAGTGTCCTTTAGGGAAGAAAATCAGCTATCCTCACCTGGTCTGACTTAAATGTGACTCCAGTGTCACAGCAGTGTGGTTTATTTTCAACTGCCCATTGAAATGGCCTAGCAGTTTACTCAGTTTCAAGGCAATTAGGGATGGGCAATAATCCATGATACCCACATCCCTCAAATGACAATTTTGGGTGGCACAGTGGTTAGCACTGCTGCCTTACAGCGTCAGGAACCTGGGTTTGAATCCCAGCTTGGGTTACTGTTTGTGTAGAGTTCTCCCATGTCTCATGGGTTTCCTCCCACAGTCTAAAGATGTGTGGGTTAGGTTGATTGGCCATGCTAAATTGCTGCTGAGAATCCTGGGATATACAGGTTAGAGGGATTAGCAATGTAGTTGTGTGGGTTGTAGGGATAGGGCCTGGGATGGAATTGTGGTCGGTACAGACTTGATAGCCCGAATGGCTCGTTCTGCACAGCAGGGTTCTACGAATAAAAAAAAATCAGGGCAGCACCATGAGGATGCCTCGCAGTGTCACAGGCTATGAATGTGCACAGCACAGCGATCAATGAAGTACAAGGAGACCACACAATCCTGTCCTCGCCCTCAGCATGAATACAAAACTAATTCCAACATCGTTCAGAAACCAATTTGCGTGGGCATGAAAAATTTAAGCTTTGCTAATTCCCAGGCGACACATATCTGATGTGACAGATGACCTGCAATTTTCAGAGCAAAGTAATAATACTGCAATTCCATCTAGGTAACCATGTGCATAATGAACAAGGCAGTGCTGAAACCTAATTAACTTGTCCTGTCAGGACTGAGTTTTCCCAGTGATACCGGGCACATTACCTCAGTATCTACATTTCCATGGTGCACATGCGAACTTTAACCTCTTTTGTGCACTTCTTGGTAAAATTGAGAGATTAAGCAGCAGATATCCGGGTTTATATTCTCAGTCTATATCGCTCCAATTGTCCACAAGCACCACTCGGATGAAACATGTCTGATAAACGTACATCAGAATTCCAAACTTTGGTGAAGGGGAAAGACTGCAATGTCTGACTCTGAACGGTGGCATTTGTTAAGCAAAATTACACAAAATCTGTTTGTAAGTTTATCCTGAAATCTCTGCACTCTTCTACTTTAGCCTTAGGAACATTCCTGATTTGAACTGATCCATCTGTGGCCATCATGTCTTCAAAACCCCAAGCTCTCCCAAAATCATGCCCTCCTTCTACTGCTCTTTTTCCTTTCAAGATATTTGTTAAAATTTATCCTTTAACTCAAGTTCTTATCTCTTTACATGGCCCGGAATCAAATTCAAACCTTTAAATTTAGGTTTATTGATCAGTATCACAAGTAGGTTTACATCAAATAGGTTTACATTAACACTGCAATGATTTTACCATGAGCATTTTGCTCTTTAACACTTTCATGAAGTGCTCTGAGATGTTTTATTCTGTCAAATACACAACGTAATTTTTTTTTTTATTCTTTGTGGGAAATGGGCATTGCTGGCTGGCCAGCATTTATTGCACATCCCTAAGTGCGCTTGAAAGGTAATTGAGAGTCAATCACATTGCAGTGGCTCTGGAGTCACGTGTAGGCCAGATCAGGCAAGGATGGCAGATTTCCTTCCCTAAAGTACATTCGTGATCCAGATGGGTTTTCCTACAATCGACAATGGTTTCATGTCATCAATAGATTCTTAATTCCAGATACTTTTTATTGAATTTAAATTGCACCATCTGCCACGGCAGGATTCGAACCCGGGTCCCCAGAACATGAGCTGAGTTTCTGGATTAATAGTCTAGCGATAATACCACCAGGCCAACTCCTTCCCAAATGCAACTTGTTTTCTACTGAGGTTAATGACTCACCATAGCCACACTTATAGATAGTAATTTCTATTGGACTCAGGTTTACAGAGTCCCAGTAAAATCGAGTTGATACTTAGGAACTTACCTTCATGGAAAGAAGGTGCAAATACCCTGAGGTCCCAATAATGAGCAGAAACAAGCCATCTGGCGAAACTTCAAATTTTTTAACTTGCTTCTCTTCTAGCCCTACAAATCCAAACAGCAAAGAGCTTTAAAGCAGAATACAGCACGCACGAAAATCAGGGAAAGGCAAATGCCCACAGTGTAAAACCAAATTATTGCCGACAATGGAAATCTGAAATAGAAGTAGAAAATGCTGCAACTGCTCAGCAGATCAGGCAGCTTCTGTGAGGAGAAAAAGAGGAAACATTTCAGGATGATAATCTTTCTGAGTTTCTGTCTCTCCACAGATACTACTAGATCTGCAGAGCAGTGCCAGCTGACAGCCCTGTGACCTGTCTGAATTCTCTAATGTTATACCGGCAGATCTTAGTGAGGCTGTGAAGCAGAGAAGCAGCTTGCAGCAACATTAAAGCTGGCAGAATGAGGAGTTAATACTCAGGGCATCTGAAAGGGAATGACGGCTTTTATAAAAATTACACCCCAATTTTTACACATGTACACAGTAATTCCTTTACAAGAGGGGACACTTTCTCATCTCATGCTGTGTGTGTAAAACAGGGCAGGCCCCCACTCCACAGGAGCCAGTATCAGGAAACTCATCCTGTAAGCAGGTCCAATACAACTCAGATCATGGGTAAAGCGATAAAGAATGAGGAATCATCAAGGGAAGAGACCATCTTTGACTGGCTGTTGTGCAATAACAACAGATTAGTTGGTATTCCAGTTATGAGAGAACCTTGGGGACAAGTGACCATAATATCTGGAATTAAGAATCTACTGATGACCATGAAAACATTGTTGATTGTCAAAAAAATCCACGTGGTTCACTAACTTTCTTTAGGGAAGGAAATTTCCCATCCTTACCCAGTCTGGTCTACACGTGACTCCAGAGCCACAGGAATGCAACTGATTCTTAATTGCCCTCTGAAATGGCCTAACCGGCCAGTTAAAGGGCAACTAGGGATGGGCAATAAATGCTGGCCAACCAGCCATACCCTATACCATGAATTAAAAAACCCATAAAATGATAGAATTCCTTGTGCAGGTGCATAGTGATGCAATTGACTCTCAGACCAGGGTCCTGAATCTCAATAAAGGGAACTATGACGATATGAGACATTAATTGGCCAAGATGGACCAAGAAACAGTGTAAGGCAGAGGCACTTAAACTCTAGAAGTTATTTATTCCTGTTTGGTGTAAGAGTGGTAAGGGAATTGTGGCTAAACCATAGCTTCAAGGGAAATTAGAGATAGTATCAGATTCAAGGGAGAAGCACACATACTGGCCAGAAAAAGCAATAGGCCTGAGAACTGGGAACATTTTAAACTTCAGCAGAGGAGGACCAAGGGATTGATTAAGAAGGGAAAAATGGAGTATAAGCTAGCATGAGAAATAAAAACTGATTGTAAAAGTTTCTGTAAGTATGTAAAAAAACAGATTGACAAAAACGAATGGAGGCCCCTTACAGTCAGAAACTGGAGGATTCAAAGCGGGGAATAAAGAAATAGCTGAGGAATTAAATTTGTACTTTGCTTCTGTCTTCACAAAGACATGAATAATGTACCAGAAGTGCTGAGAGAAAGAGGTTTTAGTGAGGAGCTGAGGGAAATCAGCATTAGTAGAGAAATGGTTCTCGGATTGAAAGTGGATAAATCTCCAGGTCCTGATAATCTTCATCCCAGAGAACTGAAGGAAGTGGCCCTGGAAATAGTAGATCCATTGGTGGTTATTTTCCAAAATTCTTTGGACTCTGGGTGGTTCCTACAGTTTGAAGGACAGTTAATGTAAGCCCGTTATTCAAAAAGGAAGGTAGAGAGAAAACAAGGAATTATATAGCAGTGAGTCTAGCGTCAGTACTGGGAAAGTTGTAGAGTACATTATCAAGAATTTCGTAACTTGGCATTTGGAAGGCAGTGATATAATCAGACAAAGTCAGCACAGTTTTACAAAAGGGAAATCATGCTTGACAAATCTATTGGAAATCTTTGAGGATGTAACTACTGGATTTGACAAAAGAGAACCAACGGATGTAGAGTTTCACAAGATTTTCAACAAGGTCACACATAAGACATGGAGTCTTAGCTTTTATTGGTAGGGGGATTGAATTTAGGAGCCGCAGCATCATGTTGCAACTGTACAAAACTCTAGTGCGGCCGCACTTGGAGTATTGTGTGCAGTTCTGGTCGCCACATTATAAGAAAGATGTGGAGGCATTGGAGAGGGTACAGAGGAGGTTTACCAGGATGTTGCCTGGTATGGAGGGCAGGTCCTATGAAGAGAGGTTGAAGGATTTGAGGTTGTTTTCGTTAGAAAGGAGGCGGCTAAGAGGGGATCTTATTGAAGCATATAAGATGATTAGAGGTTTAGATAGGGTGGACAGTGATAGCCTTTTTCCTAGGATGGAGAAAGCTAGCACGAGGGGACACAGCTTTAAATTAAGGGGTGATGAGTTAGAGGACGGATATCAGAGGTAGGTTCTTTACTCAAAGAGTGATTAGGAGTGGAATGCCCTGCCTGCAGCTGTTGTAGATGCGCCAAGTTTGGTGGCGTTTAAGAGGTTAATTGATAAGTATATGGAAGAGAAGGGAATGGTTTAGTTTGGAGGGGCATTGCTTTTTATTTTGGTCGGCACAACATCGAAGGCCGAAGGGCCTGTTCTGTGCTGTACTGTTCTATGTTCTATGTCTATAACAGACTACGTGTAAAGTTAAAGCAAATGGGATTGCAAGATGCAGATGTATGGGATAGAGGGTGATTTAGCTAATTGGATTAGGAATTGGCTGGCAGATAGAAGACAGAGGGTGGTGGTTGATGGGAGGTATTCATCGTGGAGTTCGGTTACAAGTGGTGTACCTCAGGGATCTGTTTTGGGGCCCCTGCTGTTTGTAATTTTTATAAACGATCTGGATGAGGGTATTGAATGATGGATTAGTAAATTTGCGGATGACACCGAAGTCGGAGGAGTGGTAGATAGTGAAGAGGGGTGTTATAGTTTGCAGGGAGACTCGGACAAGTTGCAGAGCTGGGCCGAGAGGTGGCAAATGGAGTTTAATTGGAAAAGTGAGAGGTAATGCACTATGGCAGAAATAATAAATGTGTAGAGTATATGGCTAATGGTAGGATTCTTAATAGTGTTGACGAACAGAGGGATCTTGGTATATATGTGCATAGATCCCTGAAAGTAGGCAGTCAAGTCGATAAGGTTGTCAAGAAGGCATATGGAGTCTTAGCTTTTATCGGTAGGGGGATTGAATTTCGGAGCCGCAACGTCATGTTGCAACTGTACAAAACTCTAGTGCGGCCGCACTTGGAGTATTGTGTGCAGTTCTGGTCCCCACATTATGAGAAAGAGGTGGAGGCATTGGAGAGGGTACAGAGGAGGTTTACCAGGATGTTGCCTGGTATGGAGGGCAGGTCTTATGAAGAGAGGCTGAGGGTTTGAGGTTGTTTTCGTTAGAAAGAAGGCGGCTAAGAGGAGACCTTATTGAAACATATAAGATGATTAGAGGTTTAGATAGGGTGGACAGTGATAGCCTTTTTCCTAGGATGGAGAAAGCTAGCACGAGGGACACAGCTTTAAATTAAGGGGTGATAGTTATAGGACAGATATCAGAGGTAGGTTTCTTTACCCAGAGGGTGGTTAGGGAGTGGAATGCCCTGCCTGCGGCAGTTGTAGATGCGCCAAGTTTGGTGGCGTTTAAGAGGTTAGTCGATAAGTTTATGGAAGAGAAGGGAATGGTTTAGTTTGGAGGGTCATTGCTTTTTTTTCATAATTGGTCGGCGCAACATCGAAGGCCGAAGGGCCTGTTCTGCGCTGTAATGTTCTATGTTCTAAGTAATGTCTGCAATCAGGATTAGCAGATAGGAAGCAAAGTGTTGGCGTAAATGGGTGTTTTTCTGATTGGCTGGCAGTGACTAGTGGGGTACCACAGGGATCTGTGCTAGATCCCAATTGCTGGTGAGAGCTGGAGTATTGTGTGCAGTTTGGTGTCCTTATCTGAGGAACAGTGTCCCTTACTATAGTGGGGATATTGCAGTAGTTAATCAGGCGATTCCTGGCGTGGCAGGTCTTTTATATGAGGAGAGACTAAGTTGGTTAGGGTTATGTTCACTGGAGCACAGAAGAGTGAGAGGGGAATTTCGTTAAAAACTTATAAAATTCTAACAGGGTTAGACAAGTTAGATTCAGAAAGAATGTTCCCAATGGTAGGGGGAGCCCAGAACTAAGGGTCATAGTTTGAGGATAAGGGTGTAAACCTTTTAGAACTGTGAGGAGAAATTTCTTCACCCAGAGGGTGGTGAATCTGTGGAATTCACTCTCACAGAAAGTAGTTGAGAGCAAAATGTGATTCCAAGAAGAAATTAGATAAAGTCTTAGAGCTAAAGGGACCAAGAGATATGGGAGCATCAGGATATTGAATTCAATGATCAGCCATCATCATAATAAATGGCATGGCAGACTCGAAGGGCAGAACGGCCTACTCCTGCTTCTAGTTTCTATGACAGGTAAAGTGCAAGAAAACAGAGCTTGCTCACAGTTCAATATTACTCACACATCTATACACAGCCTCGTGCTGAAATAGAAACATGGAAGATAGGAGGCGGCCATTTGGTTCTTCAAGTCTGCTCTGCCATTCATCTCCATCATGGCTGATCGTCCAACTCAATAGCCTAATCCTGCTTTCTCCCCATAACCTTTGATCCCATTTGCCCGAAGTGCTATATCCAGTCGCCTCTTGAATACATTCAATGTTTTGGCATCAACTACTTCCTGTAGTAATGAACTCCACTACTCTTTGCATAAAGAATGTCTCCTCATCTCCAACCTAAATGGTCTAGCCTGAATCCTCAGACTATGACTTCCTGATTCTGGACTTCCCCACCATCGGGAACATCCTCCCTGCCTCTACCCTGTCTACTGCTGTTAGAATTTTATAAGTCTCTGTGAGATTCCAACCCCCCCCCCGCCCCACCCACCTCATTCAGTTGAACTCCAGCGCAAACAATCCTAACCTAGTCAATCTCTCCTCATACATCAGTCCCGGAATCAGCCTGGTAATACTCTAGGTGTGGCCTCACCATGACTCAACAACAATGATGCAGTATGATGTGGGGAATCCTCATTCTTTATGTATTTAATTGAATGTTTCACTTTTGAAATGTATTCTTCACTGCAAATCGCAAATGATTCACTCATCTCACCCTCTGCCCCTGCTCTATCAGAGGTCCATCTCTCACTAACCACACAAAGAGGAACTTTTCTCTGAATCCATGTTGCATTTCTGCTGCATTCTTTTTCTTTAAATATCGCTCTCAAAACCTGCCTACGTTCACTCCCTAATTAAACTTCCCACGTACTGCTCAGTTTGCCCTTCTCCTTGATTTAAAGCCACTGTTCCGGGTGATCAGTTTCAGTAAGAATGTATTTTTATTAGCCACAACACTTCAAAATTTAACAGCAACTTTTGATAGTTAACATATCAGGATCCTTCCTGGCCATTCAGGGGAGATATTCAAGTCAAAAATAGTTTCAGAAGGACAGAAACTCTTACCTCGGACAGCGTAGACTGGAATGACCTTCCCTACCATCATATCGTACACGTAGAACATCTTGTGGTGGATACCTGTGGCAATAACATGGTCTCCGTCTGTGCTGAAGCGAGCTTGGTACACAGGAAACCGTTCCAGATAAATACTCTGAATCTTGGGATTCGTCTTCCCATCGACCTGAACAGGAGTGAACATTGGCAGTTGCTTGTCTGAATCAGTGTAGCCCACACAGTTCACACCCCCTCGCGCAACAGGCTGCACAGGCTCACACAGACCACTGTCAGCTGTGTTCACTCACACTACTTTGCAATGTGAAAGAACAGGTGAAAGGGATAGTACTGATCAATTAGTAATAATAGGACTAGAAAACATACCTGAAAGAGTGAGATGGACTGATCAATCCCAGCAGTTAGCACTACTTGAGCACCTGGATGGAACTGAGTGGTTGTCAGTTTTACATCTGATGGTCTGGTGCAATTGGCATTTTTACAATTCTTTATCTATTGAAAAGCAATCAAACTCATCAGAACAAAGAAAACACTTTGTCATACAGCCTTTTTTTTAAAAAAAGATGTGCCTTAACATTTCCCCCAGAGATACCTGGCTGCATCAGAACATGGCCCCATAGATGCGAACTGCTTATGCAAGCGGCCATCCTTCCTTTCCGAGTTCAATGAGTTTTGGAAGGATATTAAAGATTGTGAGTATCAGCACAGCCAGTCCCTTTACCAGGCAACAGGACTGACAAATAATCAACTCCTCCTGATGGATCTGCCCTCACCCAGGACAGTATTGGTCCTTACCTCTATCCAAGCTGAGAGAAAAACTGGCAATGACCACCATCACACCTCACCAAGCTTATTCCACAATGCACTGATCCAAAGGTGAGCTATTTCCCACTAAAACATGCTTATAATCAAAAGCTTGGAATCTGTTATTAATAGTCAAACAACTGGAGATTTTAATAACACATACTGCTCACACAGCGTCTCACCGACTGACAGGCACACCATGCAAAAGGCTGACAATGACCAGCTGAAACTTTGGAAGCACTTCTGAAAATTCACAAGCTCAAAGCTTCATCCACATCAATGCAGGTCACAGGCAACATTCCCAGTTCTGGATGCGAAAGGCTGTTTTTCCAGTCAAGCAGTTAGATTGACCCCCGGAGTCAGGGAGGGCCGCACTGTCAAGAGGGTCAGCGCCGAGGGAGGGAGGGCCGCACTGTCAAGAGGGTCAGCGCCGAGGGAGGGAGGGCCGCACTGTCAAGAGGGTCAGCGCCGAGGGAGGGAGGGCCGCACTGTCAAGAGGGTCAGCGCCGAGGGAGGGAGGGCCGCACTGTCAAGAGGGTCAGCGCCGAGGGAGGGAGGGCCGCACTGTCAAGAGGGTCAGCGCCGAGGGAGGGAGGGCCGCACTGTCAAGAGGGTCAGCGCCGAGGGAGGGAGGGCCGCACTGTCAAGAGGGTCAGCGCCGAGGGAGGGAGGGCCGCATTCAAGAGGGTCGCGGGGGAGGGAGGGCCGCACTGTCAAGAGGGTCAGCGCCGAGGGAGGGAGGGCCGCACTGTCAAGAGGGTCAGCGCGAGGGAGGGAGGGCCGCACTGTCAAGAGGGTCAGCGCCGAGGGAGGGAGGGCCGCACTGTCAAGAGGGTCAGCGCCGAGGGAGGGAGGGCCGCACTGTCAAGAGGGTCAGCGCCGAGGGAGGGAGGGCCGCACTGTCAAGAGGGTCAGCGCCGAGGGAGGGAGGGCCGCACTGTCAAGAGGGTCAGCGCCGAGGGAGGGAGGGCCGCACTGTCAAGAGGGTCAGCGCCGAGGGAGGGAGGGCCGCACTGTCAAGAGGGTCAGCGCCGAGGGAGGGAGGGCCGCACTGTCAAGAGGGTCAGCGCCGAGGGAGGGAGGGCCGCACTGTCAAGAGGGTCAGCGCCGAGGGAGGGAGGGCCGCACTGTCAAGAGGGTCAGCGCCGAGGGAGGGAGGGCCGCACTGTCAAGAGGGTCAGCGCCGAGGGAGGGAGGGCCGCACTGTCAAGAGGGTCAGCGCCGAGGGAGGGAGGGCCGCACTGTCAAGAGGGTCAGCGCCGAGGGAGGGAGGGCCGCACTGTCAAGAGGGTCAGCGCCGAGGGAGGGAGGGCCGCACTGTCAAGAGGGTCACGCGAGGGAGGGAGGGCGCACTGTCAAGAGGGTCAGCGCGAGGGAGGGGAGGGCCGCACGTCAAGAGGGTCAGCGCCGAGGGAGGAGGGCCGCACTGTCAAGAGGGTCAGCGCCGAGGGAGGGAGGGCCGCACTGTCAAGAGGTCAGCGCCGAGGGACGAGGGCCGCACTGTCAAGAGGTCAGCGCCGAGGGGCCGCACTGTGGAGGGAGGGAGGGCCGCACTGTCAAGAGGGTCAGCGCCGAGGGAGGGAGGGCCGCACTGTCAAGAGGGTCAGCGCCGAGGGAGGGAGGGCCGCACTGTCAAGAGGGTCAGCGCCGAGGGAGGGAGGGCCGCACTGTCAAGAGGGTCAGCGCCGAGGGAGGGAGGGCCGCACTGTCAAGAGGGTCAGCGCCGAGGGAGGGAGGGCCGCACTGTCAAGAGGGTCAGCGCCGAGGGAGGGAGGGCCGCACTGTCAAGAGGGTCAGCGCCGAGGGAGGGAGGGCCGCACTGTCAAGAGGGTCAGCGCCGAGGGAGGGAGGGCCGCACTGTCAAGAGGGTCGCGCCGAGGGAGGGGAGGCCGCAATGGTCAAGATGGTCAGCGCCGAGGGAGGGAGGGCCGCACTGTCAGAGGTCAGCGCCGATGGAGGGAGGGCGCACTGTTCAAGTTCCGGAAGCGGCCGCCCTCAGTCTCTGTGCCGGGGCTTTGATCCGCTGATGGGGAAGGGTGAGTGTGGCCGGGGAGCCGGCTGCTCCCACCGGGGAAGCTGCCCCCACCGGGGAAGCTGCCCCCACCGGGGAAGCTGCCCCCACCGGGGAAGCTGCCCCCACCGGGGAAGCTGCCTGTGGAAATGTTTCGTTTCCCTCCCCTGTGTCTGATCATTCAATCAGGTCCATCCCCTCTCCCTGGTTTCTATCCCCAAATTTAACGAGCATTTACTGATTCTAGTGTTTGCTCGGCTCCCTCAGAATTGTACAGAGTTTTATCCCTTTTTCTTTTTCTTTTTCTTTTTCTTTTTCTTTTTCTTTTTCTTTTTCTTTTTCTTTTTCTTTTTCTTTTTCTGACTGGCGAATAAAGCCTTCCTGATATTCCCCCCCCCGCAATATTCAGCTGCTAACTCTGATATTTTCTGTAAAATGTTTTTTAAATAAAAAGACTGCTGCAGTTTTCATGGGGTTCAGAGAAATATGTTGGCTGAATCCTAAATTCTCAGCAGCAACTTTGGGAACATTTTGATGAACTTTATCTCTGGTTTGTTATGTTAATACCAATTAAAATATCCACTGTAATAACGAGAATGAATGACATTATAATTTAATGGTCTGTTAACACTGTGGAATCTTTCAGAAACATGTCTGGCAACAAGGAACAAACCTTCATTGCTGTGAAGCCCGATGGCGTCCAGAGAGGCATTGTAGGTGAAGTTATCAAACGGTTTGAACAGAAAGGGTTTAAGCTGGTTGCCATGAAATTCCTTCAGGTACGTGAGGGTTAGGCTGTGTGTGGATGAATTGATCTGAGTCACATCTGCTTGGCATTTATGGGGTTCTAGTCTTTCATGTTTGTTTTGAGTAAAATCAATTTTTCTGACTTTTACACTGGTTATTTTACACTGGTGATTAGATAAAAATGACAATGTGATTCGCTACCTCTGACAGTGGCAGTGCGGTTAGCTAAGGGACAGTATTTTGGTTTGGAGGAGAATCAGATGTCAGTGGGGAAATAAGGCTGTGAAGCATTTGCAACAGTCGTCAGCCAGAAGTACTGAGCAGATTATCCATCTTGCTCCCCTCCAAAGTTCCCTATGTTAGATGCTAGATTCAGCTAATTTGCCTCACTATCAAAACATCTGAAGACACATTATTAAACTAAATTTCAGTAATAGATGACAATTACACAAGATTGAATTTCCAGTTGTGCTGTAGAATCAAGCTTAACCTGGGTTTATTGTCCACTACACTGTCCCCAACAAACACTCCCAGTACAGGAATGGAGCAAGGTTAGGTACAACTGAAGCTCCCTCTGCACTTATTTGTAAGTCCTACTTCACAATGACTGAACTTTTCCTTGTCTCCCTACAGGCTCCTGTGGATCTGCTTGAAAAGCATTACTGTGAACTTTCCGATAAGCCTTTTTATCCCAAGCTGATCAAATACATGAGTTCTGGCCCTGTTGTTGCAATGGTGAGTGAGCAGAACAAGTTTTAGTTCCTGTTGTGCTTTGCCTGGTCAGTGTGCCTGAACATATGGTGAATAGATCAATTTATTTGACATGCAGCCAGGAGAGTTTGGATGCTTGGTCTGCCTTAGAGCTGTGATGGTTTGTGGAATGGTGGGTGGGTGTGGGAAAGTTTAGCAGCTGGGGTGGGAGGAGGGGGTGGAATGGAAGGCTAGACAGTGGGTCTGTGATGGGATGAAGCATGGGGTGTGGAGCTGGTTGGTCAGAACTTGATGTCTAATAGTTGATTAATCCTAATTAATAGTTGATTAATCCTAATCCTCAATCCTAAACACCAGTGTGCTGATGTTTTGGATTTCCTAGATGGGGGCAAACTGCCTCTGTCAATCCTGTGAAGCTCCATAGTCTGGGCTGGGGAGGGGGTGAGAGTGACATTGCACTTTGACTGCATCCTGATGAATAGCCACTATTGTAACCTTGAGTTGTGCTTGGGGATGGGGCTGTTGTAACTTTGTCCCTCTTACAGGTGTGGGAAGGTCTGAATGTGGTGAAGACAGGTAGAGTGATGCTTGGTGAGACCAATCCAGCTGATTCCAAACCTGGAACGATCCGTGGAGATTTCTGTATTCAGGTTGGCAGGTGAGTATGACGGGATCCATGGAGGGAATGTTGCTGTTCTTTTGGTGTTTATCTCCTGACACCAGGTTAAAGACAGTAAGACGTTTGCAACATCAGTTTTAAACCCAACCGATTTATTTGACAGTAAACTTGCAAGCTTTTGGCTTTATAGCCTTTGTCAGGTGAATGAGGGAGACCAGAACACCTCATTTGCCTGACCAAGGCTATAAAGCTGAAAGCTTGTGAGTTTACCATCAAATAAATCAGTTGGATTTAAAACTGGTGTTGCAGACTTACTGTGTTTACCCCAGGCCAAGGTCAACATCTCCATTTTATCTCCTAACAGGGGATGTGTGTTCTGACCAATGTTCCTCATCAAATTTGACAGGTGCCTCAGCTTTGTGTGTGCAGGCTGTACTTTGGAGTGTGCACAACACCTTCCCCACACACAAGCCTGTGTGGAAAATGTGTTTGGTGTATTAGTGCTCTACAGCATTTCAAACTGCTCCATCAGTTTGAGAAAAGTGGGCGCCATGAGGATTGGCTGAGTGTGATGTGCCCCCTTGTTTTGGGCTTGATAAATTAGTGCTATTCTCCTGGATCTTTTGAAAATGGCTAAAATCTTGCTCATGTAAAGATGGTGCTTTCTTGTCATAACTGAACTGTTCTCTACAGGAACATCATCCATGGCAGTGACTCTGTAGCAAGTGCACAGAAGGAGATTAAGCTTTGGTTCAAAGATGGGGAAGTGGTGGAATACCAGAACTGTGCCCAGGACTGGATCTATGAGTAAATCATTCCAATCAACAGTTGCATGGCTGGCAGCTGTGTAAATCATTCCAAACTGTCAAGTTTTATTTTTTACAGTTTCACAATGTTTTAGTCCTGAAAGTTGGAGCAAATAACCATGTAATAAATGAACTGAAATGTACCAGTTTCCTGTAAGTATTTGTCTGGTGTTTAAAATCTACTCAAGAAGCTTAAATATGGTGTTTTGAGTGAATGGAGATCCCATGCCTCTACTTTCATTGACATTTCATTACTTAGTGACTTTTTAAATATAGTGAAATAACTGCAACATTCATATGCAACATTCAAACCACAGGTTTGAAAGAGAATCTTAATGAAGTGGTTTTTGGGTGGGAAAGGGCACAGTTGCTATGCTATTGGTAGTTATCAAGGGATTGGAACTGGTTTTGGTCCTACCTTTCCCTGAATCTCTGGGAAGTGAGGCAGAACTGTCAAACATCTTTTTTTTCTGTTGGCAAGCATGCATTGGAGGAATTGTCTGTTGGAAGTCCAAACACTTGTACTATTGAGATACCTCTGGATTATGACCCCTGGAGATCAGAACTGTAGGTCAGAACCCAGGAGATATGGATCAATAAAGGCTTGAAGTTATCTTGCCCACCTGAAGACCATTCCTTGTTTATAAATTGGATTTGGTTAATTCTGGGGATGTTAATAGTTTTCTAGTAAATATAATTTTTGTTTTTATATTCACTAAAAGCTGAATTAAAAGAAATTCCATAATGGCAACAAAATGAGGAAGTGACTAGTGGTAGATAGAGGGGAACCAGTGGATGTGGTGTTTTTGGATTTCAAAAAGGTGTTTGATAAGGTGCCTCACAAGATTGCTGCAGAAGGTTAGGATGCAAGGAGTTGGGGATAGGGTATTAGACAACAAATCCTCTATCCAGTCTAATAGGAAGCAGAGAGTAGGTATTAATGGGTGCTATTCTGATTGGCAGCTGGTGACCAGTGGAGTGCCCCAGGGATCGGTGCTGGAGCCTCAACTATTTTCCATTAGAGTGCAGGGTGATGAAATTTCATGATGACATGAGAATGAGTAAAAAGCAAATTGTGTGGAGGATGTGGAAAGTCTGCAGAGGGATCTGGATAGGTTGTGAGTGGGCGAGGACCCAGCAGATGGAGGATAATGTTAGCAAGTGTGAGGTTATCCACTTTGGGAAGAATAACGGTAGGAAGGATTACTATTTAAAGGGTGAAAAGTTGGAGGTCCTTTTGCACAAATTGCAAAAACTGTCTGCAGGTGCAGCAGGTGATTAAGAAGGCAAATGCAATGTTGGCCTTTACAGCAAGGGGGATAGAATATAAAAGTAGGGAGGTACTTTTACAGCTGTATAGGATACTGGTGAGGCTGCAGCTGGAGTACTGTGTGCAGTTTTGATTGCTGCATTTGAAGGATATATTGGCTTGGAGGGGGTGCAGAGGTTCACTAAGCTGATACTGGAGATAAGGGCGTTGGATTATGAAGAGAGACTAAATAGGCTAGGTTTTTACTTGGAGTTTAGAAGGCTGAGACAGGATGGATAGGGTAGAGGTTGAGAGACTCCTATCTTTAAGTGGCAGGACTGGAGCATAGCCTCAAGATTTGGGGGTGTGGGGTGCAGTTCAGATCAGAGTTGAGGAATTTTTTTCACATGGAGGGTGATGAATATTTGGAATTCTCTGCCTGTTGAATATGTTCAAGTCCAGAATGGGTAGATTTTTAATTGACAAGGGAATAAAGGGTTACAGGGAGAAAGTGATACAGATCAGCCATGATATTGAATAGTGGGGGAGGTTTGAGGGACTGGATGGCCTCCTACTCCTATTTAAATTCTTAAAAGCCTGAACTGCACCTGGGGCTCCAGCCCTATTTTGACAAAACTCAGTTCCAACCTCTAGCTTGGGGCTTGGCTCCTCCCTCAGTAGTAACTAACCCACCTCATCCATGATCATCCTCAGCACCTTGGTATAAAGAAGTCAAATTATATACCACTTAGCTAGCACTCATAACAATACTTATCACCACCTCAGTACATGTGACAATAATACATCAAACTGACTCAAGAACAGCTTGAGAAGGGCAAAAACGGGATATAATGTCCTTAGCAGATTAAGAAGAAGCCCAAGGCATTTTATACATATGTTAGGAACAAGAGGTTGTCCGAGGAAAGACTTTTCAAGATTAAAGGAGGGGAATTATGCTTAGAATCCAAGGAAGTAGGTGAGATCCTAAATGAATACTTTGCATCAGTATTCATGAATGAGGGGGGCACTAATCAGTAGTGTCTCAAAGGGATGTGTAGACCCATTAGAACAAATCACAGTTACAAGGGAGGAAGTGTTAGATGTTTTAGGAAACATTAAGTAGACAAGTCCCCAGGGCCAGATGGCATCTGCCCTAGATTACTGAGGGTGACAAGAGATGAAATTGCTGATCCTCTAACAGAAATCTTTGTTTCTTCATTGGATACAGGTGAGGTCCCAGAAGATTGGACAATAGCAAATGTGGTCCTGTTATTTAAGAATGGTAGCGAGGATAACCCAGGTAATTATAAGCCAGTGACATCTGTGGTAGGGAAATTGATCAGATCTATACATATTTAGAACCGAATAATCTCATTAGTGATAGAGAACATGGTTTTATATGAGGGAGGTCATGCCTCTCAAATATGGTTGAGTTTTTTGAGGTTACAAAAATGATTGAGGGAAGGGTTGTCTACGTGGATTTTAGTAAAGCATTTGACAAAATCCCTCATGACAGGCTGGTGCAAAAGGTTAAATCTCACAGGATCAAAGGTGAACTAGCTAGATGGGTGGAGAACTGGCTTAGCCATAGAAAACAAAGAGTAGAAACAGAGAGGTCTTTTTCCAGCTGGAGGTCTGTGACTAGTGGTGTTCCGGAGGGCTCTGTAGTGGGACCTCTGCTGTTTGTAATATATACAAATGATTTGGAAGCAGGTGTAACTGGTGTGATCAGTAAGTTTATAGACAACAAAGATTGCTGGACTTGCAGATAGTGATGAACATTGTCAGAGAGTACAGCAGGATATAGATAGGCTGGAAAATTGGGCATAGAAATGACAGATGGAATTTAATCCAGATAAATGCAAAGTGTTGCATTTTGGTAATCTAATGCAGAGGGGAAGCTATACACTAAATGGCAGACTCATCAGGAGTTTAGACACAGAGGGATCTGGGTGTACAAGTCCACAGATTCTTAAATGGTGGCAACACAGGTGGAGAGAGTGGTGAAGAAGGCATATGGCTTGTCTTTATTGGACAGGGTATAGAGTATAAAAGTTGGCATATGATGTTGCAGCTGTATAGAACGTTGGTTAGGCCACATCGCCACACTACCAGAAGGGCGTGGAGACTTTGGAGAGAGTACAGAAAAGATTTACAAGGATGTTGCCTAGTATGGAGGCTCTTAGCTATGAAGTGAGATTGAGGAAAGATGGATGTTGAGGGGTGACCTAATAGAAGTTTATAAAATTATGAAGGGCATAAATAGGGTGAACAGTTGAAAGCTTTTTCCCAGGTTGGAAATGACAAACACAAAGACTCATAAGTTCAAGGTAAGGCAGGGTGGGGAGCAAGGTTCAATACAAATATGCAGGGAACATATTTTACAGAGGGTGGTGGTGGCTTGGAACGCACTGCCAAGCAAGGTGGTTGAGACAGACACGCTAGGATCATTTAAGAATTATCTGGATAGCCACATGAACAGACTGGGAATAGAGGGATACAAACGGATGGTTTAGTTAGGAACATATGATCAGTGCAGGCTTGAAGGGCCTGTTCCTGTGCTATATTATTCTTTGAAACATTACAGCAGGCCATGGATGGATGCATAGACAGGAGAGCAGGGTGGTGGGTTCAAATGGCAAGCAACAGGAAGGTCAGGTCAGGCTCACATACAAACTGAAGGTGTCCTGCAAAGTGGTCAGTCACCCAGTCTTGGTGGAGTGGATAAGGGCGTCCCAGAGAGACAGTGAAGCCCAACACAAACTGGAGGAACCACATCTCATCCTCCAATTGAGCACTTCACAGCCTTCCGGATTGAGAAAACAGGAATTCATTCCAACATCTCTACCCTATTTCCATATACTATATTTCAGGGAAGATTATGGTAGGTTACAGGAACCATGGTGTACAAAGGCTATAATGAATCTAGTCAAGAAGAAAAGAGAAGCTTACAAAAGGTTGAGAGAGCTAGGTAATGTTTGAGATCTAGAAGAGTATACAGCTAATGGGAAGGATCTTAAGAAGGAAATTAGGAGAGTCAGAAGGGGTCATGAAAAGGCCTTGGCAGCCAGGATGAAGGAAAACTCCAAGGCAAGAGGATAAGATGTGAAAGAATAGGATATATCAAGTGTGACGATGGGAAAGTTTGTATGGAACCAGAAGAAAGAGCAGGAGGTACTTAATGAATACTTTACTTCAGTATTCACTATGGAAATATGAGTTTGTATGAGTTATAGGACGGATATCAGAGGTAGGTTCTTTACCCAGAGGGTGGTTCAGGAGTGGAATGCCCTGCCTGCAGCTGTTGTAGATGCGCCAAGTTTGGTGGCGTTTAAGAGGTTAATTGATAAGTATATGGAAGAGAAGGGAATGGTTTAGTTTTGAGGGGCATTGCTTTTTATTTTGGTCGGCACAACATCGAAGGCCGAAGGGCCTGTTCTGTGCTGTAATGTTCTATGTTCTATGAAAAGGATCTTAGTAGTTGTAGTGCAGACTTGCAGCAGACTGGAAAGCTTGAGCATGTGGATATTAAGATGTGTTGGAGCTTTTGAAAAGCATTAAGTTAGATAAGTCACCGGGACCGGATGGGATGTACCCTAGGTTACTGTGGGAGGAGATTACTGAGCCTCTGGTGATGATCTTTGCATCAACAATGACGACAGGAGAGGTTCTGGAGGATTGCGGATATTGTTCCTTTATTCAAGAAAGGGAGTAGAGATAACCCTAGAAATTATAGACCAGTGAGTCTAACCTCAGTGATCAGTAAGTTGATAAAAGATCCTGACAGGCAGGATTTACGGAGAGTTATAATATAATTAAGAGTAGTCAGCATAGCTTTGGCAAAGGCAGGTCATGCCTTATGAACCTGATTGAATTTTTTAAGGATGTGACTAAACACATTGATGAAGGAAGAGCAGTAGATATAGTATATATCGACTTCAGCAAGGCATTTGATAAAGTGCCCCACGCAAGGCTTATTGAGAAAGTGAGGGGGGCATGGGATCCAAGGGGGATATTGTTTTGTGGATCTAGAACTGGCTTGCCCACAGAAGGCAAAGAGTGGTTATAGATGGATCATATTCTGCATGGAGGTCGGTCACCAGTGGAGTGGCTCAGGCACTCCACTGATGACCAACCTCCATGCAGACTTTTTATATTTTACATCATTTTTATAATCATGTAAAATATGGATGAGGAAGTGGAGGAATGGGTCGATAAGTTTTCTGATGACACAAAGATTGGGAAGTGTTGTGGATCGTGTGGAGGGGTGGCAGAAGTTGCAGCCAGACATTGATAGGATGGGCAGAGAACTGGTAGATAGAGTTCAACTCTGATAAGTGTGAAGTGGTTCATTTTGGCAGGTCAAATAGGATAGTAGAATATAATATTAATGGTAGGATTCTTGGAAAGATCTTGGGGTCCGAGTTTATTGGACATTCAAAGCAGTTGCGCAGGTAGAAGCTGTAATTAAAAAGGCGTATGGTGTACTGGCCTCATTAATTGAGGAATTGAGTTTAGGAATCGAGAGATAATGTTGGAACTATATTGGATTCTGCTCAGACCCCACTTGGGAGTACTGTGCTCAATTCTAGTCACCTCATTACAGGAAGGATGTGAATGCCATAGAAAGTGTGCAGAGATCTACAAGGATGTTGCCTGGATTGGGGAGCATGACTTACGAGGATAGGCTGAGTGAGCTCGGCCTTTTCTCCTTGAAGAGATGAGGGTTGACCTGATAGAGGTGTATAAGTTGTTGAGAGGTACTGATCAAGTGGATAGTCAGAGGCTTTTTCCCAGGGCTGAAATGGTTGCCATAAGAGAACATAGGTTTAGGGTGCTGGGGAGTAGGTACAGAGATGTTAGGGGTAAATTTTTCAGTCAGAAAGTGGTGGGTGTGTGGAATGGGCTGCCAGCAACGGTGATGGAGTCAGATTCGATGGGGTCTTTTAAGAGACTTTTAGGTAACTACATGGAACTTAGTAAGATGGAGGGTTATAGGTAAGCCTAGTAATCTCTAGTAGGGATGTGTTCGGCACAACTTTGTGGGCTGAAGAGCCTGTATTGCGCTGTAGTTTTTTTTGTTTCATCTTAATTTATTTTATTGCTTTAGATTCTTACTATTTTTAGTTTCAGTTGTTTATTTGTCCACTTGTAAATCTAACTTTCTGCCTTTTCCACCCTTCCCCCACCTCCCACCCTCAAATGAATAAAGTTAAATAGTGGAGTAAGCATCCATCATTTTTTGAAGTTTGCAAGGGGATTAATTAATTTTATTTCATAACTGTGCCCTCCCCATCTAAAAGAGTGGTGATGGACTGGTATGGAGCCAGGAAAGGCTGTGGTCAGTACTTCAGTGGGAATGGTATCAAGCTAACAAGAAGTGGAAGTCTTGTGAACAAGGTAAACTTAAGGTAGAAACTGGAGAGATATCAATTACATAACAGTGAAAACCCAAATTACAGCACCACCTACAAAGACAAACTTACTTTGTGGACTGAGATATTTCGTGCTAATTGGAACAGATTCCAACAATCGAGAAAAAAGGGTATTAAGTGAAGACAGAAAGATTAGCTACAATGATGATTTCAACAAGAATGGTAATATTAGCTTTACAAAGCAATGGTGACTTCTGAGCATGCTGGGATCTTTGGTTAGGTGCAGGTTGCAGAGTCACTGTGAGCAATGACTAGGTCTGAGAGCTGTGACTTGAAGCTTTCTGTATTGACCAAATATGGGAAATTGTTTGGTTGCAACTAGACTTTGGTACCAAGATTTATAGGTTAAGATTATGTATTTTAAAAAAGTTAACTTAGATGAGCGATATGGAATTGTTTAAAAGTAATTTCATTTATTCTTTCAGTAATGTGATTGTCTGGCACTGAGCCAATCTTCTGGAAAATTGAAACAATTTGGGGGTAAAAGAAGTGCTCAGTCCTATAGCTCTTGTAATAACTTGAGATCAATCATCGCAAGAAATCTGCTCTGAAGAATAGCAGAGAAGGGCCACGAGGACAGATACTATATTGGGAATAAACCTGACCATTTCATTCTAAACCAGGTAGTTTTCAGTTCAAGAATTGGAGCTAACTTTCAGTGAAAGAGCTAAAGTGTTGCAAGTTTGAGTTTGGCACTTAAAGTGCCAAATAAAGGAAGATTGTTAAGATAATTAAGAGTGAACTCCTGTCTTGGCTTCTTGCACTAAACTGGAATGCTTGGAAAGAGTTTGAATTAGTAACCAAATAATGAGAGAAAATATTTCCATATTAAAGCTACATTAACTCCACCATATAAAAAGCTGCTGAGACAGAGGATTTGGGGATTAAAAACTTGTCTTTGTTATGCTGTAACCTATGATTCTATAGTTGACATCAGCAAGAGTCAGAGGTTTACAGCATGGAAATAGGCCCTTCAGTCCAACTTGTCCATGCCACCCCTTTTCTCTGAAACCTAAAGCTAGTATCAATTGCCCACATATGGCTCATATTCCTCTATATCCATCTTACCTATATAACTGTCTAAAATTATAACGCCTCTACTACCACCTCTGGCAGTTTGTTTCAGACTGACCACCCTCTGTGTGAAACAATTGCCCCTCTGGACACTTTTGTATCTCTCTCCTCTCACCATAAATCTATAACTCTAGTTTTAGACTCCCCTACCTTTGGGAAAAGATTTGACTATCCATGCCTCTCATTATTTTACAGACCTCTATAAGATCAGCCTTCTACACTCCAGAGAAAAAAAATCCCAATCTATCCAGCCTTACCTTATAACTCAAACCATCAAGTCCTAGTAGCATCCTAGTAAATCTTTTCCGCACTCTTTCTAGTTTAATAATATCCTTTCTATAATATGGTGGCCAGGGCTGTACAAAGTATTCCAAGTGTGGCCTTACCAATGTCTTGTACAATGGAAGACTTCTACAGAAAATGCAGATGTGTGGAATAGAGGGTGATTTAGCTAATTGGATTAGGAATTGGCTGGCAGATAGAAGACAGAGGGTGGTGTTTGATGGGAGATATTCATCGTGGAGTTCGGTGACGAGTGGTGTGCCTCAGGGGTCTGTTTTGGGGCCCCTGCTGTTTGTATTTTTTATAAATGATCTGGATGAGGGTATTGAGGGATGGATCAGTAAATTTGCAGATGATACTAAAGTTGGTGGTGTGGTAGATAGTGAAGAGGGGTGTTTTAGTTTACAGAGTGACTTGGACAAGTTGCAGAGCTGGGCCGAGAGGTGGCAAATGGAGTTTCATGTGGAAAAGTGTGAGGTAATGCACTTTGGCAGGAACAATAAATGTGTAGAGTATAGGGCTAATGGTAGGGCTCTTAATAGTGTTGAGGAACTGAAGGATCTTGGTGTATGTGTCAATAGATCCCTGAAAGTAGGCAGTCAAGTGGATAAAGTTGTTAAGAAGGCATATGGAGGCTTAGCTTTTAATGGTAGGGGGATTGAATTTAGGAGCCGCAGCATCATGTTGCAACTGTACAAAACTCTAGTGCGGCCGCACTTGGAGTATTGTGTGCAGTTCTGGTCCCCAAATTATAAGAAAGATGTGGAGGCATTGGAGAGGGTACAGAGGAGGTTTACCAGGATGTTGCCTGGTATGGAGGGCAGGTCCTATGAAGAGAGGTTGAAGGATTTGAGGTTGTTTTCGTTAGAAAGGAGGCGGCTAAGAGGGGATCTTATTGAAGCATATAAGATGATTAGAGTTTAGATAGGGTGGACAGTGATAGCCTTTTTCCTAGGATGGAGAAAGCTAGCACGACGGGACACAGCTTTAAATTAAGGGGTATGAGTTATAGGACGGATATCAGAGGTAGGTTCTTTACTCAAAGAGTGATTAGGGAGTGGAATGCCCTGCCTGCCGCTGTTGTAGATGCGCCAAGTTTGGTGGCGTTTAAGAGGTTAGTTGATAAGTATATGGATGAGAAGGGAATGGTTTAGTTAGGAGGGCCATTGCTTTTTATTTTGGTCGGCACAACATCGAAGGCCGAAGGGCCTGTTCTGTGCTGTATTGTTCTATGTTCTATGTTCTAATTTCAACAACCCATCCCAACTCCTCTATTCAATGTTCTAACCAATGAAACCAAGCATGCTGAATATCTTCTTCACCACTCTATCCATCTGTGACTCCACTTTCAAGGAGCTATGAACCTGTATCTCTAGATCTTTGTTCTGTAACTCTCCTCAACACCCTACCATTACTGAGTAAATCCTGCCCTGTTTCAATCTACTAAAATGCATCACCTCGCATATGTCTAAATTCCATCTGCCATTCGTCAGCCCACTGGCCCAACTGGGTAATTTTGCTCACCAACCATACAAATAATTGCTAATACATTTCCCACATTCAAACAAAGCAGATCCATGGACAAACTGAAGAACAGTTTCAATCCATTGAAAACATTTTATTAAGTGTAAAAAATTGACCATTTAGTGAACAATTTTCATTTCTTTTTACACAAAGCTGTGACTAATGCATCTAATGTTTAGTGAAAAGTATTTCTCTGAAAAAAGACAAAGAAAAGGTTTCTGTTTGGATGTACAGATGCTGAGGAGTTGGCAGCTTCTTGCCCATAGCCACTGTACTAAGTAAAAAGGAAAGTTACATTTGTACAATTATTGATTTGGATTATCAAAATACATAGCGAAAACAATATACAAATCCCACCGTTAGCTATAACATTGCTGCCCTACATGATGTGGCAGGGAGCAGGGAAAGAATTTCTAGGAACTATGTATATCTTTATTTCCCTTTTTGCAAATTTATCAAAATTCGTGCAACTGTATAACAGGAAAAGAAATTTCAAATCACAGTTTCTCAAAATCCCTCTGATAAGAAATGATGATCCATATTAAAGATTCATGTAGCACCATATTACAAAGATCAGGGATGAGCTCACATTTCTGTTAAAAAAAAACTGCTGACACTCATGTTTACCTCAGCACACCTGGGGATCACGGGGGCCTTCTGCACAACATTAGATTATCTGGCTTCTGAATAAAGAATTAATATTTTGGAGGGAAGGCCGCAAAGCAGATTGCTGGTTTTGAGAAGGTTGGAGTGGCAGAGATCTGCAATTCCATCCAGTCCCCATTCTCCTTGCAGCTTGCATTACACACCAACCATTCTTGCATACAACGATGGGCAAGGACAAGACACTGGTTCCAGTCACAATCAGAAACAGCAGCTGATGGGAGATATGGAGGATGGTTGCAGTGTCTCACACTCTGAACAATATGCTCAGGAAATGACAGTACAGTTACCAGTCAAGTTCAAGCCTGTAAGGTTTACTATTAAGTTCAAAGTTTACATTTTGATGCTAGTTGGGAAATTATGCTGCTAAATTTAATCTGTGACCTCCTGGAATGAGCAGCCACTTTAATAAGAGAAAAAAAATCACACTTTGGAGACATTGCTCAAATACTAAAAGCTGGCTGGAAAGTTCAGAGAGCACCTGCTCCTTTCTCCTGCAGACACTTAGCTGCTGTATTGCAAACGAGGCAATACTTAACGTTGCTGCACAAGCCCCATGTCCAGCTACTCAAAGGAAGAATGGAAACATTAATGGAACCTGGATCCTAGAACATTGGATTCCAACACACTGCACTGAGCTCAGGGCTTGCATGGAGCCAGTCCATCATCTCGTAGTTAAAATCAGCTTCACAGATAAATCACAGCAGAGTAGAAAGGGTGGAGAACGCAATGGAGGTTGAGAAGACAAGTCCTTATTGTGCACCTTTACTCCTTCCAACCACACCTACATCTACCCCTGCATGGGCTCAGGAGCACCTCTGCACAGGATCAGGAGGTATACTGACTGTCAGTGTTTGAAATACTAGTGTTTGTGTTGATAACAGTGACAGAATCAGAAGATTGGTGTCTATGTATTTATGTACTTCAAGCAGAGTGGGATCTTTCTTCTTGCAGCTAGTGAAACGGGGCCCAACTTGCAGCCTAGTTTCTTGGGGAGCTGAATGGCAGATTGTAGATGCTTGCCCACCACTCCCTGGATGCTGGGAGGAAGGGAAGTGGTGAGTATGGAACAGAATTCCTCCTTTCACATGCTCAGCAAGTAACTGGTTCCAGTGGGCACTGGTACAGCAAGCTTCCTTGGCCCAGGGCAAAAGACTTAATACACTTAAATCGTATTTCTTGCAAAAGTTACCATTGTGAATATCATGTAGGTTAGAAGGAAAACAGACTTGGATTTCAAACTCTAACCAAGGGTGAAATAAACTCTGAAGCTGCAGCACAAACGGAGGCCAGCATGTGAGATCCACCCACAATCTGCTGTTTTCAGATGTTCTCTTTAGCACCAGACCTCCAATCACTTCAATTATTCCCTCATTAGCGTTAAATAATTGGAAAATTAAATAGCAGTCAAAAACCAGGTTGAGCACAAGAATCCCAACAGTGAGAGAGCGTACCAACACAATCACTCGTGAGGCTCCAGAAGCAACACAAGAATCAATTAAGTTAATAAATGTTGTCTCGTATCAGAACTTCAGTCCTTGGGTCCACACCACACTTGACAATAAAACATTATTGGCTCAGAGGATGAGAACTGGCTGCACCCTAGATACACATGCACACACACTGGCAATCTGCGAGACCAGGCATCAACTTCCTGAGAGGGGGGTTTTCTTCGGGTTTTAAGTTTATACTTAAAAAAAAAACCAAGTTCAACCTCAATTGACGAAATGAGGTGAAAGAGTCCGGTGTGTGATGCCTATGGAGGACGCAGAAGCATTGGAAGTTAACATAACTTCACCTGAATATGTAGTCACAGAACACTCTCATGAGCATTTCACCAAAAAAAAAGTTAAACACCAAAAACAGACATTCTCCCCTCCCATCCCACCAGCAAAGTTACTTCAAGTACAATATACAAGAATGTCCAACATGGGAAACGAAAACTCAGTCTTTTCTTCACCCACCCTGAACCAGAAAAACTGTCCAAATGTACAATAAAAAATAACCATTGAACTGCCTTGCAATCACAGCCTGTTGGCCCTGAGACCAACTGCTCCAATGTTGGTGATCCAACTGATTAAAAAGAGCAGATGCTTCAATCAAGGGTCCCTTGCTTGATACAAGCGTGGAGGCCGTGTCTTCGAGGTTGCTGGTTTAGCTGCCATGTCACCGTACTTTCCTGCTTAGGAGGCATCATGAAGGAACCAGAACTCGGTGACATCCATAAAATTCACCTCATGCTCCAGTGAGGTCACTGCAAACAGAAAAGGACATGGTTATAAAAGTTCAGAGAGAGTGTGTTAAAATATAAATGGTTTCAAGAGCAACTCTCTCCATTACCTCTACTCCTTGTGGGGAGGTCTGAAATTTAGATGTGCCTGAGACTTCATAACCCATAGTATACAAGCTTGGCTGAAGTACTAGAACATAGAACATAGAACATTACAGCACAGAACAGGCCCTTCGGCCTTCGATGTTGCGCCGACCAATATAAAAAGCAATGCGCCTCCAAACTAAACCATTCCCTTCTCTTCCATATACTTATCAACTAACCTCTTAAACGCCACCAAACTTGGCGCATCTACAACTGCTGCAGGCAGGGCATTCCACTCCCGAACCACCCTTTGGGTAAAGAACCTACCTCTGATATCCGTCCTATAACTATCACACCTTAATTTAAAGCTGTGTCCCCTCGTGCTAGCTTTCTCCATCCTAGGAAAAAGGCTATCACTGTCCACCCTATCTAAACCTCTAATCATCTTATATGTTTCAATAAGGTTCCTCTTAGCTGCCTTCTTTCTAACGAAAACAACCTCAGATCCCTCAGCCTCTCATAAGACCTGCCTTCCATACCTGGCAACATCCTGGTAAACCTCCTCTGTACTCTCTCCAATGCCTCCACATCTTTCTTATAACGCGGGGACCAGAACTGCACACAATACTCCAAGTGCGGCCACACTAGAGTTTTGTACATTTGCAACATGACGTTGCGGCTCCGAAATTCAATCCCCCTACCAATAAAAGCCAAGACTCCATATGCCTTCTTAACAACCTTCTCGACTTGACTGCCTACTTTCAGGGATCTATGCACATACACACCACGATCCCTCTGTTCATCAAGACTACTAAGAATCCTACCATTAGCCCTATACTCTACACATTTATTATTTCTGCCACAGTGCATTACCTCACACTTTTCCACATTAAACTCCATTTGCCACCTCTCGGCCCAGCTCGGCAACTTGTCCAAGTCTCTCTGCAAACTATAACACCCCTCTTCACTATCTACCACTCCACCGACTTTAGTGTCATCTGCAATTTTACTAATCCATCCTTCAATACCCTCATCCAGATCATTTATAAAAATTACAAACAGCAGGGTCCCCAAAACAGATCCCTGAGGTACACCACTAGTAACCGAACTCCACGATGAATATCTCCCATCAACCACCACCCTCTGTCTTCTATCTGCTAGCCAATTCCTAACCCACTTAGCTAAATCACCCTCTATCCCATACATCTGCATTTTCTGCAGAAGTCTTCCATGGGCCACCTTATCAAACGCCTTACTAAAGTCCATATATACCACATCAACCGCTTACCCCCATCCACCTCCTTAGTCACTTTTTCAAAAAACTCAATGAGGTTAGTAAGGCACGACCTACCCTTCACAAAACCATGCTATCTCCAATCAATTCATTACTCCCTAAATAACTATAAATCCTATCCCTAATTATTCTCTCCAACACTTTGCCCACCACAGAAGTAAGACTCACTGGCCTATAATTCCCTGGAAGGTCTCTCTTCCCCTTCTTGAACAACGGAACCACATTCGCTATCCTCCAGTCCTCCGGAACCACACCCGTAACCAACGACGACCTGAAGATCAGAGCCAGAGGGTCTGCAATCTCCTCTCTTGCCTCCCAGAGAATCCTAGGGTAAATCCCGTCCGGCCCAGGGGACTTATCCAACTTCAAACCCTCGAGAATATCTAGCACATCCTCCCTATCTACTTCGATACTTTCCAGTTTGCTACCCTGTACCTCATTGTTCTCCATAACTACATTTACATCACCCTGCGTGAATACCGAAGAGAAATATTTATTCAGTGCCTCTCCAATCTCTTCAGGCTCCACGCACAACTTCCCACTGCTGTCTATGACTGGCCCTAATCTTGTCCTAACCAATCTTCTATTCTTAACATATCTAAAGAAAGCTTTAGGATTCTCCTTAATCCTATCAGCCAAAGTCTTCTCGTGTCCCCTCTTAGCTCTCCTCAATTCACTCTTTAGCTCCCTCCTGGCTAATCTATAGCTATCCATTGCACTAACTGAGCCTTCAAGCCTCATCCTGACATAAGCCTCCTTTTTCCTTTTAACCAGCGAATCAACTTTTTTCGTACACCAAGGTTCCCTTACTCGACCATTTCCTCCTTGCCTGACAGGGACATACTTATCAAGGACTCGCAGCAGCTGCTCCTTGAATAAGCTCCACATTCCAGATGTTCCCAGTCCCTGTAGTTTCCTAGTCCAATCTATGCACCCTAATTCTCTCCTGATGGCCTCATAATTACCCTTCCCCCAGCTATAACTACTGCCACCAGCTTCATGCCTATCCCTATCCATCACTAAGGTGAATGTAACCGAATTGTGGTCACTATCACCAAAATGTTCACCAACCTCCAAGCCTAACACCTGGTCTGGCTCATTGCCCAGCACCAAATCCAATGTAGCCTCACCTCTAGTTGGCCTATCTACCTACTGAGTCAAAAAACCCTCCTGCACACTTTGTACGAAAACTGACCCCTCTAACGAGCTAGAGCTATAGCTATTCCAATCAATATTAGTAAAGTCCCCCATAACAATTACCCTATTACTTTCACTCCTGACCAGAATTGACTTGGCAATCCTTTCCTCAACCTCTCTAGAACTTTTTAGGAGGTCTATAAAAGACTCCCAACAGGGTGACCTCTCCTTTCCTGTTTCTAATCTCAGCCCATACTACCTCAACAGACAAGTCCTCATCAAACGTCTTCTCTGTCACTGTGATACAGTCTTTGACTAATAATGCCACTCCTCCCCCCCCTTCTACCTCCTTCTCTACTCCGACTAAAGCATTTGAACCCTGGAACCTGCAACATCCATTCTTGTCCCTGCTCTACCCAAGTCTCTGAAATGGCCACAACATGTCTAATTCTGTACACAGTAGACATCGGAAGGGGAGGAGAGAAACCAAATGAGGGTGAGCTGGAGGCTGTCACTTCACTGTGATCACAAAGAGCCAATGATGAGGTGCATGAGTGAACTGGACGATACAGTATGAGTGAAACAAACACTAGAGTAGATACAGGAGGGAGACGGGTTAGGCTTGTATCTGCTGATATTGCAAAATTAACCAACAACTTGACTGAAATATACCGGATCCTGATGGGTTTCTGATAATGCAGAGGGACTAAAGATGGTTCCCTCTTGCTGGAGAATCTGGAACTAGGAGTCACTGTTTAAAAATTAGTTGCCCACTTGAGAACTTTTCTCAGAAAGTGGTGAATCTCAAACTCTTTCTCAAAAGGCAGTGGAAACAGAATCTTTGAATATTGTTAAGGCAGAGTTAGATAGATTCTTGATAAACAGGAAGGTGAAAGATTATTGAGGAGTAGATGGGAAAGTGAAATGAGATATCAAACCAGCATAATCTTATTGAATGGTGGAGCAGGTTCAGGGGGACAATGAGCTCATTCCTGCTTTTAATTTGTATGATCATAATGGGTTATTAATGGGTTCTGGTAAGAAATCAATGCTAGCACCAGGAAATTCTCTCAGGAGCAGCAGAAAATGAAGACCAAACTTTCTGCTCAAGACACAATTCTTCAGGCACAATGTAAATAGATTGCAAGACCGACCCATGATCAACCTGATGGTGGCACTGTAGGACAGATCAACACCCCATGCCCAGCAGACTGAATCTAACAAGAGCTCCTTAACTCAACTCCTTAAAATTATCCCAATTTTATTTAAAGAGTTCCAGAGTAAATTTATTTTTAAAACACATAACATCTGCCAGCATAAGATCAAATTAATCAGTTCAAATAAACTAAACAATTGAAGAGATGGCATCCGGCAGACAGGGACGTGTTGAAGAGGGCATGGTTATCAGGAACATTACGTCTGTAGCCACTTTATAAAACAGCAGTGAAAGATTTATATCCTCAACTCTCTCGAGTTCTCCAGCAGCCATTAGACACTCCCCCCCAACACCAACTCCAGCTCTGATTGTGACTTACGTTGCACACAGGTAAAAGGATTGTGCTAACACAATATACACTGAGGCAATAAACTGGTCAAGCCACAAAGTATTCACTCATCTGTGCATAGCTGAGGCTGCAGGTGTGCCAGTCCCACCCTGTTTCTAACCAGTTTCCAGAATTCCATTCCAGTTTTCTTTTATACCCACCATCGCATCCACTCCCATTGTAAGCCCCAGATAACAGTTCCTCTGCCTCATTACCTGCTCCAAAGCAGGTATCTACTTACCACAAGTTCATGAGCAGAGCCTCAGGGAATCACTCATCCAATGCCCCTCCCCATCACAGAGGTTACTTACAGACATGGCATTGGAAAGTTTGCAGAACAAGGCCCGTAGCTGTCAGTGGAAACATTTACACAGTAAGCAGAAGGGAAAAGTTTCCACTTACCTGGTAGCTGCCAGTAAACGCTGTGGAGAGATGGCCGGCAGCCTTAGGTCACCAGATGATGATGTCTCGGTGCTTACTGCTGCTGGCTGAAATATACATGGAAATCAGAAAGGTCAATACACCACATAACAACCATCAGCTAATGACTACCAAACACACTTCAATTCTCTGCTAAAGGAGAGCATTATCACAGATCAAAACAGCTCCTGACCTCAGGTTGCATGAGAAAAGCAAGGAAGAGGGGTCAGCATGAGGCAGTAAAGCCAGTCCATATTACCAAACCAGTTACTGAGTATTTGTCATCATTGCTGCTTAGCAAGATGCCTAACTAGATTTGCTAGGTCTGCAGAGACTATTAGGCTAAGCTCTGGTTGGTATATTCCCTTCCTCCAGAGGGCCAGATAGTGGAAAAGGACTGGACAAGACAGTAATGCTACAGATAATTGCTAAATGATACCAATCCAACATTATAAATGAAGTTCTCCACTTTGTTAGCAATAATAGGAAGACAGATTATTACTTGAATGGGTCTAAACTAACAGGGGTGGCTACTCTGAGATCTTGATGTCCTCGTGCATCAGTTGCTGAAAGTAAGCGTGTAGGTACAGCAGGCAGTAAAGGAGACAAATGGTATGTTGGCCTTCATAGTGAGAGGATTTGAAAATAATAGGGATGTTTTGCTGCACTTGTATAGGGAATTGGCGAGGTTACACCTGGAGTATTATGTGCAGTTTTGGTGTCCTTATCAGAGGAAGGATGTCCTTCCTATAGCAGAGATTTACCAGGTTAATTCCTGGGATGGCAAGTCTGTCATATGAGGAAAGACTAAGTCAGTTTGGATTATACTCACTGGACTTTAGAAGAATAGGTATCTCATTGAAATTTACCAAATTCTAATCGGGTTAGACTGGGTAGATTCAGAAAGAATGTTCCAATTGCAGGGAAGATTAGAACTACAGGTCATAGTTTGAGGATAAGAGGTAAACCTTTTAGAATTGAGGTCAGGAGAAATTTCTTTACCCAGAGGGTTGTGAATGTGTGGAATTTACTAGCATAGAGAAGATTTGAGACCAAAACATTGTCTGATTTGAAAATGAAATGAGATAAATTCTTGGGGCTCAAGGAACCAGAATATTGAATTTGATCAAGATGAATGGCAGAGCAGGTTCAAAGGGTCGAATGGACTACTCCTGCTTCTAGTTTCTATGTTTCTATTGCTGAACTGCACTGTGGATCTCAGTCAGGATAAGGTTTTAGAACAATGAAACCACAACACACCCTGCTTTCCTGTCAGTTTCGAAGTTAGTCACAGAGTAGGTATTACAGGAGAATCAAGGAACAGAGCTGAGCAATACTTGACTATCACCAAACCTCAAACACATGACTGCTCCCCTTGTACATAATCAGCTGAGATCCAAGTACCTATTGACTGCATTATAAATAATGGTTTAAAATACATAGGAACAGCGTGCTCTGAAAGGAAAGACTTGTAACACCACAGGGCAGTGTGGGGCAGGGGCAGATTCACTGTGGGTAGTCAGCCAAGTACAGCAGGATGGTTTTGTGCTGTGCTTGATTTAAGGACCATCTCTGATCGTGGGAGGTGGGTAGTTAAGGTTTATATACAATACAGCCAGGGTCCTCCTTTCCTTATTAATATCCATCCTGCTGCACGGACACTGAGTAGGCGTGGTAATGATGGCACCCACAATCATATAAACATTACATTACAGGATAGCAGATGAACAGAATCTCAGCAAGGCTCCTCACCTTCAGGATCAAAGTTAACATGATTACACAAAATGGAAACTGTAGGAACATAAGAAATAGCAGATCCAGGCCATTCAGCCCTTCAAGCTTTCCTAGCCATTTAATAAGATCATGGCTGACTGTAACCTTAACTCCACTTTTCTGCCTGTCTCCCATAATCCTTGACTCCTTCTCGATCAAACAGCATGTCTGACAAATGTAGAGTTTTTTTGAGGACATAATTAGTAGGGTAAAAAAAAGGGAAGTGTAGATGTAGTATATTTGGATTTCCAAAGGTATTCCACGAAGTGCCATACAAGACTGGACCTCATGGAGTTAGAGTAACATATTAGTTAACAGTAGGAAGAACTGTTTTTTTTCTGACTGTGATTAGTGGAATGCCACGAAGATCAGTGCTGGGGCCTCTGCTCTTCACAATCCACATGAGTGATGTAGCATGTTTAGACATATTATTTAGTCTCTGTCTGATAGTAGAATACCAGGTGGAAATATACACCGTGAGAAAGACACAGATACTGCAGAGATATAGACAAGTTGTTAGTGGACACCAAGAAAGCAGTATTACAGGGGAAATATGAAGTTAGTTGATGATCAGGATAGATAAAACGCTGTGAATGTCAATGTTTGAAAATTTTGAAGGTACTCATACAAAGCAATATTAACATGCAGGTACAGCACACAAGTACGGCACACAATCAGGAAGGCATGTTGGCTTTAGGATTGTGGTTGCCAAATAAATCTTGCAACAATTGCATAGGGAGTTGGTGAGAACACAACTTGAATACTATATACAACTTTGGGCTCCATCTTTAAAAGGAAGGACATACTTGTATTGAAGGCAATACAGCAAGGATTCATTAAAGCAGGCCTCAAATCGAGAAGCTGAGTAAATTGGGCTATATTCTCTCACATTTATAGGAGTGAGAGATTATCTTCCAAATACAAGATTGTCAAGGTGTTTGGTAGGGGGAACAACTTTTATGTGCACCCTTACTAGCGAATCCAGAACAGGGACAATCTCACGATAAGGGCTGATCACTTAGGACCGAGAAGACGACAAATTTCTTCACTCAAAGGGTTGTGAATCTTTGGAATTCTCTATCCCAAGTTTAAAATTTATTAGTGTCACAAGTAGGCTTACATTAATATTGCAATGAAGTTACTGTGAAAATTTCCTAGTTGCCACACTCCAGCACCTGTTCAGACACACAGAGGGAGAATTTAGCATGGCCAATGCACCTAACCAGCACACTGAGTCTGATCCTGCAGACTGAGAGAGAAAACTGGAGCATCTGAAGGAAACCCATCCAGACAGGGGGAGAATTTGATTCTGCAAAGATGATAACCCAAGCTGAGGATTGAACCTGGGTCCCTGGCACTAAAAGGTAGCAGCGCTAACCATTGTGCCTAGGGTTTTGGATACCCCCTTGTTAAATACACTCAGGCTGGGACAGGCAGCTATTTGCTATCTCAAGAAATCAAGAGATATAGGAAACAGGCAGGAGGATGGAGATGAGGCAGTCGGTCAGCTATAATGATATTGAATGGCAGCACAAGCTGGAGAGACTGGACAGTCTACTCCTACTCATTGTGTTCTTATATAGGAGAGAAACGCAGGAAAACAAGATAAGTTTACCAAGTCTATACTTTGATCTTGAAGCAGGGCCATTCTAGTGGGATTAACTACATCAAACACAACTCCTTTCAAATTACAGTTGTTAGATTACCTGTTCTGAGCCTGGCATTGACCTGCCTGCTAGTGCTGGGAGGCGTGAGGGCCTCCGGGGCTGGAAAAGTTCTGTATGGAGGAGTCAACTCATCATCCGCAGAGAAACTGCTGCGCGTCCCGCCACTCGTGGGCAGGATCGGCAGACTGACTAGCTTCTTCCCAACCGGATTCTTCCTTTCTAAACATCAGGTCAAACTTTGTTAAGCTCTCATTATAGCGTTCTAAACTTTGGCACAAAATTCACTATCTTATTAAACACATGGCAGGAGCAGAGCTCGAGTATGTACCTGACTTATGACTGGGTCCCGTTGCTCCTGATGGAAGCTCAACACAATTTTGTTTTAGTCCCAGTTGGTTGCTTCAACTTTATACTCAACTTTCCTGCCCAAACTTCCTTGACATTTATGTAGCAAACACATAGTTTTAAAGCCCAAGTTCAATTCCTAGTCAACGCTGAATAATCTCTATGCGCATACACCAGAGTATCTGGACAAGAGGGGATAAAAAACAGCTCCCACTCAGTGGTGCCTTCACTAACTCTGAGATCACTTAGCAGACAGCAATTCAGCCCCGCTCCGGCCAGTTGTAATAAAGGATGGTCATATTTTCCTTTTAAGGACAGAAACAGATTGTGGTAAAAGACCAATCAACTCATCTAGTCAAATCTTCACAGTTCAGGATAGTTCCTTAATGGAGTTCACCACTCTTCCAGCTCAAACCTTAACCCTCCTGGACGAGGGCAGGATCAGGCCAGTCTGTGATGTTATCCCAATCAATAGTCTGCAAACCATCAAGATTCAGGAAAAAACACCTCCTTAAATGAGGCATCCTCCCCAACCTGCGGGCCATTTTACTGAAGCAAAACTGTTTACCAGCAGTGAATAACAAAACACTCGAACTGGCTCAGGGAGCTTACTGAACTCAGCCAAATCAAAGAACTAAACCTTGGTATACAAAATACCCAGGGACAGAAAGAAAGAGGAGAGAGAGAGTGACACACACACAGCAACCCTCCAGGAATCATGTTCATAGCCAATCTTTCACTCATGTTGGCTTGCTCTTTGGAAGTGACTATGGTATCAAGCTTCCATTCCACTTCACAAAACTGCTTCAACCACCATTATTGCAAAGCAGGTTAACACTCCAATTCCGGTTGTGAAGTAAAAGATTTTAATGATAAGCATTCCAAGACACATTTTACTTTCACCTACATGGCAAACATTTCTCTTCCTCAATATTCCACAGCTACTTCTACTACAAGTAGTTTTAGTAAGGCTGACAGATGCAAACTGGAAATTTGTAAATTGTTCTGAAGTTACAAGGAATAAAGTGCAAATGCTGAGTTTGTGCACACAGCTGCCAATAGAAAGGGACAAAATGGTAAATTCATAATGCCATAGGTTGCAACAGGGAGTCTCCTTGATAATTACAATGGTCAGTCAGTCACAGTCTGGGCATAGGCTGCTGCTAATGCCTACTGACCCTTAGCCAAAAAATCTCTCTCAAACTGGCAAGTTCAATGGAACCTGTACGATTGCAAGATAATGGTGTAGCACAAATGGGTAAAAAAAAACATTAAAAGCAAATTGCATTGCACAAGTGTGATTTCCCCAAAATAATAACTGGAGCACAGACAGATGTCTCTACTTCACCTGTTAGCTTCTCAGGATTTCACAACACAAAGGCTTCAAAAGCAGATGATCACTGCATTCCAAGCACAGTTACAGACAGGATTTTAGACAATCTTCCAAACACAAAACCCTGCAGAGAATCTCAAAGTTGTTACCAACCAGTCACTTTACAACAGAATGTAGCTCATTCTTTAATACTTATTAGATAGTTCCAGTCCTTTTAACAGGATAAGAATCATATATTAATTTAGAAACAAGCCATTTGATCCTTAATCAGCCCAGGCATTCTTCTCCATATAAGCAATCTAGCCTACTCCTTCAATTCCCACACCTTGAAAAGGAAAATTAGAAAGTTATTTTAGGTGTTCAGTGAACTGCTGGATTGATTCTGGAAGTGAGATTTAAATTAAATCCTGAGGGATACGCTCTGTTTTCAGACACATATCAACATTCCCAGGATATCCGAGATGCAAAGCACTATGCTATCATTGGTAAAGAGTGATTGAAAGGGCTGCTGCCAATAGGATTCCTGGAAATAGCTTTATGGGTTAATCTTCACACTAGGATTGAAGAGTACATTTCTGAAAAGTTGTAGTTCAATGACACAAAGATAAACAATTCAAACCAGAGTTGGGGCGAGTCTGCCGACACCCCGGCTCCCAAACCGCAAGCATCCACCAACGCCCCAGCTCCCAAACCGCGAGCACCCGCTGCCCTGACTCCCAAACCATGGAAGAAACAGCTACCACCTTTTGTCCCAAGACAATCAATAACTAAGCTTGTCTATAGCCTCCATTCAGAGTCAGAAATCATTCCCTGCTCTCTCCCTCATCAAATTACATGTGAATTGAATCTCAATAATTCATTCGACAAATTTTAGCTGGAATTGGGCAGTAGTGTTGTGCATCTGAGTACGTTTCAAACACATTCCAGCACATAGACAATTAAAAACAATAGCAAACAGGTCACAATAGAAAAATTCAACAAGGACAAACGTCCTCAGGATGGTCCCATGTGCTTAAAGCCAGCACTGATTGGCTTCTTGGTGAAATGGATGTGATTAAAATACTGCAATGGAAAGCTCCATGATGAATAGAGCTTCTCAAAGACCAATTATCTACCACAAAAGGCAATACTTGGAAGCAACAAGCCTCCTGTTTCCTTGCCGGAAAGTGACTCACACCCTACATTCTATCCACTTGTGCCCAGAAACATTCCTGCCAAGGATTCGTCTCCACACAAGCTTTGGAAGAATCCAGGTATTTATGAATAATAAATTCCTGAGAAACAAGGTATCTTTGAGGTGTTCAGGATATTTCTAATGGCATTAAACACCAGTTAACACATGACAGAAAACTCAGCAAAACCAGACTACCTACTTTTTTTGTGCCCCTTGTACTGGCTGGACTTTGCTTTCTTCTTCTTCATCACATTAGTTTGATTCTCTCTTGAGGCTGGAGATAAAACAGAAAAACAACTTGAGACAAGTAAGGCAAGAATAACTAACAGCTCACTCACCTGGATTTAGACAACCCCACTACTGAAGTACAAAGGACTCACACCACTGGCAGAACTACAAAGAAACAATCCAGATGAGGAGATCAACAGCAATACTCAATTCATAGAAATTTCGGTGTAATGTAAACAAAACAGCTGTTTCCCACTTCACAGTTTCCATTCGTAAGTCTTGAATATCCTATTTCGGAGATAGAAAATATTCTCAAGATTGTTTACTGAGATGTCGAGCAAAATTAGGAATTGTTAGAGGGATGGATAAAAGCTTGGTAAGAAGTCTCAAGACCAGGTTAAAGTCCAACCAGTTTATCTGATAGTAATCCCACAAGCTTTCGGAAATGATGTTCCTCGGTGGGTTTTAAAAGGGTCTAATGAAAGAACAGGAGGTGATGCAATGCTAGAGTTTCAGATTCAGATTGAGCAAGAGAAGACAGAGTACCATACTAGAGTTTTAGCACTGGGCAGAAGTAATTACGATAAGAAGTTTCAACTTCAGGACACGCAACTTATGAACAGAAGTCCTCACTCACTTGATGGCGTTTGAAATTCTGAAAGCTAGTGCTGCCAAATAAACCTGTTGTACTTTAACCTGGTGCAGTGAGACTTCTTACTGTGCTTACCCTAGTCCGATGCCAGCATCTCCACATTAGAGGTAATTATACAGAGGACAAAGAACAAAACAGCACGGGAAACAAGCCCTTCGGCCCAACAAGCCCGCACCACCACTCTGATGTTCCCACCTCTACCCATGATCCCTGTCTCTGTTTATAGATCTATGGATTAAAAACCAAATTTGAGACAATTTAGGGAGAATTTGTTTTGCCAATTAGCCTAAAAGCACATCTTTGGGATGTGGAAGGAAACCGGAGCACCCGGAGAAAACCCAGGCAAGCATGGGGAGAATGCGCAAATTCCCACAGCCACAGGCCCAAATCCATGAATGTGCACAGCACAGCACAGCAATAGTCACTGAGCTGTCGTGTTGCCCATCAAGTGGTCCAGGTCAAGCATACACTAACGATGTGAAGCACTATGGTACTCTTGAAAAATCCAAGAGCAGCCCTCTCACGACCCATCACATGTATGCCCCTTGTTAGGCAACAAAGCACCTGTAGGATAAAAACAAGTACATCAATATCATCATCTATTTACACACTTCCCAGGGACTCCCAAGGCTCATGATCCCTATTTTAAATCAGTTTTCTATACCCCTCCATTCCCATTCTGTTCACGTGCCCATCCAAGTACTTCTTAAATAACTCCAGAGTACCTGCCTCCACCACTTTACTTGACGTGCAAACTCCAAACACACAGTGACCCAAGTCAGGGAATCGAACTCGGGTCCCTAGCACTGGGAAGCAGTAATGCTAATCATTGTGCTACCATGCCAACTTGCAGGTGCAACACGTAATGAAAGAGGCAAATGGACTGTTAGCATTTAGAGCAAAGAGACTGAAGCATGAAAGTAGAGAAGTGTTGCTGCAATTAAATTGGGTGCTGGTGAGACCGCATCTAGAGTATTGGGTTCAGTTTTGGTCTCCTTATTTGAGGAAGGATGCGATGGAATTGGAGGCAGTTCAGAGGAGGTTCACCAGATTGATTCTGGGGATAAAGGGTTGACACATGAGGAGAGATTAAACAACGTGGACTTATACTTGCTGAAGTTTAAAAGAATGAGAGGGGATCTGATTGAGGTATATAAAATTTTAAAAGGGATTGATAAAGTACATGTACACCAAAGTTTCCTGTTATGAGACAATCTGGGACAAGAGATCGGGGATATAGGTTGAGAGGCAGTAGATTTAAAACTCAGATGAGAAGAAACAATTACTCACAGAGGGTGGTGAATTTGTGAACTCACTGCCTCATGGCGCAGTGGAGTCTGAATCGTTGAATGGGTTCAAAAAGTTGAGGGGATATGGGGAACAGGTAGGGAGTTGGATTTGCGACCAGAGAGAGATCAGCCATGATGTAATTGAATGGCAGAGCAGGCTCAAAGGGCTGAATTTGCCGACTTCTGCTTCTAATTCCTATGTTCCTAATGAGAAAGAAACATGGATACCAAATGACTATTTCAAAATGAGAGTCGTAAACAATACAGTATTAGGATGAAAAGTGAACTCTGAAACAAAGGTCCTAAATCAAAACAAAGGAAACTACAAGAATATGAGGTGTCAGTTAGCCAAGATAAATTGGGGGACTTCATTAATAAGCATGGTGATGGATAGACAATGGAGAATATTTAAGAAATAGGGGTACATTTCCTTTCTGGGGAAGTGGTGGCTTAGTGGACTAGTGGATAATTGTTTGGGACTCAGGCTTAAATCCCACCACAGCCAATGGTAAAATTTGAATTCAATAAAAATCTGGAATTAGAAGTCCATGACCATAAAACCAGTGTTGATTGTTCCAACAATCCATCCTCGACTGGCCTAAATGCAACTCCAGAGCTGCAGCAACAAAGTTAATTCTTAACTGCCCTCTGAAATAGGCAAGACACTCAGTTCAAGAGGTAATTAATTAGGATAGGCAACAAATGCACACAGCTCATAAAAAAAAATTACAAGAAAAGCCCAATCATGGCTAATAAAAGAAATTAAGGCTATTATTAGATCCAGAAAGGAGCCACGTACAGTTGCTCAAAAAAAAGAAACAAGGGACAAAATTAGGGAGGGACAATGAATGCTGGGCTTGGCAGTAACACCCACACTGTGAACATAGAAAGACACACACCCTATGCTGCGAACTGATTTAAAAAAAATCCTGGTCACTTACACTGCGATGCTGGAGGTTGAAGCTGGTAGCCCGTCAGTTCACACCAGCCGACGGGATAGAGATCAGGAGATTCACAATCCACCCACTGGTCATATTCATCCTCCCAGCCATCAAAATGGATCCTGAGGAGCCGGTGGACAATACGGGTAACGGTCGCTACGCACACCAACCGTGGCTCCATTAGATCCACGGCTTCCAGTTTCATTCCCACTCGGAAGCCATGGTTTGGGACTTCCTGTATTTGAAGAGAAAGTTAAAGATCAGAAAATTTGAAAACTCATCAAAACAACAGTCCTATAGGCAGTGCCTAGTGCTAAGGTCAACTCAGAGTATGTGCTGCCCTCTGATAGCACACCAGAGGCCACATCCCACTTATGTTTCAGTGAGTAGAAGCAGAATGAACTCAAACGGAAGGGTTACAGTGGAATCTCAACTACTGCACATAAACAATTTCCAGCAGGAATTATTCAGCCATTAGGAGTGGTACGTGGCTTTCATTTAGGTCTACAGTGTGGAGGTCAGTTACAATATCTCAGGAGCCCTGGCTGGGATTAACAAATTCTGGCAAGAGATTAAACCTAGGTCCCATGTAGTCATCGTGTGGGTCAAGGGTTCAAAGCAAGTCTCACTCAAACTCAATGTGATTGTTTGCTATCCAAATGTTAAAAGCAGCTAATTTGTGCACAAACCAATATCTAATGAATGCATTCAGAATCTCAGAGCAGTGTGAGTGGCTGAAAACGTGACAGCAGTCTCAGCTTGCTAACAAAGATCACGTCTGAGAAAGGACCTTAATGGAACAATCTATATCACTTAAAATAGGTCCAGGTACCAATGACTAAGAGTTTTCCAAAACCTAAATTGCTTTTTAAAGGAGATTTTTAATAAGAGAGAGTATGAAAGAGCAGGGGAAGCGGAAGTATTTGCATCTCTAACACCTTATGTCAGTACTGTGGTTAGCACTGCCGCCTCTCAGCACCAAGGACGCAGTTTCAATTCCCTGTTTGAGTCACTGTCTGTGTTGAGTTTGCACATTTTCCCCATGTCTGCTTGGGTTTCCTCCAGGTGCTCTGGTTTCCTCCCACACTCTGAAAGACGTGCTAGTTAGGTGCATTGAGCTGAACAAGCACTGGAGTTGTGGTGACTAGAGGAATTTCACAGTAACTTCATTGCAGTGTTAATATAAGCCTTACTTGTGACTAATAAATAAACTTTATGTTCTCACCTTGTTGAACAGTTTGACAGGTGCTGCAACAGATCCCGTCTCCCTAAGGTAATCGAACCATTTGAAAGGAATTTTGGAGTAACCTGTAAAATAGGTAGCATTACCTTAATGTAGCAGTCACATGTTCATTTAGCCTCCTGAATCAGAAACTGTGACCCAGACATCTACCTCTTAGGTTCAACTGGTGGAACAGTATAATGGCTCAAAATGACAGGATATCAGTCCACATTCCTGCTTCAAATAATAAACCAGTGGAGGGAAAAAAAAACAGAAGCAGCTACAATGCCTCCCCCTCCCCATTTATTAATCTTCCTTCCCTTTTGCAGACAACGACTGCATGATAAATCCGGATGGGATTTATCCCAGGTTACTCTGGGAGGCTAGAGAGGAGATTGCAGAGCCTTTGGCTTTGATCTTCATGTCGTCGTTGGCTACAGGTGTAATGCTGGAAGACTGGAGGATGGCAAATGTTGTCCTCTTGTTTAAGAAGGGGAGTAGAGACCATCCTGCAAATTATAGACCAGCAAGCCTTACATCTGTTGTGGGGAAAGTTTTGGAAAGAATTTTAAGGGATAGGATTTATAGTCACTTAGAAAGAAATGAATTGATTAGGGATAGTCAACATAAATTTGTGAAGGGAAGGTTGTGCCTCACAAACCTTAGAGTTTTTTGAAAAGGTGACTAAAGAGGTGGATAAGGGTAAGGTAGTTGATGTGGTGTATATGGATTTTAGCAAAGTGTTTGATAAGGTTCCCCATGGAAGACTACTGCAAAAATGCAGATGCATGGGATTAGGGTGATTTAGCAATTTGGATTAGGAATTGGCTAGCTGATAGAAGACAGAGGGTGGTGGTTGATGGGATATATTCAACCTGGAGTTCAGTTACTAGTGGTGGATCAGTTTGTACCTCAGGGATCTGTTTGTTATTTTTATAAATGACCTGGATGAGGGTGTAGAGAGAGGGTTAGTAAATTTGCTGACGACACCAAAGTCGGAGGAGTTGTAGACAGTGAGGATGGACGTTACAGTTTGCAGAGGGACATAGATAAGTTGCACAGCTGGGCCAAGAAGTGGCAAATGGAGTTTAATGTGGAAAAGTGTGAGGTGATTCACTTTGCTAAGAGTAATGTGTGTGCAGAATATAGGGCTAATGGTAGGACTTAATAGTGTAGATGAGCAGAGAGATCTCAGTGTACAGGTGCATAGATCCCTGAAAGTTGGTACTCAAGTTGATAAGGTTGTTAAGTATAGTGTGTTAGCATTTATTGGTAGAGGGATTGAATTTCGGAGCCGAGATGTCATGTTGCAACTGTATAAAACTCTGGTGCGGCCACACTCGGAGTACTGCGTACAGTTCTGGTCACCACATTATGAGAGATGAGGCATTGGAAAGGGTGCAGAGAAGGTTTTCCAGGGTGTTGCCTGGTATGGTGGGTAGGTCTTATGAGCAAAAGCTAAGGGACTTGAAGTTATTTTCATTAGAGAAGACTGCAAAGAGGTGACTTAATTGAGACATACAAGATAATCAGAGGGTTAGATAGGGTGGATAGTGAGAGCTTTTTTCCTCGGATGGAGATGGATAACATGAGGGGACATAGCTTTAAATTAAGGGGTGGTAGTTATAGGACAGATGCTAAAGATGGGTTCTTTACTCAGAGGGTAGTAAGGGCGTGGAATGCTCTGCCTGCAGCAGTTGTGGACTCGTCAAGTTTAAAGGTGTTCAAATGGTCAGTGGACAGGCATATGGATAGCACTGGAATAGTTTAGGATAGAGGGTCATAAAATTGGTTCCATTGGTCGGCGCAACATCAAGGGCCGAAGGGCCTGTACTGCACTATAATGTTCTATGTTTTGCATGGCTTTGGAGATGTGTCTGAAGTGTATGGCCATTAACTAGTTATTTACCCATGGCAGCATTACCACTGGACCTAACCCCATTGTACATTCATTACGCACATCTGCACTTTGTCAGTGAATGAATGGTACATAAAGCAAGAACTTGAATTGTATTTCTTCTCCTTAGCTCAGAGATGCCAAGGCTAATTGTAAAAGACTGATTTCTTCCTGCGTCAAGATCCAGGTAACTCAAGTCAGACCAGACATCTGTTCTGGTACCTTCCTGATACTTGGGATTTTATACTGTGTGAGATTTATAGTAAGCTACCTCAATTTTTAAGGGACAAGTGCCACTCTGGAGCCATAATCAGCTTTATTTTAAAAGTGACACTGTTTGCTGAAGAGATATTAGCTAGGCAACCAGGGCGAACTTCACTTTTCATCTTTGAAGTCGGTCTCTGGGATATTTCGCATTCACCACAGGGCAGATAGAGCCTCAGTTTGATGACTCCTGCTGAAAACAGCACTTTCAACTGTACTGCACTGAAAGGTTAGAAAAGACATTACAGCTGAATGACTAAAAAGTAGCTCTGAACAACAATGGCACATGAGAGTTACACAGGCAGTACATACACAGTACAATGGAAGACATAGAGTCCATTATCAGTAATAAGTTGCTACAGAGTTGCTCCAGTTTACAGTGGACTAGACTGGCAATGTGCAGTCTCAAATTCTCCTTTTCAGTTTCACTCATCACCAAACATGAGGTGGAGATAGACACACTCTTACATTGGTTAAAAGCAAGGCTATATGTGAAAAATAATGTGTCTAATACAAACTCTCTGACAAGGATCAACCTTGAACTGACTTTGCTGCAACATTTCACACCATTCCCAAACCATCTCAATGACGTTCACATCATTAAGTAACTTGGGTTTCAAGGACAGCTCTGCTTTCGACTGACCTGAGCGCCACTCTGAAGGAATCACATTATCAACCAACTCAATGGCAGTAAATTTACAAGAGAAGTTGAATTTAATGGAACATAAAGCAGACAATGGGATCAATGTCCAGCATATAATTAATTTATACTCTATCACCCAAACATATCCCAACACAATGTTTCACACTGTTCTGAAGATAGGTACAATGCGTAACAAACTGTTACAAACAGCTGAAGAGAACGGCATTACCTCTGGGAGGCGTCAATTCAATCTTGTTAATTTCACAGAATCCCACGGGAAAGATTGATGGCGAAGTGGAGTGGTAGCAAAACCAGTCTGAGCCATCTGCTGCCTCTGAGCCATCAATACCAATCATCAGGTAGCCCTCAGCCAATACCTGAGAAAGATAATGGAAAATCAGCAAGTCAGGAGATGAGAAAAGCACACGACACTACCACAAAAATTTACAGATGCCGCATGCAGCTGGCTGCAGAAGAATAAGAACACAGGCAGCAATAATTTCTCCTCCCTGCATAACACAGGAAAACCCAAACCAACAAATTCAACTTGGGAGCCAAAACATTTCTGCAGCACTGGTTAGCAAAGCAAATGAGAAAGGTTATTGCAGGATTAAGATTACACCATCTCAGTGAAGATATTCACTCCTACAGATTGAGTCCTGATTGGCTCCACTTCTGGGTAAAAACACAGATTTGCATATATTCAGAGTGTCAACGCTGAAGTCTTCCACCCAGCAAAATAGGGAGATCTTTTACTTCTTTTACAAAAACAGATTAATGGAAAGATTGCATTTCATTACTGCAATCAGAATGTTTGCTTGCTTTTGATCTTGGTTCTAAGACTCCAACAACAGGCAACAGGCGATCATATCCCACTTTCATGAACAAAGTAATCCAGAAATAGCTTAACTAATCAGTACGGTGATTTTAAATCTCATATATATGCAAATGCTTTGAATATTAAAAAAGTCTAGGTTGATCATTTGAATTTACAGATATGCAAAGTAGGTTTTTACTAGGACTAGACATGACTAGCTTTTTATGAACACTATATTCGTGGTTCTGGTTAACAGGTTAAGAAATATAACAATTGTAACTCCACCTTTCATAAATGGATGGTGCAAAGGATGCAGATTTGGCAGCAAGACAATATTGTCTTTGTGGGCTAAATAGAAACTGAAAGTCCAAACACAAAATACCTTTCGAACGGTGGCCACACAAATTGCAGAAAGATTCAGTGGATCAATTGCTTCCAGTTTCATCCCTTCCTGGAACCACTCTCCACTCTGGTCCACATCCCTCACCTGAATATCAAGAGATTCAGCACGATCACAACAACCAGAAAACCAATTCTCAAAAGATACATTCTCAGGATGCGAGCATTGCAAGATCAGCATATATTACCCATCCTTCATTACCTTGAGCAATTGATGGCAAACTGCCATCCTGAACCACTGCATGATACAACTGAGTATTTGCTCAGCCACTTTAATGCCAATTAATAAGACACATTTGTATGGGAAGAGAAGATGGAGTTCATTATGTGGCAAATGTTGTATATTTAAAGAATTGCAGGATGTTTTAAGAACCGATCACATGATTTGATTATGTCATTTGGGTATTGTAGAGGCTGCTGTTTTAATCGGTACAGAGAACATCTTTGTCAATGAGAACCTTGTTGTTACTTTGAACCCATATATGCAAACTACTTTATTTACTTCGGTTAGCAGCAGAAAGTTTAGAAGGGACATGAGGAAAAATTATCACACCCAAGGAAATGGTGGGAGTTTGGAACTCTCTGCCTGAAAGGGTGGTGGAGTCAGAGACCCTCACAATATTTAAGTATTTAGATGTATACTTGTGATACTGAGGCTGACAAGGCTATGGAACAGGTGCTAGAAAGTGGGATTAGAATAGTTAAGTGGTTTGCCTTTGACCGGCACACATAATGGGCCAAACGGTCTGTTATGTACTGTATGTGTGTCTCACTCTTACATTATAAAAAGAAAATTGTCAGCGAGTCAAGATTTTGTTTTATCAAATATGTTAAAAAAAATCCCAAGAAGAAAAATATTGTGCGTCCTCACACTGCGAATATTAGAAAACTGGGGAGAAGCAGGTAAAGCTGCCTTTGTCCCAGATTACCGTGGGCTATTCCCCACTGAGCAGAGAGCAAGGCAGGCCTTCTTGAATAACCTCAGCTGGTATAGGGATTGAACCAGTGATGATGGTGTCACTCTGCATCACAAACCAGCTATCCAGCAAGTTAATCAGCCCTCAAACAGAAGCAACAATAGATAGAAATGCCAGTGAAGGAAGACCCAGACTTAAAAAAAGCTCTATACTTGGCCATAAAAAAATTTCCCCCCATCTGATCAGAGAAGATTCCAGACAATATCTGGCACATTTAAAAAGGAACGTTTTGCTCTACAGTTGGGGTTCTTTGAAAAGGAAGAAATGCATCAAGTCATTAGTAAAAAGGGAACTATAAAGGCATACCATCAGAGTGCCATTCTAATGCATTGTCACACTTACCTTTACCTATTAAGCAGCTACCATTAACTAGTTTTGCGAACGTTCTTTATTTTTCAGAAGTAGATCATTTGTCTGTGACAGCTTCTGAAGTTCCGAGAGATACCAGAAATGATCAATGATGGGGAAGCTAAGGAATATGGTCTTGAAAGGAATGATAGCTGGAACGCATTAGCCAACTCCTGATCTGAAACCACGTGTGTTATAAAAACAAAATATAGGAGCAGAAGGAAGCCATTCAGCCCTTGGAGTCTGCTTCACCATTCATCACGATCATGGCTGATTGTCCAACTTCATAGCCTAATCCTACCTTCTCCCCATAATCTTTGATCCCATTCACCCCCAAGTGCTATATCCAGCTGTCTCTCAATGATTTGAATGTCAGGAAAGGTTGAATTGACTGTCCAAAGTGTGCGTTTATCTTGGGAAATCAGAGTGACCATTCATCCTAGTCTGCATGGAAAAGTTTGTGAATAAAATGAAGGCCATTCTGCTATAGTCAGGACGAAGGATTTAGCATATTATTTTTGGTGGCAGGGCCTGAATGTTCAGATTGAAGAAAAAGTGGGATAGTGTTGATCTTGTGCACAAATATGAAATAGACCATCATTGCCTCATTTACACCATTGGCAATGATTGCATGTAGATTCTGCTGGTGCATTTGAAGGCTTAGTCATAATTGATGCATACTCAGTAGTCAAAATTATCCCCTTGCATACGGTTAGGGGGATAGAGCAGACCTGGATAAGATGTTCTTTGAGAGTCAATACAGACTCGATGGACCAAATGACCTCTTTCTGCACTGTAGGTATCCTACAGTGTATGAGATCGACTACATTTGAACAAACCACTGAAAAACTTGACAAAACTTTTGCAAGATTTGGAACAGATTGTTAACAATACTGATTGAATTTACTTCCCAGGAGTTTGAGGATTATCTCAAAGTAAATGGCATTCAGCATATAAAATCGGCACCTTATTATCCATCAACCAATGGATTAATTGAAAGATTCATACAATCCTTGAAACATCTTTAAAAGCTTCAAATAAGCAAGTTTCATTATCATATCGTATGAATAATTTTTTTGGTATCTTATTAGAAACGCTATTCATATAACCAATGTAAATTCACCTGAATTATTCTGAAACAGAAAGTTGAAAATTACATTTGATTTGCTATTGCCACCCAAAGCCTCAGAGACAGTAGAGCATCTACAACAATCTCAAGTTGCTAGATGAAGAATCAGGGCAAAATAACACATTTCAACAAAGAGATCGAGTGTTAGTGCGTAATCATGAATGAGAAATAGGTACCAGCCATAGTTTTAGCTAGAACAGGTCCAATTTCTTACACGGTTTAAACCAAAGATGAACTGGTTTGGCGATGTCATGCCGATCAATTGTTGTCACCTCAAAATTATTCTTCACAATCATCTCCAAGATTGCCAACTTTAATCCCTAACATTGTGCATACTACTCCAGAGAATATAATTGAAACTGAGTTGCTCAATGATTGTGTCTCTGCTCCTATATCATGTGAGAATGATACAGAATTAATTGCAAGAGAAGAAATGTCTACTGAAGTTCCAGATAGACTTTTAGGGTCAAAGACAGCCAAATTCCAGTTCATTGTATACAACATAAGAAATAAGAACATAAGAAATAGGAGGAGTAGGCTATCTAGCCTGCCCCGCTTAAAAGGATAGATGTTTTCTTGATCGACTTGCAGCATGATTGTGTATAATGATTAATGACACGTAGTAGTGTGTCTAGATTTTTTTAGTCTAATGTATAACATTGTAGTAATTCGTCATGACCGCAGAAAGTGCAAGGGATGTTCTACATGTAAAATGGTTGCTGCTGCTTTAATAGCTGATCACATGATTTGATGCTGTCATTTGGATGTTTATAGAGGCTACTATTTTACTTTTAGTTTATACTCTGCACACAATGTTTCCGCAAAAACCTTATTGTTGTTACTTTGAATCACATGCACAAACCATGTTCTTTTCAGTTTATTAAAATTTATAACCCTAACATAGTTGGGACATTACAGCAAAGTAAAAAGGACAATTATCTGAAGGAAATAATTTAAAACTATCCTTTGTGCAAAAAAAAAAATGATGCTTACTAGATTTGAATGAAAATGTTTCAGAAAGCTATCAGATGAATTAAAATAATACATCACCACTGATTCTATAAACAAAGATGATGATAACAGTCTATAACCCTCTAGTGTTTCTACAATCAAATTCTAATGGACATGCTATTGCACAGATAGACTCAAGAAAGGCACTGTCATAATGTTGATATAAAACCTGATTCCTAAACAAGAATTTAATCATAGAACAAAACTGGTAGTTAGGAAGTGACTTCCCTAGTATTAGATGATAAAATTAATACAGATAGATTTCAAGAAAATCACTATTTATTCATCGAACAATACTGGGCCCAGGAGATACAAAACCTTTTCAACTCAAGAGAAAACAATTAGGCTTTCACATTTTATGACTGCAGACAACATACAAGACTAGGCTCTTCAAAAAGTGTAGCTATATGCCCAGACCTGTTTTTAACAGAGATTTACATAGCTTTTTCCAAAGTGAGAATTTTGGTTCATTTAAAGTGTTTGGTTTACGAATATCCTGTGTATATAGCACTGTTGCAATAGAGGTATTAATTTGACCACAAATGTCTTGAGTCTGTTAGTAAATCATATTTATCTAATCTAGCCAGTTCCACCCTATTGATTTTGTAACGCATGATTAAACAGTATTTATTTCAATTCCCTCCTGCATGAAGTAATAAGCACTTAGTCAAAGTAACTCTCAGCAAAAGTGCACTCTGACAGTTTTTGTTTAGAAAGACATATCCCACTTCTCAATCTGATCAGTTAATCAGGGAAATCAGAAAAAAAAACAATACGTAGCCAGAAACACAGGGCTTTTAGGATTTCAGATGACCCAAAACAAAAATAAATAATTTTTCCCTGGAATATTCTACATTGTACCCTTAATAAAGCAATGCCTCACTTCTATAAGCTTACCTTTGCAAATAATTGTGGTGCAGCATCACACTGTCCTTCCTGCTTCTTTGAACCATCTAAATATTAAGGAAGGTTGTAAAAGTAATTGAATATATAAAAAGGAATGCAGTCAAGCAACACAGGAGGTATTAGTGATGGACACTAAACCTAGATGCAGAGTCAAAGACAAATCAAAACTAGACTCGTGTTTAGCATTAGTCTTCGGAATAAATTTACAGGCAAGAAGAAATCAATGGCCAAAACAATTTCAGACTTCAGTTACATCCTCATTTTTAAACCTGCATAAAATTTCATAGTTATCCCTAGATTTTCAATTCCTCACATTTCTCTCAACTTCTAAAACTGTGGCTATTTGTATCTTTTTAAAATTCATTTACAATATGTGGGTGTCGCCTCCTAAGCTAGCACTTATTGCCCATCATTAGTTGTCCGCGGGATGATGGTGGTGGATTGTTTTCTTGATCCATTGCAATCACTGAAGTATTGCAGGAATATTGTTAGGACTTTGTAATATCCAGTGCCTTCAGATGTTTCTTAATATCACATGTAGTGAATTTAAAACATATTTCATGATACTTCAAAGTACTCTATAGTCAGTGAAGTACTCTTGAAGCATAGATAGTAGGAAACAGTGTAATGTAGGAAATGTGACAACCAATTTGTGCACAGTAAGATCTCAAGAAGAGCAGGACAATAATAACCTGCTATGTGGGCTTTGCTAGTTGGGCCAACATTTACTGCCCATCTTTAGTTGCCATCAAGGTGGTGCTGGGGAGCTGCCTTCTTGAACCGCTGCACTCCAAAGTATAGATACACCCACAGAGCTGCTAGAGAGGGGTTTCCAGGGTTTTGACCCAGTGATTGTGAAGGAACGGTGATATACTTCCAAGTTAAGATGGAGGGAACTTGCAGATGATAGCTGTCCCATTATCAGCTGCCTTTGTCCTTCCAGATAGTGGTGGTGGTGGTAGTAGATTTGGAAGATGCTGCCAAGGAACCTTGGGGGTTCCTGAGGTGTATCTTGTAGATGGTACACTGTTGCTACTGCGCACAGTGCTGGAGGGAAAGAATGCTCGTAGAAGGGGTAGCAATCAAGTGGTCTGCTTTGTCCTAGATGGTATCAAGTTTCTAGAGTGCTATTGGACTTGCACTCAACCATGCAAATGAAAGGTATTCCATCAGACTTATACCTTGGTGATGGTTGACACGTTCTGAGAGCGACTTATTCACCACAGAATTTTTAACTTCCAAACTCCTCTGCTAGCCATTATTTATATGGCTAGTCCAGTTCAGCTTCTGGTCAATAGTAACACCTAGATGTTGATAGTTGGACATTTTAGGGATGATAATGCCATTGAGTGTTAAGAGGCAATGATTAGATTCTCTCTTGTTGGAGATAGTCATTACCTGGCACTTGTGTGCTGCAAATGTTACTTATCAGTCAGCCCAAGCCTGGATATTGCCCAGGTCCTGCTGCATTTGGACATGGGCTGCTTCAGTATCTGAAAAACCACGGATGGTGCAAAATATTGTGCAGTCGTCAGCAAACATCCCCACTTCTGACCTCATGATGGAAATAAGGTCATTGATGAAACAGCTGAAGATGGTTGGGCCTGGGACACTACCCTGAGGGCCTCAGAGATGTCCTGGAACAATTGTTGCCATCAAGGTGGCATAACAACCATAACAATCTCCCTTTGTGCCAGGTGTGATTCCAAACAGATTATTGCTGAATAAGTGTCGCTTGATTGCACGTTAATGACACTGTCCATCGTTTTACTGATGACCGAGAAAAGACTGATGGGGCAGTAATTGGCTGAGTTGGATTTATCATGTTTATTGTGTACATGACATACCTGAGCAGTTTTCCATATTGCCAGGTAGATGCCAGTGTGGGTCCTAGCTCAGCTTGGCTGGGGTACAGCAACTTCTGTAGCACAAGCTTTCAGTAATATTGCTGGAAGATTGTCAGAGTCCATTGTCATTGCAGTATCCAGCACCTTCAGCAGTTTATTCATATCACAAATTGGCTGAAGACAAACATTTGCAATGCTAGGAACTTCTGCAGGAGGCAGAGATAGATCATCCATTCAGCACTTCTGGCTGAAAAATTGATGTAAATGCTTCAGCTTTCATTTTCAAGTAGGAGTTAGATATAGGTCTTGTGGCCAAAAGGATAAGGGTATAGGGAGTGTGGGGGTAGTGGAGGGGGAAGAACTGGTAACAGATTATTGAGTTGGAGAATCAGCCATAATCATAAATGAATGGTGGAGCAGATTTAAAGGCTGGAATGACTTACTCCTATTTTCTATGTTTATCTTCTGAACTGTTGAGCTGGGTTCCTCAATTATTGAGAATAAGTGTATTTGTGGAGCCTCCTCCAGTGAGTTGGTGAATTGTCCACCACCATTCATGATTGGATGTGACAGGACTGCATAACTTAGATCTGATCTGGTTGGTTGTGGAATTGCTTAACTCTAGTCTATTACTTGCTGCTTGGCATGCAGTAGTCCTGTGTGCAGCTACACCAGTATAAAACCTCATTTTCAGGTTTGCCTGGATGCTGCTTCTAGAATGCCCTCTTGCATTCTTCATTGAATCAGAGTTGATTCCATGGATTGGTGGCAATGATAGAGTGAGGAATATGCCAGGCCATGAGGTTACAGATTGTGGTCAAGTACAATTCTACTGCTGCTGATGGTCCACAGCACCTCATGGATGCCCAGTCTAGAGTTGCTAGGTCTATTCAAAGTCAATCCCATTGCATACAGTGGCTGGGGGAAGGCCTGATCAAAATGAAAGGCATAAACAGGGTGCATAATCAGAAGATTTTTCCCCAGGGTGAAAGTGTCAGTTTCAAGGCGATACTGGTTCAAGTTGAGAGAGTGATAGTTTAAGGGAGATATGCCAGGGAATTTTTCACACAGTGTCTGGAAGCAGGCACATGAGCAACGTTTGAGAAGTATCCGGATGTGTACATGGATAGGGATGGAATAGAGGGATATGGACTGAGTAAGGGCGTTTGTTGGGGCATCATGATCAGCATGTGCTTGGAGGGCCAAAGGACCTGTTCCTGTGCAATACTTTTCTTTGTACGTAACATAAATGATAGTCTTCACAAGAACTGTGTAGTGGTAACTCCATCAATATATCATGGACAGGCAGATTGGTGAAGATGAGTTCAACTATGGTTTTCCCTCTTGTGGGTTCCTCCCACTTGTTGCAGTCCCAGTCTAGCAGCCCTTTAGGATTTGGCCAGCTCAGTCTGTGCTGTTACGACCAAACTACATTTGATGATGAACATTGAAGTTCATTCTGAGTACACTTTGCACCCTTGCCACCCTCAGTGTTTCCTCCAAGTGATGTTCAACATGGAGAAGTACAGATTCACCAGCTGAGGAAGGGCTGTATGTGATATTAAGCAGGTGGTTTGCTTGTCCATGTTTGACCTGATGCCATGTGACTTCATGTTGAGAACTCCCAGGGCAACCTCCTCACATATACACTGTGCTGTTAGCTCTATGTCTTGTCTCATTAGCGGGACTTACCAGGAATGATGGTGATTTCTGGGACATTATCTATAAGATACGATTCTATGAGTATTGCTATGTCGTTTGACTCGTCTGTGAGACAGCTCTCTGTTTTCACACAAGGCCCCCAGACATCAATAAGAAGGATCTTGCAGAGTCAACAGGCTGGGTATACCATTGTCATTTCTAGTGCCTATATTGATGCTGAGTGGTCCATCCAGTTTCATTCCTTTTTGTTCCGTTTATCACAGTTAGATACTGACAAATCTATCCATGGCTTGGACATTTAAGGGTCAATGTTGTGGTGGGTCTGGAAGACCATGAAGGCCAGACGAGATAAGGATGGCACATTTGCTTTCCCAAGGAACATTAGTAAACTAAATGCTTTCATGGTCTCATTGGACTTTTATTAAATTTAAATTCCACCCTTGGTCTCTGGATTACTCCGTGACAATATCACAACACCGTCATCTCCCCATTGTTTCTCTGGTACCTTCTGTTACTTTAGTACTTGGGTTTATTTTTGAAGAAATATGTTACTTCGTTCTATTGATGATGGAACACATGCATACAATTTCCTTTCAACATTCCTGCTTATAAGAGTGTACTTTTGTGTCTTCTGAGTTTGAGTTTTGAAGGGTACACATAAAATATTACATTTTTCTACTCATTCACACAATATAACTATTGCTGGCAAGGCCAGCATTTATTGCTGATCCCTAACTGCCCTTCATTGAATGATTTACAAGGCTGTTTCAGAGAGTGGCAAACATGGCTGTGGATCTGGACTCACATTTCAGCTAAAACAAGACAAGAACAACAACAGGTTGAACTGGATGAGTTTTCTTGATGAATCAACAGTACTATCTTTCTAATCCCAGCATTAGATAATTACATTTAAATTCTCCAGTTGCCATCATCGAATTTCAATTTTTATTATTTTATTTATTTAGTGTCACAAGTAGGCTTACATTATTACTAAAATGAAAATCCCCTAATTGCCACACTCCAGCACCTGTTCCAGTACACGGAGAGAATTTACCACAGCCAATATACTTAACCAGCACATCCTTTAAACTGTGGGAGGAAACTGGAGCACCCAGAGGAAACTAATCTCAGATCACGAATGCAAGCTTCTGGATTACTGGCCTAGTGTCATTATGCTACATTAGAGGGGCTGCTCTGCTTACACTTTGATTGATGGCTTGCAACACTTTAGTTTGTATTTAAATTCCTGTTATGCTGCACTGATTCTATCCTCGTGGAATAGACATCTCAAGGAAGATATGAAACACACACCTGTTTACTTTCTAATGTGAAACTGCTTTCTTGAAGCATAGCTACCCTTATCCCCACCATCACATGCATCAGCTTTCCTTCACAACCTTAATCAAGGGGGTACACAACTATCAGGCTACCTGATCATGAAAGGGAACCAGAACTGAGTCTGATCCCATTCTGACCAGACATTCATACAAAAACATACCTGTTCGTTTGAACCTGTGTCCAATACTTCGAGACCAACCAATAGGGTGAATGAGTGGGCTCAGCATATGACACCAGAAATCATCTGTCCCATCATCACACTCTTCATAGATGAGCCGTAAACGACCTCCCACAATGCTTTCAACCACTGCTATCCTTGTTCGGCAGAGGTGCGTTTTATCAACAACTTCTACACGCATGCCAGTTTTGAAAGGATACTGCATGCTTTCAACAACCTGTAAAATAGTTTTACGTTACCAAAGAGAAGTGGCTGGCAAGCATAATTATGATAGATAATGGAATGGCAATACTGCCTGCCCCGAGTTGCAAGCCAAAATCTATGGCCAGTTTCAGATCACAAATAAAAAAATCTCTTGATGGCTCAGGCAATAACTAACTGATGTTGGGTCTGGAGATGGTGAGCATCAAATGAGTAAGGACAAGACTGAGCATTAGTCTCCTTTATGGTTGTGATCAGCAACAAGTGTGGTCAATGTTTAAACCTGGTGGACAAGATTTCAAAAGAACAATTGGTGCTCTTTTGGTCAGAGCAAACAGCAGTTAACACATGCAAAGGAAATAAAAGGAAAAACAGATCAATCACATTGATAGGAACATGATATTAAATGTAATTATAAAATTAAAACAAACAGAAGAATAAAATCAATGGGAATAATGGGGGAATGAGAAGCTGGGCATCTCACCTTGGAGCAGAAATCAGGTGGAAGGGTCTTGGCACCAGTTAGTCTTTTCACAAGAAAAGCTTTCCAGTTTGTATATTTATGCTGGATAGCTGCAAAGGAAAATCACACTAAATGTACGTTAATAAGACAATAGCAAACATTAACCCACAATAATTGGAGCAGAAAATGGATCAGATCTGACTAAAGTTCTACACAGAACGTCCAAATGAATTTTGCCAAATACATGCACAGCTACACATTGGCAATGACTATTTAAAACAAAGCATGAAGCAGTGTTGACATCTGGATATACTCCAGAAGGTGGAAATCCAACTTGCGCACACATCCAATGAACACATCAACCAGGACAAGAAATTACCTTAGTACTGGTGAACTATTTACCAAAGAAAAGCAGGAGCTGGTTGAAATTCCATTAAACCATATCAATCTAAATCCAGGAATGCAGAATTTTGCAACTTCTAACAGACCAAGTATTCACAAACCACCTCTATTCCAGAAGAAAAATGAGCAATAAAGACAGACTGTTCCAAATGAAGGAATTCTGTGAAGGACTTCCTTGGAATAAAATGCTGTTCCATTCAGCTGAACAACAATGGAGAGGCGTTGGAGGAGAATGGTGTGGGTCAACTGTGTCAAAGGTTGCAGACCAGTTGAGAAGGATGAGGAATAGTAGTTTCCCTTTGCCACAGCCTCATTGGATGACATTTATGACTTTGTAAATCTATTCAATCCTTTGACAGGGAGGGAAACTTCATGAAAGGCATCGAAACATGGAATGCCTAGAAAGACAGGCATAAATTGGGAAATGAGAACCTATTCAAGGAGGCAACTGAAGAAGAAAGTGGGAGATGGGGAGGAAGACACTTTTTTTTTTGAGGAGGGGGATGATGACAATAAATTTAAATGAGGCCCAGGAAGAGAAATTGGATGGCCAGCAGCACAGTGAGTATGGGCTGAGGGTACAGGATGGGGATATTGCTGACAAAAGCTCCTCAGAGAGGGCATTAGTTGAAGTAAGAGTAAAAAAAACACACAAGGACTAGGGTTTAAAAGGAACTTTGGCCCAGTTGGCCAAGGAAAGGAGCATCGAGGCAAAGGCAGCTAATTGATGACAAATACATCAATGAGTGCATTGCACTTATTGCTGACATTGGGAATGAAAGTAACAAAGAAAAGGGTGTAAGAAGACAGTTAGAACATAGAACATTACAGCACAGAACAGGCCCTTCGGCCTTCGATGTTGCACCGACCAATATAAAAAGCAATGACCCTCCAAACTAAACCATTCCCTTCTCTTCCATATACCTATCAACTAACCTCTTAAACGCCACCAAACTTGGCGCATCTACAACTGCTGCAGGCAGGGCATTCCACTCCCGAACCACTCTTTGGGTAAAGAACCTACCTCTGATATCCGTCCTATAACTATCACCCCTTAATTTAAAGCTGTGTCCCCTCGTGCTAGCTTTTTCCATCCTAGGAAAAAGGCTATCACTGTCCACCCTATCTAAACCTCTAATCATCTTATATGTTTCGATTAGGTCCCCTCTTAGCCGCCTCCTTTCTAACGAAAACAACCTCAAATCCCTCAGCCTCTCTTCATAAGACCTGCCCTCCATACCAGGCAACATCCTGGTAAACCTCCTCTGTACCCTCTCCAATGCCTCCACATCTTTCTTATAATGTGGGGACCAGAACTGCACACAATACTCCAAGTGCGGCCGCACTAGAGTTTTGTACAGTTGCAACATGACGTTGCGGCTCCGAAATTCAATCCCCCTACCAATAAAAGCCAAGACTCCATATGCCTTCTTAACAACCTTCTCGACTTGACTGCCTACTTTCAGGGATCTATGCACATACACACCAAGATCCCTCTGTTCATCAAGACTACTAAGAATCCTACCATTAGCCCTATACTCTACACATTTATTATTCCTGCCACAGTGCATTACCTCACACTTTTCCACATTAAACTCCATTTGCCACCTCTCGGCCCAGCTCTGCAACTTGTCCAAGTCTCTCTGCAAACTATAACACCCCTCTTCACTATCTACCACTCCACCGACTTTAGTGTCATCTGCAAATTTACTAATCCATCCTTCAATACCCTCATCCAGATCATTTATAAAAATTACAAACAGCAGGGGCCCCAAAACAGACCCCTGAGGTACACCACTTGTCACCGAACTCCAAGATGAATATCTCCCATCAACCACCACCCTCTGTCTTCTATCTGCTAGCCAATTCCTAACCCAATTAGCTAAATCACCCTCTATCCCATACATCTGCATTTTCTGCAGAAGTCTTCCATGGGCCACCTTATCAAACGCCTTACTAAAGTCCATATATACCACATCAACCGCCTTACCCCCATCCACCTCCTTAGTCACTTTTTCAAAAAACTCAATGAGGTTAGTAAGGCACGACCTATCCTTCACAAAACCATGCTGACTATCTCCAATCAATTCATTACTCTCTAAATAACTATAAATCCTATCCCTAATTATTCTCTCCAATACTTTGCCCTTAGCTCCTCTCCAATAGTTTGCAGTGGAGAAAAGCTGAGAGCTCTGTGTTCCAAGAAAATCGTAGATTTTATGAATAACAGGAGGCTAACAAACATTTTAAAAACAGTAATTGTCATATAAAACTTACTGCGAGGAGTAACTAAAGGCTTGCCACTAGTTGCACACCAGCCAACTGGATGAACATCAGAACCACATACATTGCACCAGAAGTCAAGACTAGAATCATTGTCAAAACCTTCATATCGGAGCAACGCCTTGTAACCTGCAACAGAATAAAATCTGAGTCCAAGAAAGAAATTCTATCAGTTGTTAGGATATGTGCACGCTGAACCAACCCACGTGCAGTGATTTGCACTCAGTTCACTCCATCTAGCCAACATGTCAATAACAGCAATATGATGACCAGAAAGGACTGATCCCTTCCAAAAAAGAACAAAACCCCACTCTTGAGCAACTGCTGACACCTAGTATCTGTTTCAGAGCCAGTCTGCCCAAGTGCACCACCTTATATCAGTCCTTCTAGACAGAAAAAGATACACATTTTGCATCTTCTTTCCCTCATTATGGAGAAGGTACGTGACAGTAGAGGGTTAAACAAATACACATCAGCTTGGGAAAATCATTATATTTTCACTATTGCAGCAGTAAATTTACCAACAAGTTCCCTCAAATAACAATGTGATAATGATCAGATCACCTGTGTCTATGGTGTTGATTGAGGGAAAAGTATTGGCCAGGATACAAGGCATAACTTCCCTGCTCTTTGTCAAAATAATGCCATAGATTTCTATTGTCACCTGAGGAGACAGGTGGGGTTTCAGTTTAATATTTCATCCAAATTCTAGCAGTTCCAACAATGCAGCACCCCTTTGGTACAGTACCTGGAGTGCCAGCCTGAGTTATTGTGCTCAATTCCTAAACAGGGACTCGAACTTTCTGACTCTGAGACAAGACTGCTACCTACTGAAATATGGTCGATCTGAACCAGAAAGCAATGGATCTCTGGCCATGAGTTATACAGAAAATAAGAAAAAAAAAATGACTCATCTGTATGACAAAAAAGCAAAGATTTCATGCTGTTTACATTCGAGCCTGCAGCTCTTATGCTGTCGTATAGCTCAGTACACAGTACCACCTTTATACATTTGTTTTCTAACTGGTTAGTGTCATTTAAGATTTAAAATTAATTTTTAAAAATTGCTCAAACTGCAGCTCCAAGTCTCAGCATTTCTGCTTTCAAATCTGACAGGACGGACACTGCTGTACAGCTGCTCTCAACGGTTTACTCTTTATCATTTGGAAACAAGTACGTTTTTTCAAAGGACAGGAGAGTTCCCTCCCATTTGCCCAGCAAGCACCAGCCAAAACTCAAATAGAGACAGCACTGTTGAAGTGGGCAGGCTGCAAACCTGACAATCATTACTCAGACACTGCCCTAGCCAGCAGGAATTCATATACAACAGTAATTCACAGCATATCTTTAATGTAATAAGATATTGCAAGGCACTTCATATCACAGTTATAAAACAAAGTATAGCACTGAGCCATATAAAGAGATATTAGGTTTGGTGACTAAAAGTTTAGTAAAAGGAATAGGTTTTAAGCAGTGTCCTAGAGGGGAAAGCAAAGTAGTAATATCAGCAGCAATGTCTTAATATCACTTGTCAGACCAAGCATTTGGTTATACCTGCTAACTTTATGATGCCTGCAATCCAGAAGACCTTGGTAGGCAGGTTGCAATCTGTGTTAGGAACTTCCACTCTTACACCCTCTGCAATGTCTCCCCAGTGAGTCCCCATAGGTACCTTTTTGATATCAAAAGAAAGCATCATTACAGATGCTGCAGTCAAATTATGTTTATATATGTATATGCTCTAGATATAGAAATTTGCATAATTAAAGACATTGGTTTTTGACTAACTTTCACTTATTTTTAGATGTTACTAATTATAATTTTTCAGTATCAAAAACACACAAGTACACTAGGATTCAAAGTCAATGCCATTAACCTCTTTCAACTTAAAACAAAACAAATACATATGATTACAAATAAAATAAGCAGACTATTCTTCTTAGTAGCTGTTGGTTATAAACACAACTGGACTTTAACTTGGTTAGTCATAAAAGGTGACTATCAGTAAAGTGATACTGACAGGAATCTAAGTGAGTTTGGAGAGTGTTGGGAAAGGAGGAGTGGTGGTGAAATACAGCAATTGATTGTAGAAGAAATGGAAAGGGGAGCTGGAAAACTGAAAGCAGCAGACAAATAGTTACAGAAGGAGGTTCATGTCTATGACCAATGCCACAGGACACTTTTAAAAAAGTAAATTGACAAAGAGTGATCACAAGACAGAGCCATAATTGAAGGGTGCAGATGACATCAGAGTCCACTTGATTATACTGCAACCTTATCAACAGGATATTTTTAAGATGTTTTTAAATACTTTCAATCTGCTTGTGTTAAATTACCAGTCTTATTATAAATGAGCTCACTGTCAGCCATTTACTAAGCCACGTACTGATTATATCCTTTCAAGGTTCTTCTAACTGTATTTTACAATTGAAACTCCAGAGGAAACAATTATATCCTACAGAGTCACAATTATATTTTAGCATGAACACTATACCATAATTAAATAGGATAAAATCCTGCAATCTCAGTACAATCACCAGAGAATTATAATACAATAATCTATATTCAAAGAAAAATAACCATCAACACCTGGAGTGAATAAAGTTTGTGCTCAGGTCTCTGATCTAGAGAAAAGCCATGGTGGACGTGTAATTTTTCCATCCATCCAGTCAGGAACGTGGGTTAAAAACATTCAATCACTCAAGCATGTTCTCCCGTGGAATTAAGTCAAGATTTATCTGCTAATATGTTTACCCACTTTAATTCCTGTCACATATGCAACAACATCTAGCAATCTTAATCTTGAAAATTTCAAATCTGTTTTGTGAATACTCCAGATTTCTGCTTTCATTTGTGTTAAGATGTATTTCTTGATTTTACTCTTAACTAATTCAACTCTAATTTTAAGATCATGTGGCATTGCTCTGGATTCCCCTACTACAGGATATAGCTTTTATGCAATTGCCATATTTAATCCTTTCATTCTTTTAAATAATTAGATCACCAATCTTCTAAGCTTAAGAAAAATCAAATCAAGTTTATGCAACCTGTCCTTATAATTCAACACTTTAAACCCAGACATTGTTCTAGTGAATCAACACGATCAACTTCAAAGATAGGTATATACAATATTAAGCTTACCCTACAGTATTCCACCCAAAACCATCAGGACAGATTCAGCACAGGGTTAGATACAGAGTAAAGCTCCTTCTACACTTCTCCATCAAACACTTCCAGAGCAGGTACAGCACAAGGCGAGATGCAGAGTAAAACTCACTCTACACTGTCCCCATCAAACACTCCCAGGACAGGCACAGCACAGATAAGACACAGAGTAAAGTTCTCTCTACACTGTATCTAAACATTCACAGGGAAGCTACATCACAAGTTGATTCCCTCTGAGCTGCCATATAGCATACTGTCCTTAGTCCTGTGATCGGAGTGAGCTTTTAAATTAAAAGCTCATCTTCAAACAACATTTGTGATCTTTGGGAAAACTCTACATTTAGATAGTGATTGGCGTAACATATAATTCAGTGAAATAAAATTCCACTCACGTGTTTGAAGCAGCTGACAGGTGCCCCAGTAAATTTATTGCTCCAAACATAATGACCCCAGTCAAAGCCTTCCACTGTGACTGCTGTAAAATTATTACATAAATGGTGAAAATGGTGACTGCAGCAACAGCCCTCAGTTAATATCAAGTCAAGGTAACAATGGTACAGCACATACTATCAGGCTAGAAGCAGTACTGGTTTTCTCACACATTTGACTGATTCAAAGGCTGCGTTGTGCTTACATCAGTCACTTTAACGCAACATTGACTCTCAAATCAGCTTCGCAGGTTGAGGAAGTGGTTAAAAAGGCATATGGTGTAATGACCTTCATCAAAAGAGGAATTGAGTTTAGGAGTCGGGAAATAATGCTACAACAGTACAAGACCCTGGTCAGACCCCACTTGGAGTACAGCGTTCAGTTCTGGTTGCCTCATTACAGGAAAGATGTAGAAGCCATTGAGAGGGTGCAGAGAAGATTTACAAGGATGTTGCTTGGATTGAGTGGCATGCCCTACGAGGATAGGTTGAGAGAGCTTGGTCTTTTCTTGTTGGAGAAATGAAAGGTGAGAGATGACCTGATAGAGATGTAAAAGACATTGAGAGGTATTGATCCACTGGATTTTCAAAAGGCTTTTTGCCAGGGCTGAAATGCCTGCCACGAGAGGACACAGGTTTAGGGCGTGGGTAGTAGGTACAGAGGAGATGTCAGGGGTAAGTTTTTCACTCAGAGGGTGGTGGGTGAGTGGAATCAGCTGCCAGCGGATTTGATAGGGTCTTTTAAGAGACTTCTAGATGAATACATGGGACTTAGTAAAATTGAGGGTTATAGGTAAGTCGAGAAGGTAGAGATATATTTGGTGCAACTTGTGAGCCGAAGGGCCTGTTTGTGCTGTAGTTTTTCTATGTTCGATGTTTTTAACATACAGTTTGCTTTGGGTGTAGAAATCCCTAAGTTAGCCTACCCAAACCATCCCCTCATCAGTCAAAGACTTACACCATAAGATCAGCAGCTCGCAAACAGCAGCAAGTACTCTTGCTGGATATTTTCTGCTAATCCAGGTATGTCGAGGCCTATTGTGGTTCCTCCACTGCCGCCACAGAGATCGATCCTCCACTTGTGCTGAAATGCCAAACTTGGGATCATATTCGACTGAATGGTTCAGTCACAAAAGGAAGCAACAGAATCTTTCAAGACTGTTCTCCTGCAATGGCGGAATATGGATAGCTGGAGCCCAGAAAAAAGAAACAGTGCTGGGGCAAATGTTGTGCACAATTTAAATGAATGCTTTGAAATCAAAAATACAATTTTGTGGGGAAATTGGCTGGGCGATTACAGTCAATACTAAGTAGTACGGCAACTAACTACAAGATATCAATTGGAAAATGAGTTTCAACATAGATAATTGAGAGATAATATATTTGAAATGTATCACTTAGAAGTTGAGGATCAAACAATGTGAAGCAGTGAAGAGTTCAGGGAGGACAAATCACAAATCAGTAAAAGTAGAGGTGCAACTTAGTAAGAAATTCAAAACAGCCAACCACTAGGCTCTGAAGGGGGACAGAATTGAAAAGCGGAGAAGTTATACACATGAATGTCGGTCTTATCACACTAAGTTCAAAGTCCTGCTGTGCACAGCTCATGATTTTCTAAAAAAGACATCGATGGGCTGGAGACTGTACACATAGAAGTTTGCATTTTTAACTGATTTGTGTATTTGTACTCCCAGAACTCTCTGCTTCTTCACATCATTTTGATTCTTATTTTCTAAGTGATGTGTTTCAAAATGTAATATCTCACAATTATCTACATTTACAAAAACAATGCCAGAACTCAGGGGTTTTACCTATCAAACAGCTGGTTGTCTTTTCTCTTGAAAAGAGCAAGTTGAGGGATGATCTCAGATCTTTCTAATCATGAAAGGTTTTGATAGAATAGAAACAAAAATTTCCCACTTGTTAAAAAAAAGTAAAAACTAGAGGAAAACAATACCAGATAGTCACCAAGAAATTAAGTAGGGAATTTAAAACAAGCTTCTTTACAATGGAATGGTGAGAACAAGAAACTTACTACAACACAAAGTAATTGAATATAGATTTAAGGGGAAACTTGATAAATATTTGAGGGAAAAGGAAATAGAGGATTGTACTGATTGAACTAGACGAAGCTCAAGTGAAGCATGCACATAGCATGGAGTAGTTGGCCCAAATGATCACCTACTGTGCTAATAAATTCTTTGCAATTCTATAAATAGATGCTGCCATTCAAAAGGATATGTAAATAAAAAAGTGCCTCAACTTAAAGACTTACTATACCTCAACCCTCTGCCACCAAATTGTCTTGGTGACTGAGAGGGAGGAGCGACATGCTTCTTGAATTGTGTTCACATATTAAAAGGGGAAAACAAAGTTTGTACAGCCATGGAACTGAATAAGCCCAGGGAGACATGTTACCAACTATTCATGCTAAGGAATCACTATTTCCGGTCGCACTGTTACAAGATCAATGAGAACAAGACAGAAAGGAGGGTCACAGGTTTAAAAACAATACCACAGATTTTAAATCTGACAGTACACTGTTAAACTGTTAAAAAGATATAAATAAATGGAAAATATTCAAAAATTCAGCCAAGCTTTCCAAATGTGTTCAAACTGGCTTTCCTCCCTGACTAGCAGTTTTCAACATGATGCAAGGTATTAGAAATATGTCACCTGCTTTACTCTTGGGTTGATTCTGTTGTAGGCTTGCCTGGTACTGTGCATAGGCCGCTAATTTAGCCACCAAAGGTTGTTTTTGCAAAACCTTTGCCTTCTTTGTTGGAGGTTTTCCCTGTTGAAAGCAAAAAAAGAACATGCAACAGATAAATTACCTGTTCTAGCACTTAAAAATAAATACGCTTCTCCACTGCAATTATGAGCACATGTATTCCTCTGTATTAATAAACCTGGGAGTTGAGATCACACTGTCCAATATAGCAAACAACACCTTATGAAAGATTCCTTAGATTGCTATAAAACAAAAACATGGCCCATCACAATTCCAACATCTTTTCCAAAAAACATTAACTAAACATTGCATGGAGAGAAGAAATAATTTGGGTTATACAGAAACTTAAATATTGCTAAAAGAGAGATGTTGCCAAAGCCTTTTGCCTTGCGCTCATCAGCAGATATTCGCAAGGATATCAATTGTGAACAGAATTATACTGAGTGCGCCAATCAGTTGGCAAATGGGCTTTGGTGCATTCTGCATAGCAATGCCTCTACCAATCAGCACAGTTTTTCCATGCAGTTTAAATATTCAATTTTATATGAATAAGCAATATGAGAGCTTTAGTGAGAAGACTTAGGGGCGGCACAGTGGCATACACTGGTGCCTCAGTACCACAAACCGAAATTCAACCATGACCTTGGGTGACTGTGTGGAGTTGGTACGTTCTCCCCGTGTCCGTATGGGTTTCCTCCGGGTGCTCTGGTATCCTCCCACAGACCTAAGATATGTGGGTTAGGTTGAATGACGATGCTAAATTGCCCTATAGTTTCAGGAGATTAGTAGGATAAGTAAGTGGAGTAAGAGGTAGCGCCTGAGTAGGACTGTTGTCAGTGCAAGCTTGACGATCTGAATGGCCTCGTTCTGCACTGTAGGGATTCTATGAACTGTAATTACAGATACAGTTTATGAATGCCACTGCAAAGTTAAACCAATTGGTGAACTGCCTTAATGCCACTTATAAAGGACGATGGCAGAATATTTCAAGCCAGCCAACTGAGAGCCATCCAAGCTCAAAAATAGACTCTGTTGTCCACATATTTTTGCCAAGCCAGAAGTTTGGCTCTCATTCAAATGGAGAGCTGTTCAAGAAAGAGCTTTCATGTAACTGAACTCAAAAGGGAAACTAGGAAGAAGAGATTTTAAGATGGTAGATGATGTGCAAGAAAAAGAAAACGGATCATTGTTGATTTTATGTAGGATATTGAAACAATACCTGAAGTCTGGCTAAAATGCTGGCTTTTTTTGAATTGGATGAGTAGCTTCTGGAGCAGGAAACACTGCAGAATCGTTTGGTCTTGGAATAAAATGCATCTCTCACTCCAACCATCCCACACATCTCACAGGTGGCTGAAGAAAGAAACAGAACAATCAAAAGCAATGACAAGAAAACTGATATACAATCAATTGGTCACCGCTTCATCATTTAAGTGAAGCAATACCAAAAAAAAATTACAGTAATGGAACAGCTCTTCGGCCCTTCATGATTGCACCAAGGCCATGCTGCCCGACTTAACTAAAGCCCTCTATTCTTCCGGGGACTCTCTCACTACATTCCCTTCCTATTCATGTATTTGTCAAGATGTCTCTAAAAGGTCACTATTGTATCTTCTTCCACGACTTCCCCAACAACGAGTTCCAGGCACCCACTATTCTGTGTTAAAAATCTGCTTCGTACATCTCCTTTAAACCTTGCCCCTTGCACCTTCAACCTGTGCCCCCTAGTAATTGACTCTTCCACCCTGGGAGAAAGCTTTGATGATCCACTCTGTCCATGCCCCTCAATCTTGTAGACTTCTATCAGTCGCCTCTCAATCTCTGTCACTCCAGTGAGAGCAAAGTTTCTCCAACCTCTCCTCATAGCTAATGTCCTTCCATACCAGACAACATCCTAGTAAATCTTTTCTGTACCCTCTCCAAAGCCTCCACATCCTTCTGGTAGTGTGGCAACCAGAAATGAACAAGATATTCCAAATGCAGCCTAACTTAAGTTCTATAAAGTTGCAACACGACTTTCCAATTTTTAAACTCAATGCCCCAGCCAATGAAGACAAGCAGGCCATATGCCTTCTTGACTACCTTCTCCACCTGCATTGCCACTTTAAGTGACCTGTGTACCTGTATCCTCAGATCCCTTTGCCTATCAATACTGTTAAGGGTTCTGCCATTTTCTATATATTTCCTATCTGTATTAGATCTTCCAAAATGCATTACTTCACACTTGTCCAGATTAAGCTCCATCCGCCATCTCTCCGTCCAGATCTCCAACCAATGATATTCTTACAAACCACAAACAAATTGGACTTGGCTTCACTCTGGGTCACAGAACTTCCTTTTCCATTGGGCCTAAATCTATACCTATCCCAGTCTAATTGAGAGAGAGCCTTCTCATTACTGGTTGCAGAAGGCTCCATAGTGAGAGAATTGGAGCAGCTTCAATCCAGCAAGAAGCAGCCGTGTGTTGACAGCACACATTTTGCTAATAGGCCAATCTTACTCAGATAAGCCATAAGAATGGAAAAACATGTTACTTTACAGTAAGCTGTACTTTCCAAACTTGATAACACTTTTATATTGGTTGAATGCCAGATCTCTGTCCACGGTTGTGTATTTTCTAGGCCAGGTGACAGCTAAAAATCAAGGTTTTCTAACGATGAGCCTTAGAAAACTGCCAGCACTACAGAAGGCCTACTTGTTGAGCCTGGCAGCATTGCTAAACCAGAAAACCACTAACAACAACTGCTCAGAAAAATTAGGTGCATAGTTGGAACTGCTCAATCCTTTGACAAATAAGCAAGTTATTTCTTCCCACTTGCTAAAAACAGGCAGTGCTTATTTTAAAATTAAATCTTGAAATTTATTTTACTATAATGGAAGATTTAAAATTCCACATCAAGTTGGACAATTTTACAGTAAATTCCTGTTATACATACACAACAAGAGCTGATCCACGTGCTGTCAAAGGAAGGTAGCCTTTTTGTGTAAAAGTTGGGAAGGTTCTGTACACCTGAGCCAGTTTACACACACAAGTCTGCAACGTTCTTTATCACCTAAGAAGGTGATAAAGAAAGGAAAGATAGAATGAGGCTAAACTAGCTCTAAATATAAAAAATGACAATAAAAGTTTTTACAAATACATAAAGAAAAGGAGACTAGCTAGAGTGAATGTTGGACGCTTGGAGGACAAGAGGGGGGATTTAGCAGTGGGCGATGAGGAAATGCTGAGGCTTTAAACAAGTTTTTTGTGTCTGTCTTCACAGAGGAGGGCACAAATAGTTTGCCAGATATTAAAGATAGAAGGATGGTAGGAGATGAGGTACTTGATACGATTACAGTCACTAGAGAGCTAGTGCTTGCTTGATAGACTAATAGGACTGAAGGTAAATAAGTCCCCAGGACTGGATGGAATGCATCCCAGGGTTCTGAAAGAAATGCCAGAGGTGATAGCAGATGCCTTAGTAATTATTTATCAAAATTCACTGGACTCCAGGGAACTGCCGGAAGATTGGAAAACGGCTAATGTTACACTGTTGTTTAAAAAAGGTAGCAGACAAAAGGCAGGGAATTATAGGCCGGTTTAGTTTCATGTCTGTAGTCGAAAAAGTGATCGAATCCGTCATCAAAAAGAAATAGCGAAGCACCTAGAAAAGAATGGTTTGATCAAGCATATGCAGCATGGGTTCGTTAAGGGGAAATTGTGTTTGACGAATTTATTGAATTTGAGGATGTGACTAGTGCAGTAGACAGAGGGTAACCCGTGGATGTGATGTTTTTAGATTTCCAGAAGGCGTTTGATAAGATGCCGGACAAAAGGTTAGGATGCAAAGAGTAAGGTATTAGCGTGGATAGAGGAGGAAGCAGAGAGTAGGAATCAATGGATGCTATTCTGGTTGACAGCTGGTGACTAGTGGAGTGCCACAGAGATCGGTACTGGGGCCTCAACTGTTTACCATATACATAGATGATCTGGAGGAAGGGGCTGAGTGTAGAGTAACAAAATTTGCTGATGACACAAAGATGAATGGAAAAGAAATTGCATGGAGGGTGTGGAAAGCCTGCAGAGGGATCTGGATAGGTTGAGTGAGTGGGCAAGGACCTGGCAGATGGAATATAATGTTAGCAAGTGTGAGGTTATCCACTTTGGTAGAAATAATAGGAGGGATTATTATTTAAAAGGCAAAAAACTGCAGCATGCTATGGTGCAGAGGGACCTAGGGTCCTTGTGCACGAATCGCAAGTGCAGGTGCAGCAGGTGATCAAGAAGGCGAATGGGATGTTGGCCTTTATAACGAGGGGAATAGAATATAAAAGTAGGGAGGTCTTGTTGCAACCGTACAGGGTACTGGTGAGGCCAAGCTGGGAGTACTGTGTGCAGTTTTGGTCGCCACATTTGCAGAAGGATGTATTGGCCTTGGAGGGAGTGCAGAGAAAGTTCACTAGGCTGATAGCGGAGATGAGGGGGTTAGCCTACAAGGAGAGATTGAGTAGACTAGATTTATACTGGTTGGAGTTTAGAAGGCTGAGGGGGGAATCTTATTGAGATATATAAGATAATGAAGGGGATGGATAGGGTAGAGGTAGAGAGATTCTTCCTGCTTAGAAAGGATAGCAGAATGAGAGGACACAGCCTCAAAATATGGGGGCGGGCAGTTTAGATCAGAGTTGAGGAGGAACTTCTTCACTCAAAAGGTGGTGAATGTTTGGAATTCTCTGCCCGTTGAAGTCGTTGAGGCTATCTCACTGAATATATTTAAGTCACAGGTAGGTAGGTTTCTGACAGACAAGGGAATTAAGGGTTATGGGGAGAAAGCAGGTAAGTGGAACTGATCCACTCAGATCAGCCATGATCTTATTGAATGACGAGGCAGGTTTGAGAGGCCAGATGGCCTACTCCTGCTCTTATTTCTGTTGTTCTTATGTTCTTAACCTCACCAGCCTGTAATCACATTGTTAGTTGATCACAGGATCCGAATCAGCTGAATTCTGTGCAAAAGACAGCAACAATGGAGCAAATAAAGTTATTTCTCAGCTTTTAAGTGACTGGATCTTGGAGTTTTAATAAGCTAAACGCGATAACTAAGGGGCACTAGTACTCTGAAATCACAGAGCATAGAACAGTACAGGCTCTTCGGCCCTTGATGTTGTGCCGAGCTACGTCCCAACTCAAAATCAAGCTATCCCACTCCCCTATCATTTTGGTGTGTTCCACGCCCCTATCCAATAACTGCATGAGAGTTCCTAGTGTCTGACTCCAGTATCACAGCAGGCAGTGCACTCCACACCCCAACCACACTCTGCATAAAGAATCTACCTCAGACATCCCTCCCATATCTCCCATCATAAACCTCATAATTACGCCTCTCTAGTAACAGCTACATCCACCCAAGAAAATAGAGTGGACGTTCAGATACTATCTACCTCCTTCATCATCTTATAAACTTCTATTAAGTCACCTCTCATCCTCCTCTGCTCTAAAGAGAAAAGCCCCAGCTCCCTCAACCTTTCCTCTTAAGACCTATTCTCCAAACCAGGCAGCATCCTGGTAAATCTCCTCTATGCTTTCCAATGCTTCCACATCCTTGTTATAGTGAGGTGATCAGAATTAAACACAAAGTGGTCTCACCAAGGTGCTGTATAGTTGCAGCATAACCTCACGGCTCAAAGTCAAACCGCCCCTGCTAATAAACACTCGCACACTATAAGCCTTCTTCACAGCTCTATCCAATTGTGTGGCAGCCTTCAGAGATCTGTGGATATGAACTCCAAGATCTCTCTGTTCCTCCACATTCCTAAGAACCCTGCCATTGACCCTGTAATACATATTCATGTTTGTTCTACAAAAATGAATCAAATACAACCCAATTGCTAACAGTTTCTAATATACTCAGGAATTTAGCATCAGCAACCTGGATACACTTCAAACAGCATAAAACCCCTTCAAAACCAAACTACGTTTTTCAATTATCAATTCCATTGTACCAACTATTTTTGCTCATTAACCCACCTATGGTTTCCAAACAAGGAAAGCAAATAATGTAAAGTGTTGCATGATGTAGACCAGCATCTACAAAACAATTTGTTGAGACAACAGCACAACCGTTTCAGTTTGGATCCTTGCAAATGATTGGCACAATTGTTTTTGAATTTAGAAGATTCAGTAATCAACTCAGCAATGCTGCTTTGCTTTTCCGCTGATGAAAACATAGCTCTCTCAGGCAGCCACAGAACATCAACCCACCCAAAGTCTGATCCCCATGAAATCAGCTCTCAATGCTTATTCATGTTTGCGAAAGTTTAAATTTAAAGTTTACATCTTGTAAAATTACACTTTGCACAGATGTACAAGTTGTAAGTATCATTTCAAACATTACACAAGTTCAAAAGGTATCCAATGCAGTCTATTTTTTTGACTTTCACCTTTGGGAACAAAGTTCAAATTTTCTCATTCAAATCTTTGTACCCATGAGATCCCAAGTGGTCCAATAAGGACACTCCTAAAATTTGCTGTATGTGAGGTCACCAGGGCATGCTGATCAAACAGCTGAATTGCCCAGAGATTTAATGTTCTCTCAGATATTCGGCAAATCTTGCCTCACTCATCTATTCATTCATTCTGATTAGACACACATCATAGATTTTTTACAAAGGAAATGACCCACTGATATCAATCAGTACGACGTGGAGTTGCCGGTATTGGACTGGGGTAGGCACAGTAAGTCATCTCACAACACCAGGTTCAAGTCCAACGGGTTTTTTTTTTGTAGCACCAAATAAACCTGCTGGATTTTAACCTGGTGTTGTGAGACAACTTACTCTATCAATCACGTGAACACCAGTTTACTTCTTTGTATATCTTGTAATAAGTTACAAGAAAGACTAATTGTATACACAAGTCACTGACTGACCCATTCCAGATTTGCCATCTGGATACGTGTAGACCTGTCCATTGGTTTTGATAAGTGGAAGACTGGCTGGCATAGAGGTAACTTCCTCTTCGCTCTCATCAGAGCTCGAGCTGCTGCTGCTATCCTCGCTGCAGCTGTCATAGCCGTCAAACATTCCAAATGAGTCCCTCCTCTTCCTCTCTGATCGTGGGGAATGCTCAGTCTGCAAATAAATTATAAAACTTTAGACATCACATATCTGAAAGCAAAAATATTTTTCTGCACTCCCTGCTTGGGTGTTTTATGTATCAAGACTGAATGACTTGCTCCCAACTTGGCTAACCTTACGCAAACCAACCATATAGAAGCTGTTGAGTGCACCTAGAATGTTACAACCTTACATTTTTTTCTGTCTACTCAGCAAATCCCCACAAGTGCACAGTAAGATGTACGTGGACTCAGCGTGCGTTAGGAAGTCACAAATCTACCAGATCGAAGAGTGCCCAGTTTACATTGCTAAGATACAGCAGGCCATTACAGGATATTACAGGCACACTTCCAAACAAGAATTCCCCATGTAATATTCATACAAAACTCTAGGGAAACAGCCTAACAACGAGGAGCACAGCTGATGAAACATTACCTACACACATACATCCAGTTTAAAAATGTATAATCACTAATAACCTTTCACAGTTCATTACTTGGCACTAAATACTGAAATGACAATCTATAAATTCTGTCCATTTTGTTTCTCAATGGAATTCTCTGCTCAGTGGTTGGTCATACACTTCTCAACATACGAAACCCCATTTAAATTACACAACTGAAGAGACAGAAGTCATGCAATTACCAATCAGAATGTGATAAAAGACAGAATCTGTGGGGACTTGTTAGTACAGGAGCTCCCCAGCTTGTGATCCATCTCAAGCAGGAATTAATTGGATTTGTCACATGTATGGGGATTCAGCAAAAAGTACTGTTTCTTGTGCGCTATACAGACAAAGCATACAGTTCACAGAGTATATAGGGAAGAAGAAAAGGGTGCAAAATGTAGTGTTACAGTCATGGCTACCGTGTAGAGAGAGATCAACTTAATATAAGGCAGATCCATTCAAAAGTCTGATGGCAGCAGGAAAAAATGTATTCTTCGAGTCAGTTGATACATGACCTCAGACTTTAGTATCTTTTTCCTGATGGAAGAGAGTATGTCCAGGATGCATGGGGTCCTTTATTGTGCTGGCTGCTCTTACGAGGCAGAAGTGTGTACAAAGTCAAGATAGGTAGCTTCTTGTGGCCTTGATCGGAGCAGGAGCCATAAAAAGCATGAAAACATCCTTTCCAAATGTTTCCATGGTGCATCTGTAAAAGTTGGGAAGAGTTGCAGCAGACATGCCTATTTTTCTTAGCCTCCTGAGAAAGCAGAAGCATTGATGAGCTTTCTTAACTAACATTGATGCGGAGGGACTAGGACAAGTTGTTGGTGATCTAGACAATAATTCATTAGCTTCTCTCTCTCCTGTACTCTGTCCCATCATTGTTGGGATCCGACCCACTATATAGTGGTGTCATCTACAAATTTGTAAATCAAGTTGAAGGGGAATTTGGCCACACAAGTGTATAAGGAGTATAGTAAGGGGCTGAGAACAGAGCCTTGTGGGGCACCCAGTGTTGAGGATTATTGTGGAGGTGGTGTTGATGCCTATCTTTACCGATTGTGGTCTGTGGCTCCAGAAGTCTAGATCCCAGGCCTGAGAGTTTGGAGATAAATTTTGATGGAATAATGGTATTGAAGACTGAGTTGCAGTTAATAAATAGAAGTCTGACATAAGTGTTCCAGAGTTGAGTGGAGGTGTCTGCTCTGCACCTGTTGCAGTGATGGATGAACTGTAGTTGATCCAGATTATCTGGGAGGCCAGGGTTGATCCATGCCAAGACTAACTTTTTAAAGCACTTTATAATAATAATGGATGTCAGAACAACCAGGCGATAATCATTAAGGTCTTCCCCAAATCCCTCATTGCTGCAGCTTTCTGCAGTTTTTCTCCACTTAGAAAACATTCAGTTCCTTTATTCTTCCAACCAAAAGCCTGGCTTTTCTTTAGTACAGGGAGGATGTTCATCTTCTTGAAGGAGGTAGGGACCTCAGATCAATGTAAGGAGATGTTAAAGATGTTTGCATATACTTCTGTCAGCTAGCCCACACAAGATCTGAATGTTTATCCAAGTACCCCATCGGAGCTACTTTCCGTGGGTTGACTTTCAAGAAGGCCGATCTGATGTCTGTGATATGATCTCAGATCATATTAGGGGCTCAAATCAAGACCATACAACATAGGAGCAGAATTAGACAACTCGACCATCATATCTACTCTGCCATTCAATGAGATCATGACTGATCTAAAGATAATCCTCCATTTCACTTTCCATCTTATTCCTATAACCTTTGGTTCCCTTACTCATTAAAAATCGTAGTCCTTGAACATACTTCATAACCTAGCTTCTAAAGGCCTCGCTGGTGAAGAATTCCAAAGATTCACCACACTCGAGAGAAATTCCTCATCTCAGTTTTAAATGACAGTCTCTTACTCTGAGGTTATGTTCTTTGATCCTGCACTCTCCCACAAAAGGAAACCAACCTCTCAGTATTTATCCTGTTAAGCCTCAAAAGAATTATATATGACTCAATAAGATCACCTTTCATCCTTCTAAACTCCAGTGTTTAGAAGTTTAAACTTCTAAAGTTTAGAAGTTCCAGTGAGTGCACACCCAACCTGCTCAATCTCTCCTCACAAAAAAACCCCTCACTGCCCAGAATCAACCTAGTGACACTTCTCTGGACTGCCTCCAATACCAGGGAGTCAGTTAGCTGGTCAGTTAGTTTGTGATGCAGAACAAAGCCAACAGCTTAATTCCTGTATCAGCTGAGATTATTCATGAAGGCCTGCCTTGTCAACCTCACTCATTGCCTGAGGTGATGTGATCGTCAGGTTAAAATCATCACCCTCAAAGAGCAAAGCAGAATATGCTCATCAAGGACTTCGGCACTTTTACCTTCCTTTCGATAAGGGGACTAAACTGTACACAGTATTCTAGGTCTGGTCTAACTTGTGCCTTGTATAGTTTTAGGGAGACTTTCCAACTTTTATACAACATTCTCTTTCAAAAAAGACCAACATTTCATTGCCTTCCTGTTACCTGAACTTGCATGTTAGCTTGTGATTCACGCATAGGTCCTCCCCAAATCCCTCATTGCTGCAGCTTTCTGCAGTTTTTCTCCACTTAGAAAACATTCAGTTCCTTTATTCTTCCAACCAAAGCGTGTAGTTTCACATTTTGCTGCATTATATTTCATCTGCCAAGTTTTTACCCTCTCATTTAACCTGCCTAGATCGATCCTCACACATATCTTCCACCTATTTTTGTATCATCCGCAAATTTGGCAGTGAAAGTCCTCAAGCTTGCCAAGAGCAGCAAGCGGACCACTTCACATTTTAAAAGCCATCCAACAAATATGAGAAACTGGAGTGCATATTTTAAACCTTCGTCACAAAGTACAATCAGCTCATCGGGCTCAACATGCCAGGGAAAGCTTCAGTCATCCCCATCACAGTATCAAACTATCCCATTGCATTTCCTTCCCTACCAGAGGGTATTCAGATATAAATTCCTGATCTCCGAACTTACCTTTTACTAATTTGTAACTCTTGCCATCCAGTTTAATTTAAAATCACCCATCACTATTTCCATCAAATCTCCATTCAGGGTAAAATAATCTCAGTTTTTCCAGCCTTAACTTCATGATGCAGTTACCCAGACTAGTTCTCCACTGAAGCTCCACGGCTGGAAGTTAGTTACCTGTATACTGGCAACCAGAACTACACGCAAGACTGAAGGGGTGTCCTGAATAAAGAAGTTTAGTTTTCTTTTCTGAATAGTTTTTCTTGACATTGTCAAATTCTGCTGGTGTTCATTTCACCCTCACAAACATTAATCAAATGCTCATGATACATGAGAAAAATTCAGCAAAAACCTGCAGGCTACTCAATCACCAAGCACTTGTACTCTCAAAAATCAATTATGTATTTCTATACTAAACATTATGCAATCAAATACTGGATTCTTTTTCAACTCCCAAAATTATTGGTAGCAGATACACCCATGGTCAACTAATGCAGCATCAAGTTGGCACCTCATTGGTTTTGTGGTTTGGTATCATGTCACCCTCCACCTGAGCCTAAGTGAGTCAAGAGTCTAAAAATTCACAGGTTTTGTACTTGCTCAAGAAAATAAATCCCACATATTAACCTGGACTGCAGTGCCTCATGATATTCCTAGGAGATCTGCTCAAAGAGCGATATCAGTGCCTAATAGAGCAGTTACCAAAGAACAAAATAGACAGGTATCTACTGCCCATTGTTTAATTCTGTTGATTGCATTTGTATCGCAATGACTAAATGGGAACAAAATGATTTGATAATGTGGTTATGGTACTGAACTAGCAATCCAGAGATTGCTGGATCTCTCACCAGAGGTCCCACCAGAGCACATTCTGAAATAATCTGGTAATTTATAGACTTACACTAGGGGAAAATAGAACAAGCATCAAAGCTCCTTGTAAAAACTCACCTGCCTTCCAGCACGCGGAAGCAGGTCACTTTACCTATATCCCAATCTCATGGTAGCATAGGTATCCATCAGTGATCAATAAATAAAACATTGCCTACATTCAAGAACAAGTGAATCCTGCATACAAAAAAAAACTAGCAGACTGCATTAGTCTGGAATCAGCTGCAAATCTGTGCTCGAATACAATTCAGGAGCAGTAGGAGTCCCAGCAGATTTGTCCCACATCAGTCCTGTTACTAGTATCTGTGCTGATTCCTCTCTTTCACTCAATTTCTTATCTACTTTATAATTTTACTGAGGATACCCACTGCACTTCAAACAAGAGAAACAAGAATGATCCCCATCATAAACTGTAGTGGAAGAGTTGTAGTGTCTAAAAAGGTACAAGTTAAGAGGCATTGAGATACATAAAAGCATCAATCACAGATGGTATGAACCTAGAATATTACTGTAAGGTTAGTCAGCCTAATAAAAACAATAGAATACAACCTGAGATGGTACAAAATGTTTGGAATGATCTACCAGATACGGCATTGGAACCTGATGTCTATGAAGCTAATACAGTTGGATTCGTTTTGTCAGTGACTCTTTCTTCATTCCTTATTTTCGCCTGCTTTCTTTCAAACATTTCTATTTCTTTGAGCAGGCTGCACACTGTGCTGTGAAATAGGTTTGCAGCACAAACAATCGATTTATCTGTTTTTAAGCTATGTGACAAGGGAATCCAAATCAGTCTCACTCAGAAAAAGAAAGCCTTTGTCTCTGTTGACCATTCACTGGATTTGCTCTCACATCAAAACCATTCCAAGGCCAAGGGCACAAACACAGCTGGAGGCCAAAGGTAACTGAACACACTGAAGCTTCAGGGAATATGGATGGAAAAGCAGAAGGAAAAGCAGCAAGACGTGAAAGCCACACATTTCACAAAGAGGAAGCACTCAAGTTATTTCAGCTTTCTGTCATTCACCTCCCAACTGACAGACATCTGTCGAGGCAAAGCAAAATATCTGCCCTAACAGTTAATAGACAGTTGGATAGATATTTTTTCCACCAAAAGTGTCAGCATATCAAACTTCTAATACAAGAATCAAACCTTCAGAGTTATAACAGGTAAAGTTAATGAGCATTTAATCAAAAAAATGTACTTTCATTCACTTGCAGAATTATTTATAAAACCAGAAAACCCAAATCGTTCATTCTTGAACATATCAAAGAAGTTGTTAGCACAAAGATGCTAACCTAAACAGATTAATGCTCTCCTGCTGATCACACATTAGTCATGATGTAGAGATGCCAGCGTTGGACTGGGGTAAACTCAGTAAAGTCTGGCAACGACAATTTTAAATCCAACCGATGTATTTGATAGTAAATCTGCGAGCTTTCGGCCTTTGTCAGGCGAATGAGAACACCTCGCAGATTTACTATCAAATAAATCGGTTGGATTTAAAATTGCTGTTGCCAGACTTTACTGAGATCACACATTAGGACAGGATGGCTAAGGCAAGAGATAAAAAAGATTTTGCTCAGAGTGCAACTCCAGTTCGGATTCACAAATAAGGAAATCATGCTAATTAGGTGCATTGACCCAAACAGACACCGGAGTGTGGTGTCTAGGGAAATTTCATAGTAATTTCTCTGCAGTGTTAATGTAAGCCTTACTTGTGACTAATAAGCAAACAAACTTAACATGCAGAATAACCTTCTCCATAGCACAAAACAACTGGACAATATCAGCAAGACAAGTGATGTTTAACAATCAGTAAAACTGCTCCCAAGAACCAGACCAACCACAAAAATGCTTAGTAACACTCATTCTTGCTCTCTACAACCTGTGCACTGTACACATCCTAAAAGACTAACAAACTGAAGAGGATCATTTCAATTCAAATTGACAAAGAACAAAACAGCATGGGAAACAGGCCCTTTGGCCCAACGAGCCCGCGCCGCCACCCCAATGTTCCCACCTATACCCGTGATCCTGTTTATGTTTATAGATCTATGGATTAAAAATCAAATTTGAGACAATTTAGGGAGAATTTGTTTTCCCAATTAACCTAAGAGCACATCTTTGGGATGTGGGAGGAAACCAGAACGCCCAAGAAAACCCACGCAAGCACGAGGAGAATGCGTAAACTCCCACAGACACAGGCCCAAATCCACAGCGATAGTCACTGAGAAGTCGTGTTGCCCATCAAATGGTCCAGGTCAAGCGTACACTAACGACGTGAAGCACTAGGATACTCAAATAAAAATCCAAGAGCAGCCCTCTCACAACCCATCGCGTGTATGCCCTTGTTAGACAACAAAGTGGACCAAAGCACCTGTAGGATAAAAACAAGTACATCAATATCATCATCTATTAACACACTTCCCAGGGACTCCCAAGGCTCATAGTCCCTATTTTAAAATCAGTTTTCTATACCCCTCCATTCCCATTCTGTTCATGTGCCCATTTAAGTACCTCTTAAATAACTCCAGAGTGCCTGCCTCCACCACTTTACTTGGCAGTGCATTCCATACACGTGTAGATAAATTTATTTTCAGAACTCGCTTGACTATAAACCATGGATCAGGGTTGCAAAAATACAATAGCTACTACAATTGGCCATTACAATCCATTACAACTGGCCTGCTTTGATCATAAACATCTGTTTTAATATTTAACTCTAAACTCAATAGAAGTCACACTACATAAATTTTACATATTACTGGATCTTTACATATCAAATACTGTGCTTATCGGACAGACAAGTTACCATATTTATTTTCAATGTGGCACATTAATCAGCACTGCTGCCTCACAGTGCCAGAGACCCGGGTTGGGTCACCGTTTGTGTGCCTGTGTACTTATTCTCCCCATGCTTGTGTGCATTTCCTCCCTGTCTGAAAGATACATGGCTTGGTGCATTGGACATTCTCATTTCACCCTCAGTATACCCAAACAGGTGGAGTGTGATGACTAGGGGGTTTTTATTGCAGTGTTAATGTAAACTTATCTGTGACTAAAAAATAAACTTTTATTTCATTTCTTCCCCAATCAATTCTGAAATTTTGAAGAATTATACAAGGTGATGCATTTTGGTACTTAGAACCAGGGCAGGACTTACTCAGTTAATGGTAGGACGTTGGGGAGAGTTACAGAACAAAGATCTAAGGGTACATGCTCATAGCTCCTTGAAAGTGGAGTGACAGGTGGACAGAGTGGTGAAGAAAGCATTCGACATGCTTGGTTTCATTGGTCAGACCACTGAATACAGGAGCTAGGACTTCTTGTTGAAGTTATACAAAACATTTGTTAAGGCCACATTTGAAATACTGTGTGCAATTCTGGTCACCTTATAATGGAAAGAATATTATTAAACTAGAAAGAGTGCAGGAAAGATTTATTAGAATGCTACCAGGACTTGATTGTTTGAGTTATAAGGAAAGGCTGGACAGACTGGGACTTTTTTCTCTGGAGGACAGGAGGCTGAGGGATGATCTAATAGAGGTGTATAAAATAATGAGGGCACAGATCAGCTAGAAAGTCAATACCTTTTCCCAAAAGGTAGGACTGTCTAAAACTAGAAGGCATAGGTTTAAGATGAGATGGGAAGATACAAAAGTGTTTCCAGGGGATCAATTTTTCCCCACACAGAAGGTGGTGAGTGTCTGGAGCAAGTAACCAGAGATGGTAATAGAGGCATGTACAATTTTCTTTTAAAAAGCATTTAGATAGTTACACTGGTACAATGGGTATATAGGGATATGGGCCAAATGCGGGCAATTAGGATTAGCTTAGAGGTTTTAAAAAAAGGGACAGCATAGACAAGTTGGGCCAAAAAGCCTGTTTCCATGCTATAAACCTCTATGACTAAGTCACAGCACAATATATGAAGCTGAAATGAAGATTCAATTTGTTCAGTGAATACAATGGCAAGCAGCCTACTCCCAAGATTCCATAAATGCTGAGGTGCAGCAAATTAATTAAAAAGTGGCACAGCAGCAGCCCCCAACAGCTTCAACTTATCTTTTTGTATGGCATCTTTGACATAATAAAATATCCTAAGGCATTGCACAGGAGCTCTAAAGGAAGATATGTCAGATAACCAACTCTTGGAAAGGAGAAGATTTTTAAAGTATCCTAAAAAAGAAAAGTGAGATATCAAAGGAGAGGATTCTAAAACTTAGGGCCAAAGCAAAGAAAGCATGACCACCATTAGTAAAGCAATTAAAATTGGGGATGTGCAAGAATCCAGAATTAGAAATCTGATCGTTGCAGGGGTGACGGATTAGAGAAAGGTGGAGCCATGGAGGGATTTAAAAAGGATGAGAATTTTAAAATCAAGGCTTTGCTGGATCAGGAGCCTGTGTAGATCAAAGAACAAAACAGCACAGGAAACAGGCCCTTCGGCCCAACGAGTCCGCGCCGCCACCCCGATGTTCCCACCTCTACACGTGATCCTGTCTATGTTTATAGATCTATGGATTAAAAACCAAATTTGAGACAATTCAGGGAGAATTTGTTTTGCCAATTAGCCTAAGAGCACATTTTTGGGATGTGGGAGGAAACCGGAGCACCCGGAGAAAACCCATGCAAGCACGGGGAGAATGCGCAAACTCCCACAGACACAGGCCCAAATCCATATATTTGCACAGCACAGTGATAGTCACTGAGCTGTCGTGTTGCCCATCAAATGGTCCAGGTCAAGCGTACACTAATGACGTGAAGCACTAGAATACTCTCAAAATTTCAAAAGCAGCCCTCTCACGATCCATCGCGTGTATGCCCCTTGTTAAGGCAACAAGGTGGACCAAAGCACCTATAGGATAAAGACAAGTACATCAATATCATCATCTATTTACATACTTCCCAGGAACTCCCAAGGCTCATGATCCCTATTTTAAATCAGTTTTCTATACCCCTCCATTCCCATTCTGTTCATGTGCCCAGATTGTTAAGCAGAAGCAATAGAGGAAGAAACAGAAAAGTTTTGGGCAATCTCAACTTTAGAGAACAATATAGGGGAGGCCAACCAGGAGCTTTGGAACATTTAAGTAGAGTGAGTTTTAGCAGATGAGACAAGATGGGCCAAGTTGTACAATATTATGAGATGAACAAAATCAGCTAACGTAAAGGCACAAGGGCAAGTTGGATGCTCAGCAGTTTAGAAGAGAAAAGGATTATTGACCAGAAAATGTTACACTCTCTCCAAAGGTGCTGCCTCAAGGTATTTTATATTCACTATTCTTCAACAGCAGAAGTAATGTAAAAATATACACCAATATCACTGCCAAAGCACCTACTACACGGCTTTTCTATGATTCTACACCTCAGTGACACTAACTATAGTTCCTTTTTAAGTTGAGAGACCAAGATTGATTGCCCATGGTTTTCGTAAGCAGTGCTATATAAACTGACAAGAATCTGGTCACTAAAAGAATGTTTTCGCAGAAGGAAGATAGGAATGGAGCTTTACACAACTATTCCTCTTTCAAAGGCTTTTAACTATTCTCAGGAACATGAAGAACATAGACAAAACTATACATATTGCCCATCCTTGCTGAGGTAGTATCAAGCCTTCTCTGTAAATTGCTGTAATCCTTGCGCTCATGTTGTTCCAACAATTCCAGGATCATAAACTCACTGATAAATAAGGAAAAGCCAGAAATGGGCAAGTTGGGATTGTTTTTATTGGACTGTCAGAGAATGAAAGGAGATCTCAGAGTTTTACAAGATTATGACAGGCTTGGACAGTGGATAATCAAGAGTCTTTTTTCCAGGGTCAAAGGGTCAATTACTTGGGGGCAGAGATTGAAAGCTAGAGGGGGAAGTTTGAGGTGTAAGGAGCAAATTTTTCACAGAGGATGATGAATGCCTGTAATGTGCTGCCACAGATGGTGAAAGCAAATTCCATAACAATGTTCAAACGGCATCTGGACAGGCAAGAGATAAAAGAATATGGAGCATGTGGAGGCAAGAATATATTAGATTAAAGACACATCTGTGTCAGCACAGACTTGGGGGCTGAACAGCCTGTTCCTGTGCTGAACTGTTCTTTATAGATGATTTAGCAAACAATATCTCTCATTCCCATGATTTTGCTGCTCTGTTCTTTGTTGATACTGGGATTCAGAAGCTGCATGTGCAGTAGTAATCTCGCTGCAGTATTTCCTGTAGATAAGTATTACAGAGTGGTTAACACTACTGCTTCACAGCACCAGAGGCCCAGGTTCAATTCCCAGCATGGATCACTGTGTGGAATCTGCACTTTCTACCTGTGTCTGCGTGGATTTCCTGCCACTGACCGAAAAACATGCTGGTGAAGTGCATTGGCCATGCTGGAATTCTCCCTCTGTGTACCCAAAATGATGACTAAGGGATTTTCACAGTAACTTCATTGCAGTGTTCATGTCAGCCTACTAGTGACACTAATAAATAAATTCTAAGCTTTAAATGGAAATAACAGCCTGTGGCCCATGCTGTAAATTCTATGAAATGCAGCCACCTTGTGCCAGTGCCAGAGGCATTGGATATTCATAGAATCATAGAACAATACAGCATAAACAGGCCTTTCGGCCCACGAGTTGCCCAATCACATCTACCAATCCACAGACCTATCTATAACCCCCATCCTATTCTTTTCCATATACTCATCCAAAAGTCTCTTAAAAGACCCCAGTGAGTTTGCCTCAACAACCTCCGATGGCAGTCGGTTCCATTCACTCACCATCCTCTGAGTGAAAAACCTACCCCTGACATCTTCAAGTTCAATGTTGAGGACTTTAAAATAAACTGCTGTCCTCAATTGTATAGTACAGTTTCAGGCAAGGGACAATATTCCAATATGCTCCTGACCTAAACTTCACAAAGATTTGATTTATTGTTTCTTGTGTGCTATACAGACAAAGCTCACAGTGGAGGAAAGGAGGGTGCTGAATATAGTGTTGCGATTATAGCTGGGATGTAGAAAATGTTCAACTTAATGCAAGGTAGGTCCATTCAAAAGTCTGAAGGCAGCAGAGAAGCTGCTGCTCGAGTCGGTTGGTACATATCTTCAGACTTTTGTACTTTTTTCTTGATAGAAGGTGGTGAAAGAGAGAATGTCCAGGGTGCGTGGTGTCCTTAATTAGGCTGGCTGCCTTTGAGACAGTGGGAAATGTAAAATGGATGGGAGGCTATTTTGCATGACTGAATGGGCTTTGTTCACGGCCCTTTGTAATTCCTTGCGGTCTCGAACAGGGCAGAAGCCATACCAAGCTGTAATACAGCCCAAAAGAATGCTTCCTATGGTGCAACTGTAAAATATGGTGCAAGTCCTAGCAAACATGTCGAATTTCCTTAGTCTCCTGATAAAGTAGAGGTACATGGTGGGTTTTCATAACTATAGTGTTGGCACAGGGGGAAACCAGGACAAGTCGTTGGTGATCTGACACCTAAAAACTTGAAGCTCTCGACCCTTTGTACTTTGTCCCTATTGACGTAGGCAGGGGCATGTTGCTCACTACGCTTCTTCAAGTCGACGATTACTTCTTTTGTTTTGTTGACACTGAAGAAGAAATTATTGTCGTTGTACCAGTTCACCAGCTTCTCTTTTCTGTACTTCTTCTCATCATTGTTTGAGCTCCCTCTCACTACTTGTGGTGTCATCAACGAAATTGAAAATTGAGTTAGAGGGGAATTTGGCCCCACAGTCATAGGTCTTTAGGTACAGTAAGGGGCTGGGGACACCAATTATGGGGCTTTGTAAGGCACCAATGTTGAATTTGATCGTGGTTCTTGCCTGTCGTTGTTGATTGCAGTCTGTGGGTTAGGAAGCTCAGAATTCAGTCGCACAGGAGGAGCCAAGCCCTAGCTTCTCCAAATGAACTAAAGTTTGTATTTTCTGGCATTAATCTTGTGAATCTTTTCAGCACCTCTCTATTGCTGTCACATTCTTCTTAAATTCTTCCTGTGGTGCCCAGAATTGAAAACACTGCCTCAGTTGAGGCTGAATCTGTGTTAGATTTATACAAAGTTAAACATAACTTCCTTGCTTTTATACACTCTGCCCTATTTATAAAGCCCAGAACCTTATATCCTTTCAGAATCACTTTCTCAAACAGCCCTTCAACGAATTATGCACACATACTCCAGGACTGGAGCAGCACAGTGGCAAGCACTGTTGCCTCACAGTGCCAGGGGTCTTAGGGTTCCTAATCCCCGGCTTGAATCACTGTCCATGTGTGGAGTTTGCACGTTCTCCCCATGTCTGCATGGGTTCCACTGGGTGCTCCGGTTTCTTCCTGCAGTCCAAAAGGTATGCAGGTTAGGGTATTAGCCGTGTTAAATCTTCCCTCAACGTACCGAACAGGTGCCAGAGTGTGGCGACGACTGTGTGAAAACAGTAACTTTGTTGCAGTGTCAATGTCAGCCTATTTGTAACACTAATGAAGAATATCATTTATAATTCCTAACACCTCTATCAAATTATCCCTGTTCCAGTGTTTATAGATCCCATTTACTTTTCTGAACAACAGAAGCAGCAATCCCCAGCCACACTGGACCCAGCTTACATAAAAACACAACAGACAAGGAGACAAAGAGGGACGGGGGGGAGGGGGACGCAATGGCCGGGGGAAGAGCTGGGAGAGAGCCACTGGAGCGCCGCTGAGCTCCCTGCCTCCTTCCCCGGGCCGGAGGCCGGCCTGCCAGTCGCTGCAGAGGCGACCGCTGAGCCCGAGTTTACTCTAGGCCTAGGCGGCGGAGAGAGAGGAACCAGGAGCTGCAGCACAACCTAGGCCTCGCCTCAGCTCCCAGAGGCAGGGAGAGGGGACGGGGAAGGTACAGCTCCCCACAGCCGGCTGTGGACCAGCCCCTCTCCAGCACTCACTCGATTCCCAGGGAAGCCTGAGGCCTGGGAACCATCACAACAAAGAAGCCCGGACCTGAGTCCCCTCCCCCCACTTCCCTCCCCCCCGGGCCGCACTCACCAAGTCGCGAGTATTATCCATCAGGCCGTGAGCCCGCGTTGCTGTCCCCGCCACTCTCCCGGCTCCGTGCTGCTGCCCCCGGCCCCGCTCCCCCGCCGCTCGCGCTCCCTCCGGTTTTTTTTCAAAACTCCGCTGCGGAATATCAACAAAATTAGCATATCGGTCTGCCCAGTGCGCCTGCGCGCACACAGCCCCGCCTCCTCTGCCAAGTCACGTGGCCCCGGGGGCTTTAACTGGAGGAAGGTCACTCCGCATGCGCAGTCAGCACTCTCACTTTCAGCCACAGGAACTGGCCATTCAGCCCATCACAGTCTCTTGTGGACTTGAAAATTTCAAGTTTTTTTTACAGATTAAAAGGGTATCTTTCTTTAGTTTATTCATTAGTATCACAAGTAGGTTTACATTAAAGTAGTGACCCAAAAGGCAAGGTTCCATCTTCTTAAATTAATAAACAAACTTTGAACATTGGATGTGACAAGTAAGCTTACATTAATACTGCAATGAAGTTACTGTGAAAATCTCCTAGTTGCCACACTCTGGTGCCTGTTTGGGTACAGAGGGAGAATGTAACACGGTCAATGCATTGAACCAGCACATCTTTTGGATTACAGGAGGAAACCTGAGCACTCAGAGGAAACCCACATCGACATGGGGGAAAACATTCAGACTGCACCCAGATAGTCATCCAAGCCAGGAATCGAACACAGGTTCCTGGTGCTATGAGGCAGCAGTGCTAACCACTGTGCCACCCGTTAACATTTAAAGCAGTGAGTTCCAAACTCCCACCATCCTCTGGGTGAAAAGATTTCCATTTCAATACCCTTTCAACCTGCTTCTTAAAAAAATAACTTTTTTTTTGACCCATGGTTATGGACCCTTCAGATAAAGGGAAAAAAGTGTTCCAAAACACTACCTAGATCCCTCACACTTTTATACTCTTCAATTAGATCTTTTCTCAGCCTTCACCGTTCCAAAGGTCTAGATAACAAGTCACATGACACCAGATTATAGTCCCACCTCTCTCTCTTCACCTGCCAAAGGAGCAGCACCCTGAAAGTTGGTGTATTCAAATAAACCCGTTGGACTATAACCTGGTGTCATGTGAGCTCTCATCTTACCCATTGCAGTCCAACACTGGCATCTCTACATCATATTCCAAAAAAAACACTCAAGCCTACCCAACTCATCGGCAACACTCTGGAACATTTGAACTCACTTCGTCCATTATAAGCCACCTAACGTTTATAATGGAAACTATGTAAATTTATTACATGGTAATTGTGTCTTCCCACCAGTGGGAATAGCTGCTGCAAGTCCCATAAACATCAGTGTGTCATATCACCAATTCAGTACTAAATGTTGACCAAAACACCAACTCTTCCTCAATTGTGTCTTGGGATCTTTTTACACCCTCTTGACAGACAGACATAGTCCTATAGAACATAGAACATTACAGTGCAGAACAGGCCCTTCAGCCTTCGATGTTGCACCGACCAATTAGGAACAAGCAGTGACCCTCTAACCTAAACCATTCCCCTTTCATCCATAAACTTATCTACTAACCTCTTAAATGCCAACAAACTTGGCGCATCTACAACTGACGCAGGCAAGGCATTCCATACCCTTACCACCCTCTGGGTAAAGATCCTACCTCTGACATCCATCCTAAAACCACCACCCCTTAATTTAAAGCTATGTCCCCTCGTGCTAGCTTTCTCCATCCTAGGAAAAAGGCTATCACTGTCCACCCTATCTAAACCTGGTCTATCATGTCAGTTATAATAATGATACCCCTGACAATAGAGCACTGCTTCAGTCATGCACTAAAGTGGCGGCCTAGTTTATATGCTGGACTTTTCAGGAGGGGATTTCAAGCAACAGCCGTACAATTCAGAACCATGTGTTCTACCACAGACTAAACCTTGATCCTAATACCTCTACTCAGCTTGGATTTGCCTCTCAATTATCAACATCATAAACAATTAACTGGTAAACATACAAGAAACTGTACAATGGTAAACTTATTCCAATGTCTTAATGGCAAATAAAGGTGGAACACCTCAAGAAGGTAACATTGATCATGGAGATCATTAACTTTAGAATATTATAACTACTAAGCAATCCGCAGTGCTTTTGCGCATGAGAAACCAAGTCTTATCAAGTAAAGTGGAGTTTGAGATTGGGAGTATCCTCATTCTAAAGTCATGCATTTGTTCTTATTTGTTTTATGAAAGGACATAGGAATGATTCTGGTAATTATAGACCAGTTAGTCTTACTTCAGTGGTCAATAAGTTAATGGAAAGGGTCCTGGGAGGAAGGATTTATGACCATTTGGAAAGATGCAGTTTAATCTGGGATAGTCAGCACAGTTTCATGAGGTAAGTCCTGCCTCACAAATTTGATTGAAATCTCTGAGCTCGTAAGTAGGTGGGTAGACGAAGGTAGAGTAGTTGATGTCGTATCTGTGGATTTTAGTAAGGCATTCAATAAGGTTCCCCATGGTAGGCTCATGAAGGAGGAGGTGTGGGATTGAAGGAAATTTGGCCTATTGGAAAAGTAACTGACTGTCTCATAGAAGTGGTGTGAAGGTACCAGCATTGGACTGGGGTAAACACAATAAGAAGTCCCACAATACCAGGTTAAAGTCCAACAAGATTATTTGACAATAAATCCATTAGCTTTTTGTAAACAGTATGTGCCTTTATGTGCTGTGTTTGTAACCAGAACTCTCCACTCACTGACGAAGGGACAAACCCCAAAATCTAGTGGGTACTATCAAATAAATTTGTTGGACTTTAACCTTGTGTTGTGAGACTTCTTACTGTGTCTCATAGAAGATAGGGGGTGGTGGTAGTGGAAGGAAAATTTTCAGACTGGAGGCCAGTTACCAGTGGTGCACTACAGGAATCAGTGCTGCATCATCTACTATTTGTGATTTTTATCAATGACTTGAAAGAGGGGGCTGAAGGGTGGGTTAGTAAATTTGCTGATGACACCAAGATTGCGAGAGTAGTGAATGAGGTGAAGGGATCTTGCAGGCTGCAATGCAGAACTGGGCCAAAAAGTGGCAGATGGAGGTTAACCCTGATAAGTGCAAGGTGATTCATTTTGGTAGAACAAACTTGAATGCAGATTACAGGGTCAACAGCAGGGTTCTGAGGAATGTAGAGGAACAGAGAGATCTTGGGGTTCATGTCCACAGATCTCTGAAGGTTGCCACTCAAGTGGCTAGAGCTGTGAAGAGGGCTTATAGTGTGTTAGCATTTATTAACAGGGAGTTTGAGTTTAAGAGCTGTGGGGTTATGCTGCAATTATACCAAACCTTGGTGAAACCACATTTGGAATATTGTGTTCAGTTCTAGTCACCTCACTATAAGGAGGATGTGGAAGCATTGGGGAGAGTGCAGAGGAGATTTACAAGGATGCTGCCTGATTTGGAAGGTAGCTCGGGCTTTTTTCTTTAGAGCAGAGAGACAACTTAGAGGTTTATAAGGTGAGGGGGATAGATACAATGGACATGCAGAGACTATTTCCTTGGGTAGATGTAGCTGTTAGTAGGGGGCATAACTATAAGATTCATGGTGGGAGATATAGGAGGGATTTCAAGGGGTGTGGAATGTGCTGCCTGCTGTGATAGTAGAGGCGGACACTTAGGAACTTTCAAGTGATTATTGGATAGGTATGTGGAGCACACCAGAATGATAGGGTGTGGGATATCTTGATCTTGGATTTAGATATAGCTCAGCACAATATTGAGTACTGAAAGGCCCGTACTGTGCTGTACGGTTCTATGTTTCTATGTTTTATATACTCCCCTTTATCTAGCTTCCCCTTAAATGCACGTATGCTATTCACCATAACTATTCCCTGTGGCGGTGAGTTCCACATTCTCACCAAGCTGGAGATAAAAATGAATTTATTAGTGACACCTGAAATTCACTTGATTTTTGACACCCAAGGAGAAACCTTCTCTACTTATTTTTATTAAATCACATTATATTTCTACCTGCTTGGTTTTACAGCAACTGGAGTTCTGACAAATGGAATTCGGAGAACTTGGAGATATACCATCATAAGTGATAGTTGTGTGTAATTACTATGTGAGAAAATGTCTGTAGACAGGTCTTGTGGTGCAGTGAATAATGTTCAACCATCGCTATCCAAAACAGCACGGGAAACAGGCCCTTCGGCCCAACGAGCCAACACCGCTACTTCAATGTTCCCACAATCCATGTCTGTTTATAGATCTATGCATTGAAACTAAATTTGAGACAATTTAGGCAGAATTTGTTCTGCCATCAGCCTAAGAGCACATCTTTGGGATGCAAGAGGAAACCGGGGCACCCAGAGAAAACCCACACAAGCACGGGGAGAATGCGCAAACTCCCACAGAGGCAGCCCCAAATCCATGTATCTGCACAGCACAGCGAGTCACTGAGCTGTCGTGTTGCCCATCAAATGGCCCAGGTCAAGCATACACTAACGACGTGAAGCACTAGGATACTCTTGAAAAAAATCCAAGAGCAGCCCTCTCACAGCCCATCGCGTACATGCCCCTTGTTAAACAACAAAGTGGACCAAAGCACCTGTAGGATAAAAACAAGTACATCAATATCATCTATTTACACACTTCCCAGGGACTCCCAAGGCTCATGTTCCCTATTTTAAATCAGTTTTCTATACCCCTCCATTCCCATTCTGTTCATGTGCCCATCTAAGTACTTCTTAAATAACTCCAGAGTACCTGCCTCCACCACTTTACTTGGCAGTGCGTTCCATACCCCTACCACCCTCTGTGTGAAAAAACTCTCTAGCATCTAAATTATACTTTACCCCCCTCACCCTAAGCCCATGACCCCTTGTGCTATCTGAGTCCATTCTAGGAAAAAGTTTAACCCTGTTTACCCTACCTATACCCCTCAATCTTGTACACCTCTATAGATCTCCTCTAAGTCTACGTCTTTTTAAGAAAACAGTCTCAATTTGCCTAATCTCTCCTCGTAACTCAGATCTTCCATACCAGGCAGCATCCTGGTAAACCTCCTCTGCACTCTCTCCAGAGTCTCCACGTCCTTCTGGTACTAAGGCGACCAGAATTGGACGCAGTATTCCAAATGAGGTCTAACCAACGTTTTATACAACTGCAACATTAAAGGCCAGCTCTTATACTCTATACCCCTTCCTATAAAGGCTAGCATACCATATGCTTTCTTCACAACCTTCTCCACCTGCTCTGCCACCTTCAAAGACTTGTGCACCTGCATCCCAGGTCCCTCTGCATTTCTATACTCTTAATAGGTCTACCCTTTATCATATACCTCTCCCCTACATTCCTTCTCCCGAAATGCATCACCTCACATTTATCAGGATTGAATTCCATCTGCCATCTGTCTGCCCAAGCTACCAGCCTATCTACGTCCTGCTGCATCGCCTGACAATGCTCCTCACTATCCGCAAGTCCAGCCCTCTTTGTATCGTCTGCAAACTTGCTGATCACTCCACTTACTCCCTCTTCCAAGTCATTTATATATATTACAAATAGAAGAAGAGGTCCCACTACTCAGCCCTGCGGCACACCACTAGTGATCAAACTCCAACTTAACAAAAATCCCTTCCACTATAACAGAGGCTTCAGGTTTAAGTTCCTCTCCAGGACTGTTGACCAAGGAAGACACATTCATAACGCAGCGAGACAAGTTGAGTAACAATTTGTAACTCCTTCCTAGTTGAGGATCGGTTGAGGGAAATAAGGATTACGAGGAAAGAGGTGTTGGGGCTGTTAGGCAGCTTAAAGACATATAAAGCTCCGGGACCTGATGGCATTTACCCCAGGCTGCTAAGGGAGTTGAGGGAAGACTTGGCTGGGCCTCTGACGCAAATCTTTGTCTCTTCCTTGGACACAGGTGAGGTCCCAGAGGACTGCAGGATAGCAAACGTAGTACCGTTGTTTAAAAAAGGTCAGAGGGATAATCCAGGGAACTATAGGCCGGTGAGCTTGACTTCAGTTATAGGTAAGATAATGGAGAGGATCCTTAGGGACAGGATGTATGAGCATCTGGAGCACTGCGATCTGATCAGGGATACGCAGCATGGCTTCGTCAAGGGGAAGTCTTGTCTTACAAATCTAGTGGAATTTTTTGAAGAAGTGACAAAAACCGTTGATGAAGGACATGCTGTTGATGTCGTCTACATGGATTTCAGTAAGGCGTTTGACAAGGTTCCTCATGGTAGACTGATAGAGAAGGTGAAGGCGCATGGGATACAGGGCTGGGTATGTAGATGGGTCGAGAACTGGCTCGGGAGGAGGAGACAGAGGGTAGTAGTGGAAGTCTCTTTTTCCGGCTGGAAGCCTGTCACTAGTGGAGTGCCACAAGGCTCAGTACTAGGTCCTCTTCTATTTGTGATCTACATAAACGACTTGGAAGTAGGGGTAGGTGGTGAGATCAGCAAATTTGCTGATGACACCAAGATGCTTGGATTGGCGGGTACAGAAGAGCAGTGTCAGGCAATACAACAGGACATAGACAGGTTGGTAGACTGGGCAGATAGATGTCAAATGGAATTTAATCTGGATAAATGCGAGGTGATGCATTTTGGCCGGGAAAATGTAGAAGAGAGTTATAGGATAAAAGGTAAAACTATACGGAGCATAGAGACGCAGAGAGACTTGGGGGTGCAGGTTCACAAGTCTCTGAAGGTGTCCTCACAGGTGGAGAATGTGATAAAGAAGGCGTATAGTATGTTAGCTTTCATAGAAAAGGGTATAGAATACAAGAGTAGGAGTTTGATGTTGCAGTTGTATAGAACTTTGGTTAGGCCTCACTTGGAATACTGCGTCCAGTTCTGGTCGCCGTACTATCGGAAGGACGTGGAGTCCTTGGAGAGAGTGCAGAGGAGGTTTACCAGGATGCTGCCTGGTATGGAAGGACTGTCTTATGAGGAACGATTAAATAGACTGGGTTGTTTTCCCTTGAAAGACGTCGGCTTAGAGGGGATCTCATAGAGGTGTATAAGATTATAAGGGGTATAGATAGAGTAAATGGAGGTAAACTTTTTCCACCTTCAGAAATGGATAGGACAAGGGGTCATGGCCATAGGGTGAGGGGGGCTATGTATAGGACGAATATTAGAGGGCAGTTTTCACACAAAGGGTAGTGGGGGTGTGGAATGCACTGCCGAGTAAGGTGGTGGGAGCAGGCACACTAGGGCTGTTTAAGGGTCTCTTGGACAGCCACATGAGCGGTATGCAGATAGAGAGATATATTAGGACTGTTTAACTACGGCTTTTTTTCCACAGGTAATTCGGTCCATACTTGACCAACATTGAGCAAGCATTCGGCAGGTGGTGCGAGTACAGCTCTTGGATGTTGATTCATGGGTTGCCTGGTACTTCATGTCGTAAATGAGTGCTTTATGTGGACCATCTGAAGGGCACCGTGACAGCTCAGAGACTATCGATGTGGCTGTGCAGACACTTGGAATTGGGCCGGTGTCTGCGGGAGTTTGCGCGTTCTCCCCATGGTTGCGTGGGTTTTCTCCAGGCACTCCGGTTTCCTCCCACAACCCAAAAATTCGCTTAGGCTGATTGGGAAACAAATTGTCCCTATAGTGAGAGTCTTCCATATTAGGAATAACCTAAATCTATAATAGGATAATGGAATTGCTACTATATAGTTATGACGGCGGCGCGGGCTCGTTGGGCCGAAGGGCCTGTTTCCCGTGCTGTGTTGCTCTTAAAAAAAAAAATATGCCAATGGAGGATAATAAGGCTTAAAATTTCTGGTCAACGAAGTGATATAAAAATAGTGGAGCTCAACCATCACTATCTATAGCTCCAGACTACAATACGTGTATGAAATGTGTATGCTAATTTGACTCCTTGGAGGGCCCGATGGCCAGCATGGATCATACAAGTGCCGATATCAGAGTTTGATGGCCACTTTGGCTGGGGTGGATTTTGATCTGCCTCTTTGCCCTAACTCTGATGGATGCCAATGTACCTTGGGTCAGTTGGAGAACTCAAGAGGAAATGTCCACATGCAATTTCCATGCAACGTGCAAAGGAATTCCTAATGATTGTGTTTGATAGCGAATATAAACAAACCTAACCTGGAGTTTAATACTGACAAGCGTGAAATATCACATTTTGCAAAGACAAACCAAGGTAGAACATACAAGGTAAATGATAGGACACTGAAGAGTGCAGTAGAATAGAGGGATCTGGGAATACAGATACATAATTCCATGAAGTGTCGTCACAGGGAGGTCAGATCGTAAAGAGTGCTTTTGGAACATTGGCCTTTATAAATCAAAATATTGACTATAGCAGCTGGAATGTTATGGTGAGGTTTTATGAGACGTTGGAGAGGCCAAATTTAGAATATTGTTTTGGTCACCTAATTACAGGAAGGATATTAATAAAGTTGAAAGAGTGCAGAGAAAGTTTACAAGGATGTTGCGGGGAATTGAGAAACTGAGTTACAGAGAAAGCTTGAATAGGTTAGGACTTTATTCCCTGGAGCATAAAAGAATGAGGGGACTTATGATAAAGGGTGTCTAAAATCATAATGGGTATAGATAGAGTAAATGCAAGCAGGCTTTTTCCACTGAGGAAAGGGGAGAAAAACATTAGAGGATGTGGGTTAGAAGTGAAGGGGGAAGTTTAAAGGGAATATTAGTGAGGGGTTTCTTCACACAGTGGTGGCAGTGTGGAATGAGCTGCCAGATGAAGTGGTAAATGTGGGCTCACTTCTAACATTTAAGAAAAACTTGGACAGGTACGTGGATGAGAGGGGTGTGAAACGATATGGTCCAGGTGCAGGTCAATGAGACTAGGCAGAAAAATGGCTCAGCACAGCCAAGAAGGGCCAAAAGGCCTGTTTCTGTGCTGTAATGTTCTATGTTCCAACATTTCCATTACATTAACAGGTTATAACAAAACAATTAGATTTAAGCATCACCATCATAGCAAGCAAAACTCATTTTAAAGGGTAAATCCAGTGGCCCCCTAACAGTTAGCTTGGTAAATTCACTCTCACTCAACAGATGATCCTAGATTTGATTTTAAGTCAAGGATGATGTGGTAATATAGCCACACAAAGGTAGTTCAACACATTGAGCTTCAATCTTTAACTTCTCAAAATGTTGAATTACCATATAATATGGCCTCAGAATGGAGGCAGCTACTTACATGTATATCATTGGAAGACTAAAGTCACAAAAGTCCATGTTACTTATGTCATCACTCATGTTCACATTCACTAAAGACATTATATACATTCAAATTGGAAGATGCTTACTATAACATTATCACTGATGAGTTTTGCTGATCTTAGTAGTACACAAGGGCTTGGGAGATGATAATTGGACAGGCTCACTTTTCCTGATTACTATCCAGTGACACCGGCCACTGGAAAGTAGTGTGTATATTAAGTATGGAAAGTATCAGGATTGAGTTGGGCTGTCATGTCCTCCCCATGGGAAAGAAGCTTACGACATTCGCTGCCTTAAATCATGTTGGAAGAGCAATCATTTGGATGAGTGGCCAAAATGTGGCCAGCAGCAAATGTAACCTAATCGTTGCAAATAGCTGATATGTTCAACAGAGAAGTGGAGAAGATTCAATTAAAATAAAGTTTCTACCGCTTCCTGAAATTGAGACTGTTCAACACATGTGCTCAAACATGCAGAACAGAGTTGAAATGAGCACACTAGCTCATTTAAAGTTAATCATTGCGCCAGGTACAAGAAGTCATGCATTCAAGCAGAAATGACTCCCCTGGGGCTAATTCAGTACAGAAAACATTACCACAAATTAAGTTTGGTCAGCACATGACAAATGCTTGACTGAGTGTCAATCACAAGAATTCACCAATACACATTCTAAAATATTTTTATTTTTACATTTATGGATGGACTGTGTGTTCAACAGAAAGATGTTGCCACAATTTTCACATTTTTGCACATATACAGCATTCCCATAGATTAGGTTAAATATGGGAAATCTGTCATATAGAGAATAAACTACATTTTCTATATGAAGGGTTAAGGGATGGGTTGATTGAGAGTTTTGATAGGGTAGACATGGAAATTTATTTTCGCTGGATGGGGAGATTTGAACAAGTGGACATAACTTTTACACCATTTAGAAGAGAAGTTTGGCAAAATGTGGGAAGTGTGGAGCTCTCAAAATGCAGTAGATTCTGGCTGTGGGCATCACTGGCAAGGTCAACATTTACTGCCCATTCCTAATTGACTTCAAAAAAGTGATGGCGAGCTGCCTTCATCAATCTCTGCAATCAATGTGCTGCAAATACACCCTTCCTAATAGCACTGTGGGTGTTCCAGGATTTTGACACAGCAACAATGCAGGAATGCCAATATGGTTCTAATCCAGGATGGTGAGTGACTTGGAGGAACTTGCACATGTTGTGTTCTCATGTATCTGCTGCCCTTGTTCTTCCAGGTGGTCAAATTCCTGCGTTTAGGAGGAGTTGAAGGAGGCTTGGTGAGTTGTTGCAGTGCATCTTATAAATGATAACCATTCACACAAGCAGCAGTGTGTAAGTTAGTGGAAAATCCCGTGGGCAGTTTTGTTCTGGGTAGTGTTGAGCTTTGAGTGTTGTGGAAGCTGCACTCATTCATGTAGGTGGAGAATATTCCATCACATTCCTGACTTGTGTCTTGTAGATGGTGGACAGGTTTGTTGGAGTCAGGAAATGAGTTATTCACTGATGGATTCCCAGCTTCTGACCTGCTCTTATCACAGTAATATGTATTAGCTGGTCCAGTTCAGTTTCTGGTCAATTTATTTCATGCTATGCAGAGATGTTAGGAGTAAGTTTTTCACTCAGAGGATGGTAAGTGAATGGAATCGGTTGCCGTCAGTGGTGGTAGAAGTGACCTTGCTGGGGTCTTTTAAGAAACTACTGGATGAGTACATGGGATGTAATGGGATTGGGAGTTACAGATAGGTCTATGGCCTGGTAAGTATATGGAGCGCGGAGCACGGATCTATGTGAGGGAATAAATGGAGTTATTGAACGTGGGCAATGAAAACACATTTTATATATTTTCCTGAAATGAAAAGCACTTACTTCATGGGAACTAAATGTACCTTTTGAAACAGATCCTTCATTGAAGAAGGAATTCTCTCCTAGCTCCCATACTGCAGTACATTTTTTTCCAGCATCAATTCACAAAGATTAATATTGCTGCAGATCCGTATTTTTGGATTTAAAAATGTAAACAACTTGTACTGACACAGTGTCTTTAGGATATAAATATACCGTAAACCATTTCATAGAAGCAAAAACAAAACAAACATGGATACCAAGGCAAAGAATATATTGAAAGGAGGTTGCCCACAGGAGTAGGCTTTAAAGGAAGAGGAGCAGTGAAGAGGTCAGTGGAGAGTACCCCAATGTGTAGAACCACAGCAGCTAAAAACATCATTGCCATTAGGTGGAACAAAAAGATGGTAAATGGACATACAAGAGACCAGAGATGCATGTTAGTAAAAGAGATGCTCAACAACACTGAGGTTTTTCATAAATCCTGGGAAACAATTAAATATTTATTTGACTTAATTCAAATAAAAGAGCAAGTTTTTTTAATATTCTAGTAGCATTCACCTATACCCCTAGAATATGTTAAAAGTTTTCCATATCACACCTCCTTCTTCACACCTTGCTTGAAAACCTGTCTGAGTCTTCCAAGTCACCATGGGAAATGGTCGCTAGAATATAAAAATGACACATCAATGTGCAGTTCTGTCACATTTGGTTAACACTTTCATTATTTGAATTTCTTGTTGATAATTGTACAATTGGTTGTTCTTTAATTGTAGCAAATTTCTTGTCCAGAAGGGAAACCTGAACCAAGCTCAGAGAGAGCAGTGGGTATTCATGAGGGAGGGGGGCTTGTTGACAGCTCCTGTCTGAGGGAGCTGTGGACCAGTTGAGGGAAATATCTATACCGAGGGAGGAAGTGTTAAGCTTCTAGGTAGCATTAAAACTGATAAATCTCTGGAGCCTGATGGCATTTATCCCAGACTGCTTAGGGAGGTGCCAGGTGAAATTGCTGGGCCTCTGACGCAAATCTTTGTCTCTTCTTTGGACACAGGTGAGGTCCCAGAGGACTGGAGAATAGCTAATGTTGTACCATTGTTTAAAAAGGGTAGTAGGGATAACCCTGGAAATGATAGGCCAGTGAGTTTGACGTCAGTGGTAGGGAACCTGTTGGAGGGGAATCTTAGAGATAGGATGTATAGGCACTGAGAGTGTTGCGATCTGATTAGGGATGCACAGCATGGATTTGCTAAGGGGAGGTCGTGCCTTACAAATCCGGTAGAATTTTTTGAGGTGATGAAAACTGTCGACAAGAGCGAGCCGTTGATGTTGTCTATATGGATTTCAGTAAGGCATTTGACAAAGTCCCTCATGGGAGGTTAGTTGAGAAGGTCAAGGCTCTTGGGATACAAAGACAGGTAGCTAGATGGATAAGTAACTGGCTTAGTAATAGGAGACAGAGAGTAATAGTGGAAGGATGTTTTTCTAGCTGGAGGTCAGTCACTAGTGGTGTGCCATAGGGCTCGGTACTGGGACCTCTTCTGCTATTTGTAATATATATGACTTGGAAGAGGGAGTAAGTGGAGTGATCAGCAAGTTTGCAGATGATACAAAGATGGCTGGACTTGCGGATAGTGAGGAGCATTGTCAGGCGATACAGCAGGACATAGATAGGCTGGTAGCTTGGGCAGATACGTGGCAGATGGAATTCAATCCTGATAAATGCAAGGTGATGCATTTTGGGAGAAAGGATGTAGGGGAGAGGTATATGATAAAGGGTAGACCTATTAAGAGTATAGAAGGACCTGGGGGTGCAGGTGCACAAGTCTCTGAAGGTGACAGAGCAAGTGGAGAAGGTTGTGAAGAAAGCATATAGTATGTTAGCCTTTATAGGAGGGAGTATAGAGTACAAGAGCTGGCCTTTAATGTTGCAGTTGTATAAAACATTGGTTAGACCTCATTTGGAATACTGCGTCCAGATCTAGTCGCCTTACTACCAGAAGGACGTGGAGACTCTGGAGACAGTGCAGAGGAGGTTTACCAGGATGCTGCCTGGTATGGAAGGTCTGAGTTACGAGGAGAGGTTAGGCAAATTGGGACTGTTTTCTGTAAAAAGACGTAGACTTAGAGGAGATCTATGGATTAAAAACCAAATTTGAGATAATTTAGGGAGGACTTGTTTTGCTAATTAGCCTAAGAGCACATCTTTGGGATGTGGGAGGAAACCGGAGCACCCGGAGAAAACCACACAAGCACGGGGAGAATGCGCAAACGCCCACAGATACAGACCCAAATCCATGTATTTGCACAGCACAGCGAGTCACTGAGCTGTCGTGTTGTTCATCAAATGGTCCAGGTCAAGCATACACTAACGACGTGAAGCACTAGGATACTCTTGAAAAAAATCCAAGAGCAGCCCTGTCACGACCCATCGCGTGTATGCCCCTTGTTAGACAACAAGGTGGACCAAAGCACCTGTAGGATAAAAACAAGTACATCAATATCATCATCTATTTACACACTTCCCAGGGACTCCCAAGCTCATGATCCCTATTTTAAATCAGTTTTCTATACCCCTCCATTCCCATTCTGTTCATGTGCCCATCTAAGTATCTCTTAAATAACTCAGAGTACCTGCCTCCACCACTTTACTTGGCAGCGCATTCCATACCCCCACCACCCTCTGTGTGAAAAAACTCCCTCTAGCATCCAAATTATACCTTACCCCCATCACCCTAAGCCCGTGACCCCTCGTGCTATTTGAGTCCATCCTAGGAAAAACCTTAACCCTGTTTACTCTATCAATCCCCTTCAAAATCTTGTACACCTCTATCAGATCTCCTCTAAGTCTACGTCTTTCTAAGGAAAACAGTCCCAATTTGCCTAATCTCCCCTCGTAACTCAGACCTTCCATACCAGGCAGCATCCTGGTAAACCTCCTCTGCACTCTCTCCAGAGTCTCCACGTCCTTCCGGTAGTAAGGCGACCAGAACTGGACGCAGTACTCCAAATGAGGTCTAACCAATGTTTTATACAACTGCAACATTAAAGGCCAGCTCTTGTACTCTATACTCCTTCCTATAAAGGCTAACATACTATATGCCTTCTTCACAACCTTCTCCACTTGCTCTGTCACCTTCAGAGACTCGTTCACCTGCACCCCCAGGTCCCTCTGTGTTTCTATACTCTTAATAGGTCTACCCTTTATCATATACCTCCTCCCTACATTCTTTGTCCCGAAATGCATCACCTCACATTTATCAGGATTGAATTCCATCTTCCATCTGTCTGCCCAAGCTACCAGCCTATGTCCTGCTGCATTGCCTGACAATGCTCCTCACTATCCGCAAGTCCAGCCATCTTCGTATCGTCTGCAAACTTGCTGATCACTCCACTTACTCTCTCTTCCAAGTCACTTATATATATTACAAATAGAAGAGGTCCCAGTACCGAGCCCTGCGGCACACCACTAGTGACCGACCTCCAGCGAGAAAAATACCCTTCCACTATTACTCTGTCTCCTAATACCAAGCCAGTTACTTATCCATCTAGCTACCTGTCCTTGTATCCCATTAGCCTTGACCTTCTCAACTAACCTCCCATGAGGGACTTTGTCAAACGCCTTACTAAAATCCATATGGACGACATCAACGGCTCGCTCTTCATCCACCGTTTTCGTCACCTCCTCAAAACATTTTACCAGATTCGTAAGGCACGACCTCCCCTTAACAAATCCATGCTGCGTATCCCTAATCAGATCGCAACACTCTCAGTGCCTATACATCCTATCTCTAAGAATCCCCTCCAACAGCTTCCCTACCACTGACGTCAAACTCACCAGCCTATCATTTCCAGGGTTATCCCTACTACCCTTTTTAAACAACGGTACAACACTAGCCCAGAAATTTCACCTCGCACCTCCCTAAGCAGCCTGGGATAAATGCCACCAGGCCCCAGAGATTTATCAGTTTTAATGCTACCTAGAAACTCTAACACTTCCTCCCTCGGTATGAATATTTCTCTCAACTGGTCCACAGCTCCCTCAGAGACAGGAGCTGTCAACAAACCCCTCTCCTTCGTGAATACCGACACAAAGTATTCATTCAGGATCTCCGCCATTCCCTCGGGCTCTAAGCATACTTTCCCTCCTCTGTCCCTAAGAGGTCTGATTTGTCCTCTAACCACCCTTTTATTCCTAACATAGGAGTAAAAAGCCTTTGAATTTTCTTTAATCCTATCTGCCAAAATCATTTCATGCCCTCTCTTTGCCCTTCTAACTCCCCGTTTGAGCTCCCTCCTACTCTCTCTATATTCCTCCAACGCTGTCTCGGTTCCCAACTGCTTTGACCTATCATACACCTCTTTTCTTCCTAACCAAGTCCTCAATATCCCTAGTAATCCACGGCTCTCTAATCCTATCTTTCCCATCTTTCCTCTTGGCCAGCACATATTTATCTTGCAACATTTTCAGTATTCCCTTGAAAGACATCCACATGCCTAACGTGGACTTACCCTCAAAAGTCACAAGTAGATAGATTTCTGATAGACAAGGGAATTAAGGGTTATGGGGAGAAAGCGGGAGAGTGGAATTAATCCATTTCAGATCAGCCATGATCTTATTGAATGGCAGGACAGGCGTGAGATGCTAGATGGCTGACTCCTCCTCCTACTTCTCATGTTCTTATGTTTATCTCCCAGCTGCTGTCAAACCCCATGTTCTTCCCTTTTCCATAACCAAAGTATAAACTTCCTCTTCACCGGTTTCCAAAACTGATCATCTCCTGCCTCAATGTTGTCAAACTCTCATCACCCTCTCTTTGTGCCACTGCAACCTCCCACAAACAAACAACACTAAGGTATTTCTAGCATACAGAGAACATCTGAAGTCTTGTACATATCCATATTTCAGCAAGAACAGTATTAGAAAAGATTTTTAATTGGTTTCTTCAAACTTGGAGCTGGATGTTTTCAGGCACTTGGCAAGTTGAAAGCTTACTTCAATAGCAATTAACCTCTAAGTGAGCTCAAGAAACATAGAACATAACAGCACAGAACAGGCCCTTCGGCCTTCGATGTTGCACCGACCAATATAAAAAGCAATGCCCCTCCAAACTAACCCATTCCCTTCTCTTCCATATACTTATCAACTAACCTCTTAAACGCCACCAAACTTGGCGCATCTACAACTGCTGCAGGCAGGGCATTCCACTCCCGAACCACCCTTTGGGTAAAGAACCTACCTCTGATATCCGTCCTATAACTATCACCCCTTAATTTAAAGCTGTGTCCCCTCGTGCTAGCTTTTTCCATCCTAGGAAAAAGGCTATCACTATCCACCCTATCTATCCTCTAATCATCTTATATGTCTCGATTAGGTCCCCTCTTAGCCGCCTCCTTTCTAACGAAAACAACCTCAAATCCCTCAGCCTCTCTTCATGCCCTCCATACCAGGCAACATCCTGGTAAACCTCCTCTATACCCTCTCCAATGCCTCCACATCTTTCTTATAATGTGGGGACCAGAACTGCACACAATACTCCAAGTGCGGCCGCACTAGAGTTTTGTACAGTTGCAACATGACGTTGCGGCTCCGAAATTCAATCCCTCTACCAATAAAAGCCAAGACTCCATATGCCTTCTTAACAACCTTCTCGACCTGACTGCCTACTTTCAGGGATCTATGCACATACACACCAAGATCCCTCTGTTCATCTAGACTACTAAGAATCCTACCATTTGCCCTATACTCTACACATTTATTATTTCTGCCATAGTGCATTACCTCACACTTTTCCACATTAAACTCCATTTGCCACCTCTGGCCCAGCTCTGCAACTTGTCCAAGTCCCTCTGCAAATTATAACACCCCTCTTCACTATCTACCACTCCACTGACTTTAGTGTCATCCGCAAATTTACTAATCCATCCTTCAATACCCTCATCCAGATCATTAATAAAAATTACAAACAGCAGGGGCCCCAAAACAGACCCCTGAGGTACACCACTTGTCACCGAACTCCAAGATGAATATCTCCCATCAACCACCACCCTCTGTCTTCTATCTGCTAGCCAATTCCTAACCCAATTAGCTAAATCACCCTCTATCCCATACATCTGCATTTTCTGCAGAAGTCTTCCATGGGCCACCTTATCAAACGCCTTACTAAAGTCCATAAACTTCCCTCAGTGATAGCAATCAGCCTCCAACTGATCTTATTTCTTCAGTAACAGCAATTAATCTCTAACTGATCTCAAGAGCATTCCCTTGCAACAGCAATCATCTTAACATTGTGAACAGTTCTGGCTCCAAAGTAAATGAACATTTGAATGGTTTGCTATATCTACCGAAGGGGAATCTGCCACAGTGGGGCTGAAGAATTCTGATCAGAGAGACACTGATTTAGTGATTATCTTTGTGAAAACTAATTCTGGTCAACCTCGCTGGTGGAAACATCTTCCCCGTGCACATCCTGTCAAACACTTTCAGAATATTAAACATCTCTATCAGGACATTGCTCGACTTTTTCTTTTCTGGACAAGAGAGGCTGCAACTCAACTAGAACCCTCTTGATAAGTGAAACCAGAAGATTCCACCTCCAGTTAATGATGGGCCATTTTATAGTGGGTTGTGCAGAAAATTCTTGCTGCAAATGGGCACAGACTTCTTCAGTGTCTGAGGAACTGAGTGTGGAGCTGAACATTATGCAATGAGCAGAAAACATCCCCACTTTTGACCTTGTGGGAGAAGGGTCAAAAACCATCACACTGAGTTAATGTTCAAGGTTTTGACCTTCTATCAGAACAACCTGAAACTTTAACCATGTTTTTCTCTCTCCAGATGCTGCTTGAATTGGTCAGTACTTCCAGCATCACCTGTTTTATATCAAATTTCTAGCATCTTTGGTTTTCTGCTTTTGGGTTAGTGTTGTATGCTTTTGTAATCTATACTTCTATTTATAAAAAAAAAAAAACAGGATCACTTAGATAGTTAGATGTTTCTGTATTTTTAGCTATAGATTGCTCATCCTCTAACGAGTTAGAGGACTTAGTTGTGGACTGCTGGGAATGATGTTTGGAGAGAAGAGTTTGAGCATTGGGAAAATGACTCAGAGGGATTTAATTGAGTGAACAGGACTGAGTGGCAGCATGTGCCAGGCATCACTAGTTCAGTAAAATATCAGGAAATGTTATAACAAATTGCATCCTTTATGTTTTGCCTCTCATGACAAGGGAATGTGCAAGATTTAGCGATTGAATGGGAAAAGTTGCTTCACAGTTCAAAAGTTGTTTCAGATTGGTTAACTGTTTCTGCTGCATGGTGGCACAAACATTAGCACTGCCTCAATTCCAGAGTCCTGGGTTCAATTCCCAGATTGGGTGACTGTTTGCATGGAGTCTGCACCTTCTCAGTTTCTGCTTGAGTTTCCTCCAGTTGCTCCTGTTTCCTCCCACAGTCCAAAGATATACAGGTCAGGTGCATTGGCCATGCTAAATTATCCCTTGGTGTCCTGGGATGTGTAGATTAACATGGTTAGCAGGCTGAATACATGGGGTTACAGAAATTGAACCTGGGTGGAATATGCAGTTGGAAAGTCAGTGAAGACTTCATGAGTAGAATGGGCTCCTGAACTGTAGGGTTCCTATCAGAGTTGTTGTTTATTTTCTCTCCCACATTATATGTCTAAATATTGTTGCTGTGAAACAGTCAGAAAGGCTCTATACCAGGCAGCTCTCAAAGCCAAATGTACATAGGAAAGATATTTTCAATCATGGCAGACTCTAAAACAAGGGGGCTATGAATATTCAATAGTCAATATTAAACAAATAGGAAATTGAGGCAAAGTTTCTTTACATGGAGTGGCAAGAAAATGGAACATGCTACCAATTCTTTTAAAAGGAAAGCAAGATAAAATATAAGGGAGAAAAGAATAAGAAGGAAATGCTGACGGGGTGAGGTGAAGCAGGGTGGAAGGAGATGCTTGTGGAATATGAATGGTAGCATGAACCAGTTGAGCCAAAATGGTCTGTTTTCGTATTGTAAAATTCTACCTAATTCTCTCCCATTCTAATTCCTGTTGCAATTTGATTCCCTAGGCACCCACCAAAACTTAGCACAAATGGCTATTCTTTATGATAGACTATTTGACTATGGAGGACATTATAGCAGGAGACACATCAACAATGGAATGCGTCACATAAATGTCGATTCCCTCTCCGTAAACAAGGTGATATTGTATTTGCAGTTTAAATGTGGACAGGAATCTTGACTAATTTTCCTCTCCTTAATTCAACAGAGCTTTGGTGGACTGCACATTATGCTAATGAGACAGATTTTGAACAGATCTAGCAACTCAAGATTATGCATCAATGAGGAGCTGTGGGCCATTAACAGCAATAGAACTTTACTCTAGCACAATCTGCAATCTCATGGCCTAGCATATCCCCCACTCAGCCCTGGTTCAATGAAGAATGCAGGAGAGCATGCCAGAGCAGCCCTCCAGGCATACCTAAAAATGAGATGTCAACTTGGTGAAGTTATAATACAGGACGATTTGCCACCAAACAAGTGATAAAATAGCTAAGCAATCCACAACCAATAGCTCAGATCTGCAGTCCTGCCACATCCAGTCGTGAACGGTGATGGACAATTAAACAAGTCATTGGAGGAGGGAACTCCACAACTATCCCCATCCTGACTGATGGAGGAGCCCAGTACATCAGTGCAAAAGATAAGGTTGAAGCATTTGCCAAAGTCTTCAGCCAGAAGTGCCAAATGGATGATCCATTCAGCCTCCTCCAATGGTCCCCAGGATCTCACTTGCCAGTCTCCAGCCAAATCAATTCACTCCACATGATATCAAAACTGTTGAAGACGCTGGATACTGCAAAGCCATTGGGCCCTGACTACATTCCAGCAATAGTACTGAAGGCTTGTGTTCCAGAACTTGTTGACTCCCTAGCCAAGCTTTTCCAGTAAGTTACAACACTGGCATCCAGTCAACAAAATTCTCCAGATACGTCTTGTACACAAAATACAGAACAAATCCATTCCAGCTAATTATTGCCCCAATCTACCCTCAATCATCTGAAAAGCGATGGGAGGGGTTATCAACAGTGCTATCAAGCAGCACCTGCTCAGTGACGCCCAATTTGGGTTTCGCCAGGGTCATTCCTGATCTTATTACAGCTTTGGTTCAAACATGGACAGAAGAGCTGAATCCCAGAGGTGAGGTGAGAGTGACAGCCCTTGACTGACAAATGGCAAGTAAAATTTGTACCACAAACGTCAGGCAATCTAACCACCACCCTTTGACATTCAATGGTGTTACCATTACTGAATCTCCCACTGTCAACATCCTTAGGATTACTCAGTTGGACTCACTGCATAAACACAGGCTACATGAGCAGATCAGAGGCTAGGAACACTGGAGAGTAACGCACTTCCCAACTCTCAAAGCCTGTTCACCATCTACAAGGCACAAGTCAAGAGTCATAGAACATAGAACATTACAGCGCAGAACAGGCCCTTCGGCCTTCGATGTTGCGCCGACCAATTATGAAAAAAAAAGCAATGACCCTCCAAACTAAACCATTCCCTTCTCTTCCATAAACTTATCAACTAACCTCTTAAACGCCACCAAACTTGGCGCATCCACAACTGCTGCAGGCAGGGCATTCCACTCCCTAACCACCCTCTGGGTAAAGAATCTACCTCTGATATCCGTCCTATAACTATCACCCCTTAATTTAAAGCTGTGTCCCCTCGTACTAGCTTTCTCCATCTGAGGAAAAAGGCTACCACTGTCCACCCTATCTAAACCTCTAATCATCTTATATGTTTCGATAAGGTCGCCTCTTAGCCGCCTCCTTTCTAACGAAAACAACCTCAAATCCCTCAGCCTCTCTTCATAAGACCTGCCCTCCATACCAGGCAACATCCTGGTAAACCTCCTCTGTACCCTCTCCAATGCCTCCACATCTTTCTTATAATGTGGGGACCAGAACTGCACACAATACTCCAAGTGCGGCCGCACTAGAGTTTTGTACAGTTGCAACATGACGTTGCGGCTCCGAAATTCAATCCCCCTACCAATAAAAGCTAAGACTCCATATGCCTTCTTAACAACCTTATCGACTTGACTGCCTACTTTCAGGGATCTATGCACATATACACCAAGATCCCTCTGTTCATCAACACTATTAAGAATCCTACCATTAGCCCTATACTCTACACATTTATTATTCCTGCCAAAGTGCATTACCTCACACTTTTCCACATTAAACTCCATTTGCCACCTCTCGGCCCAGCTCTGCAACTTGTCCAAGTCTCTCTGCAAACTATAACACCCCTCTTCACTATCTACCACTCCACCGACTTTAGTGTCATCTGCAAATTTACTAATCCATGCTTCAATACCCTCATCCAGATCATTTATAAAAATTACAAACAGCAGGGGCCCCAAAACAGACCCCTGAGGTACACCACTTGTCACCGAACTCCACGATGAATATCTCCCATCAACCACCACCCTCTGTCTTCTATCTGCTAGCCAATTCCTAATCCAATTAGCTAAATCACCCTCTATCCCATACATCTGCATTTTCTGCAGAAGCCTTCCATGGGCCACCTTATCGAACGCCTTACTAAAGTCCATATATACCACATCAACCGCCTTACCCCCATCCACCTCTTTGGTCACTTTTTCAAAAAACTCAATGAGGTTAGTAAGGCACGACCTACCCTTCACAAAACCATGCTGACTATCCCCAATCAATTCATTTCTCTCTAAATAACTATAAATCCTATCCCTAATAATTCTCTCCAATACTTTGCCCACAACAGAAGTAAGACTCACTGGCCTATAATTCCCTGGAAGGTCTCTCTTCCCCTTCTTGAACAATGGGACCACATTCGCTATCCTCCAGTCTTCCGGAACTATACCCTAACCAACGACGGCCTGAAGATCTGCAATCGCCTCTCTTGCCTCCCAGAGAATCCTAGGGTAAATCCCGTCCGGCCCAGGGGACTTATTTAACTTCAAACCATCAAGAATATCAAGCACATCCTCCCTATCTACTTCAATACTTTCCAGTTTGCAACCCTGTACCTCAGTGTTCTCCACAACTACATTTACATCTCCCTGCGTGAATACCGAAGAGAAATATTTGTTCAATGCCTCTCCAATCTCTTCAGGCTCCACGCACAACTTCCCACTGCTGTCTATGACTGGCCCTAATCTTACCCTAACCAATCTTCTATTCTTAACATATCTAAAGAAAGCTTTAGGATTCTCCTTGATCCTATCAGCCAAAGTCTTCTCATGTCCCCTCCTAGCTCTCCTCAACTCACCCTTTAGCTCCCTCCTGGCTACTCTATAGCTATCCATTGCACCAATTGAGCCTTCAAGCCTCATCCTGACGTAAGCCTCTTTTTTCCTTTTAACCAGCAAATTAACTTTTTTCGTACACCATGGCTCCCTTACTCGACCATTTCCTCCTTGTCTGACAGGGACATACTTATCAAGGACTCACAGCAGCTGCTCCTTGAATAAGCTCCACATTTCAGATGTTCCCAGTCCCTGTAGTTTACTACTCCAACCTATGCACCCTATTTCTCTCCTTATGGCCTCATAATTACCATTCCCCCAACTATAACTACTGCCACCAGCTTCGTGCCTATCCCTATCTATCACTAAGGTGAACGTAACCGAATTGTGGTCACTATCACCAAAATGCTCACCAACTTCCAAGCCTAACACCTGGTCTGGCTCATTGCCCAGCACCAAATTCAATGTAGCCTCACCTCTAGTTGGCCTATCTACATACTGAGTCAAAAAACCTTCCTGCACACTTTGTACAAAAACTGACCCCTCTAACAAGCTAGAGCTATAGCTATTCCAATCAATATTAGTAAAGTTAAAGTCCCCCATAACAATTACCCTATTACTTTCACTCCTGTCCAGGATCGACTTTGCAATCCTTTCCTCTACCTCTCTAGAACTTTTAGGAGGTCTATAAAAGACTCCCAACAGGGTGACCTCTCCTCTCCTGTTTCTAATCTCAGCCCATACTACCTCAACAGACAAGTCCTCATCAAACTTCTTTTCTGTCGCTGTGATACAGTCTTTGACTAATAATGCCACTCCTCCCCCCCCTTCTACCTCCTTCTCTACTCCAACTGAAGCATTTGAACCCTGGAACCTGCAACAACCATTCCTGTCCCTGCTCTACCCACATCTCTGAAACGGCCACAACATCGAAGTTCCAGGTACTGGTCCAAACTGCAAGTTCCTCCACCTTATTGCGAATACTTCTGATGGACTCACAAAATATTGCGAGTCTGATGGAATATTCCCCACTTGCCTGGATGGGTGCAGCTCCAATAACACACAACTTGACACCATCCAGGACAAAGCAGACCATTTGATTGGCAATCTACAAACATCCACTTCCTTTACTACCAATGCTCAGTAGCAGCAGTGTGTACTATCTACAAAGTGCACCGCAGAAATTCACCCACAATCTTTAGACTTTCCAAACCTATAATCACTTCATCTCGAAGGACAAGAATAGCAAATACATTGGAACACTACTATCTACGGCTTCCAAACGACTCACCATCTGAATTGGAAATGTATTGCTGTACCTTTGCAGTTGCTGGCTCAAAATCCTGGAATCCCCTCCTAAAGGTATTATGGGGCAACCCACAGTACATGGATTGCAGTGTTTCAAGAAAGCAGCTCATCACCACCTTCTCAAGAGCAACAAATGCTGGTCAGCCAGCACTGCCCATGTCCCACGAATGACAAAAAACCACTAACACATGTACTATTCTTTTCAGACAATGAAACTTGAGCTAAGACATTAATTACATGAAAACAGAACATCTAGAGTTTCAATAGATGTATCAGACAATTTCCTGTGAACAGATTTTCAATGTAAAACTGTTTCACGAATAGTATTGTCCAACAGAATTAGCTGGCTAGCTAAAGGGGTTGCTGTGTTGGCGGTGACGTTGTTTTCATTTCATGGACTAACTTTAATAGCAAATGCCAAATGCTCAGTACAGATAAATGTATTTCACACTCACCAACTTCCACAGATGCAACATAGAAAGCATTCTTTCTGGTTGTATCACAGCTTGGTATCGCTCCTACTCTGTCCAAGACCACAAGGAATTACAAACGGTCGTGAATGTAGCCCAATCCGTCACACAAACCAGCCTCCCATCCATCGACTCCGTCTACACTTCCAGCTGCTTTGGCAAAGCAGGCAGCATGATTAAGGACCTCATGCATCCCAGACATTCTCTCTTCCACCTTCTTCCATCATGAAAAAGATACAAAAGTTTGAGGTCATGTACTAACCAACCCAAGAGCTTCTTCTCTTCTGCTGTCAGACTTTTGAATGGACCTACCTTGCATTAAGTTGATCTTTCTCTACTCCCTATGACTAACACTATATTCTGCATTGTCATTTCCTTCTCTATGAAGAGTATGCTTTCTGTATAGCATGTAAGAAACAATACGTTTCACAATGTTAATACATGTGACAATAATAAATCAAACATGCACATTTACCTAACTAAGATCCACCAGCATTCTGTAGCCAAGGAACTAAGTCACTCACATTAATTTGAAAAGCAGTAATACTCTGCTTTTCATCTAATCATTTCACTAATAAATACATAAGATACAAAATTGATCAGGATCTTATTGCATGGTGGAGCAAACTCAAGGAACTGTCTGGTCCACTTCTGCCCCAATTTCTTATGTTCTTAGCAAGGCTCATATATGCCTTGCAAAAGTGTGTATTGAGATAAATTGTTTATTTCACAGATTCATATTGCACAGGAAAAGGCCACTTGGCTCATTGTGTCCTTGTTGGCTCTTTGAGATATCCATTTGATCACATTTCCCTGCTTTTCCCCCCCATAACCTGAAAGTTTTCTTCCTTTTCACTTATTTAACCAATTTCCTTTTAGGCATTGCTGCTGAACTGGATTCAAATGCTCTTTCGAGCAACACATTCCAGATTATAATTATTACATTAAAAACATTTTCCACATTTCCTCCCTGGTCTTTTGACAATCTTAAATTTGTGCTCTCTGCACCCTGTCCAATCACCAAGATGTCCAGAATTGGACAATACTCAATCAAGGTTTAGCATTTACTAACCAGAAATCACATCAGGATTTGCTCACGTGGCTACTGGATAACCCTGCCCTAATATAATTCATGCTATATTCATATTTGTTGACCATTTTGTGATTGGAATAAAGTACAGGATGGCAGGCTGGTCAGTGGTGGCTGTTGGTAAGTTTGGAAAAAAGTTTAAGATAATGTATATAGAAAAATAGAATCCCTACACGAGGCAGCCCATCAAGCCTACACCAACAACAATCTGACCCAATGCCCTATTCCTGTACTCTCATATTTACTCTGCTAATTCCTCTGACATTAAGGGATAATTTAGCATGCCCAATCCAACTAACCTGCACATCTTTGGAGTGTGTGAGGGTATTTGGAGCACCCAGAGGAAGTGTTTTGCCATCCTCCAACATTCTATCCTCCATAAACTTGAAGTCACCCAAAACACTGCTGCCCATATCTTAACCTGCAGCAAATCCCTTTCCCCTATTACCCTTTGCTCATTGACCTACAATGGTTCCCAATGAAGAAATCAGAAAATAATAACAAATAAAGGTACAGTTCAGCCCAGTGTGTTAGTGATTTCATATATTATTTCTACTTCTGTAGTTTAAGCTATCTTTGGAAAGTGTTCGACATGTACTTTGCAGTTGATCTTTGTATACACATTTTCTATGAGCTCAGCATGCTTGAATAGTGCGTTGTGCTTGAACAAGACTCCATGCCATATAATTAGCCTGTGATCTAACTCACCACTGTAATGCTGAGGGAAGCTGTTCAAAAGCAAACGAGAAAATCTGATCTACTATTGAGCTGTTCTCTGTTCTGAAGAAGCATGTCACATGAAAAGTGAACCTAACTTGCTATTAGGGATGTTTGAATTGCAATCCACTCCTCTTCATGCTTCAAAGCAGGAAGTTCTATACAATACCTTGTTATGTTCATGGATCTCAGCTGTGCAGTGGGATGGGCAAAGCTGGGAAAATCAGCAGGGGTTTCTGCTCCTGATTGCTGTCTCATGACCTCAATGAAAATGTGCCCATGTCTCACAGATCTGCATCAGCTGGCCTCCACTCCCTGGATGAACTGGTTTTATTTTATCAGTTTACTCATTTTTCCCAAGCCATTCAAGCCTTGTCTTGTGAATGCAAAGTAAAATGTCAACATTTATATTCCTTGCAATGACAAAATGCTTCATACTATCCATAACAAGTTGGATTAACAACATGAGAGTAAGTAGCCTCCTAATCAGCAAGAAGTCATGTTTGAAGCTGAAGGTACTCTGCACATAGCCAGAGTTGGTGACAATAAATGAGTTAACTTGACAGTTGATAATGCTATCATCAACAAATTAGAAACATGTCGGTTCAAGATACAACAGCTTGTGTTAGGGTCTTAGACCAGAACCCCAAAGTAAATCATGAAGCTAGACTAGATACCAATATTTTTTCTATTTTTGGCATAAATGTAAAGAAAGAATACTTTCTTCCAGGAATGATTCCACTGACAAAGTAGGTTCTTTTTAAATAATGAAACAAACTTTATTTGATAACAGTTTAACTTAACTCCAACAGATGAAGCAACTTAACCACTACAGCTGAATAATATTTAAAAATGAAAAGGAAACAATTTAGCACATTTTCAGTTCCAAATAAACAACATTCCTCCTGCAGACTTAAAAGATGCTTTAAATATCATTAGCAATCACACATTTACTTGCTATAAGTGTAGACAACATTGGAGTTCTCAGAGAGATAGAGGTTTCAGAAGTCTGCAAAATTCTTCTTGTTTCAAGCAGGCAACAGCTGCCAATTAAACTACTTTCTGTAAAAGCTGTTCCTCTCTCCTACTGACCCAGAAATGCACATAAACCACATCATCTCACGACCTCAATCACTCCAATCTGAAATCCCAGAGGAACTTATGTAAACAAAGGTCCATCAACTCTACTTAACATAATCACTTGCAAGGCTGAAATGAGTAATTGTTCTGTTCTCCTAGAGTCTGAGCTGCTTTCTCTACAGAGACACCAACTGCCTGTAGTATTAAATTGAATTTTCAAACATTCACCTCAAACATAAATATTTATTTATGTATATCGATATCAGCTGCACTACTAACCAGTTTTCTCTGCATAATTTTCCTTGCTTTTGTACACATCTTTGTGTAGTCCAAGATTCCATGTGCTTTGCCAACTACCTTGTCAATTCCAAAGGTTTAAGCACATATCCCTATGTCCTCATACATTTTTTTTTAAGAACTTTGCTGTTGTGTATATTGATTTAACTCTGCACTGCCTCAGTGTTAATCTAGGCTGTCCATTTACACTCTTGAATGGGAGTGGTATCAGTTTTATTAACTGAGCTTAGCTGGCACTCCTATGCCTCCCCAATACACCATTCCACTGACCCTCCCTACCCCCTCCAGCTTCAATCTCCATCATACTGGTCTTACCAGTACTCCTTGGTGGGTGCCCCAAACCCACTGACAAGCTAAAAACCTCAAATCCCATAGGTTGCTCTTGTTTTTCAGATATTATAGAGCTGACTTTAATTAAATCCTTCATTACCCACTTCCACCTCGTCACCCCACAAAACTTTCTGTTTCTGTTCAGATGCCTTCAATTGGGTTTGGTAGCATAATGGCTGCACCTCTTGATTAATAATCCAGAAACCTGAATTAATGATTTGGAGATACAAGTCCAAATCCAAACACAGCAGTTAGGAAAGTTAAATTCAATTAATTAAATAAATCCAGATAAAAACATAATATGAGAAATAATGACAAAAAACTATTAAATTGTCATAAAAACTCATCTGGTTCACTAATGTCCTTTAGGGAAGGAAATCTGCTGTTCTTATCTGGTCTAACCTAGATATGACTCCAGACGTAATGTAGTTAAATCTTAATTTCCCTAACTGGCTTAGAAACCACTCAGTTACATTTAAGATGGCAGCTCAGCACCACCTTAGAATATAGAACCCTACAGCACAAACTGGCCCTTTGGCCCACAAGTTGCACCAATCATACCCATAGCTACTAGGCCATAAAACAATCTAACTCCCAACCTCATTTAATCCCATGTACTCATCCAGAATTCTTTTAAAAGACCCCAGCGAGTTCACCTCCACCACCACCAACAGCAGCTGATTCCATTCACTCACAACCCTCAGTGAAAAACTTACCCCTAACATCTCCAAGGAACATTTCCCTTCTCAAGGGAAATTAGGAATGGACAACTAATACAGGACTTGCTCACGCTACAATTCCTGTAGAGACCGATAGCTTTTTAAGAAGTTATTTCCTAATGACAAATCCAAAAGATCACAGCAAAATTCCATATTTTAAGATATTTACTGTAACAAACTAAAGTCAAGATCAACTAAATATTACTTAATCAGCCCCAATTACATATTATACTGCACTCTCCATAAACTTCTAGTCTTAAGTTTGAAGTCCAACTCCTCCAGAATTAACAGGAATCTTCTCTCTGTTTTGCCAAGATGAATCTTCCAAAGTCCTTTAAAGCCAAGACCTCTTCACTTGCCCCTTTGAACATAATTAAATAGACTCTTTGTTCAGAGGATCTCTCTGGGGATTCTATGGTTTCCAACTTTTCTCAATTCTTGTTCTTTTGAACATGAGTTCAATTATCACTAGACTTTTAACTCCTTCTTGGCAGGACAGCATGTGTTGTGTTTTTTTCCCTCCCCAATTCCTTCAGTCTGACCGCCTCTGGAGAATCTTCTGCAGCAAGGCCAACTGTCTGTGTCCAGGTGTTAAAACCCAGACCTGGCTCTGAATAAATTTTAACCCAAGCCTCTGCCCTCATTGCAATCAGTTCACTGAGCTTGTTGCTATCTAGAGTTCATTGTAAATTCATGCTATTACCCCACTCCACCTCAACTTAAAATAGACATTTTTAAACAGAACCATCATAAAACCCAGCTGTCATAACACCAATAATGCCCACACCCTATGGTTGCATTTAAAATGTAGATTTTCAAAAAGATGATTAAAAATGTAAAATAATTGTAGTTAATTCAAGACAGATTATCTGCAGAAATTTCATGACTTTGACACTGTGGAGATTGAGAATTTTGCAACAAAATGCAAATAAAAGCTACAGTTAATATATTAGGAATCTTCAGCTGGACAAGCTCCCAGGGGAATAGTGGACACCATGGATTTCTACACCAATATACAAGAACAGAGAAGAAAAACACTACAAAGTGTTTTAACAGAAAAGTATACAATTTACTTTTTAATTCCACATACACATTTTAGAGGCATTCCTAATTGCATGTTTATTGAATTTACATAAATGCCTAAACTAGGAATAATAAAAACTGCCAATGTTGGAAATTTTAAGTAAAAACTTATCCCTCTGAATTTGAAAGATAAAACATGTTACAGCAAGTACAGAGGGGATGCTAGGGGAAAGTTTTTCACTCAGAGGGTGGTGAGTGAATGGAATCGGCTGCCGTCGGTGGTGGTCGAGGCGAACTCGCTGGGGTCTTTTAAAAGACTTCTGGATGAGTATATGGGATCCAATGGGATTGGGGGTTATAGATAGGTCTATGGCTGGGTAGGTTTTGATGTGTTCGGCACAACTTGTGGGCCGAAGGGCCTGTTTGTGCTGTAGTGTTCTATGTTCTATGTTAACGTTTCAGGCAAGAAAGAGCTGAATCTCCTACAGCTATCACATCCCCCAAAGCAATCACAGTTGTTATATTGACAAATGTGACAACCATTCTGTACACAAGACCCTACTAACAGATGTAAGGCGAATAGCCAGCTTCCCTGTGAAGCTTAATACTAATTCATTCAAATTAGTATTAATTTTCTAAAATTAATCAATTATTTTGATTAATTTCAGGAAATAACACTGTAGAACACTATATAGATTATTTGAGGCATGGTGCAGTGAGCTTACTGTACTTGAAGAACATGTGACTGAGCGAATACAAGAAGACAAGATTTCTTTCTGATCACAGAACTTCCCCAAAGCACTTTATAACAAGTGAAGGGCTTTTGAAATTAGGAAGGCAGTAAACCAATCTACATACACTAATCTCCCACAAACAGCAATGTGAAGATGACCTGATGAGTTTTTTTGGCGAGAAAAAGCTTTTTCCTCAAATTATTTTTAACATCCTTTTGCTGATTACTTTAGATTTGTGCCCTCTCCTTCTCAATCCTTTCAGGAATGGAAATAGTTTCTCCCTATCTACTCTTTCCAAACTCATGATTTTGAATACCTCTATTAAAAACCTTAGTTCTCAGATGGGAGAATGCTACCAATTGATCTAAAGCTGACACTAACTGGATATATGCAATAGAATTTTTGGGAGGAGCTCCATTATGTCCGATAGAAGGTTAAATAGATAAAATCATGGACTGCTTTCCATCAGTAATTCTTGAGACCCAAACACTATGCTGGGGAGGGAATATGAAGTCATAATCTTGGGGTATGACTTAAGATATTAAATGAATACTTTGCATCCATCTTTACCGAGGAAGTAGATGCCAGTCAGGTCATGATGGAAGAATTCAAAATTGATAAAGAGGAAATGTTGAATGGACTGTTTGTACTAAAAGTATTTGAAAGTCAACCAGGATCTTGTGTTCATGTCACACTATCTGTAATCCTCATGACTGGCCTGGGCTTGTAAAAATCACACTAACTGTCCTGTCTGGAGAAAGTACACATCTCTTTAACCTGTGCTTAACCCTCTTGCCACTCATTTAAAAATTGATTATCTGTAAAGGCTCACATTCCAACCATTATTTTGTAAATTGAGTTTGTGTCTTTATATGCCCTCTGTGAGCAGAATTCCCACTTATCTGATGAAGGAGCAGCGCTCTGAAAGCTAGTGGCTTTTGCTACCCATTAAACCTGTTGGACTTTAACATGGTGTTGAGAGACGTCTTACTGTGTTTACTGTAGTCCGTCAGCATCTCCATATTGGTACTGAAAGTTGACATGGCACTGGGCCGGATGAGATGAATCCAAAGATATTGGAAAAAGAGAATGGAAATTGAAAGGGTAATGGTCCTGGACTCAGGTGAGGATTTTACTACCAAATAAACCTGTTGGATTTTAACCTGGCGTCGTGAAACTTCTCACTCGGGTGAGGGACTAGAGGACTTAGGATTCTAAATGTTACACCCTTGTTCAAAGGTTGAAAGGATAGCCCCAACAATTACAGGCCAGCTGGCTTAACGTTAATGATATCTAAGCTTTGGGATAGAATTTGTCACATAGAAGTTGTAGAATATTGAGGAAGAGCCAGCATAGCTCTTGGTAAATGGAGGAGTGTTTTTAAGGAGATAATAGAGGGTTGATGAGGTGCCCTTAGACTTTCAGAAGGCATTTGTTACAGTATCATACAACAGACTAAGAAAAGTTATAATTAATGGCATAAAAGGGAAAATAGCAATGAGGATAGAAATTTGGCTGAATAATAGGCATGAAGTGGAGACACACATTCCAATATGTAATTATCTTGCAATTGTGTGTTTGCCTAAATATGTCATGTTTGTGAACTTACCTCCACTCACCTGATGGAGTGGCATTCCAAAAGCTCAATTCCGTATAAATCCACTGGACTTAAACTTGGTGATGTGAAACTTCTTACTGAATAATAGGTAGCAGAGTGCAATAGTCAATGGATATCTTTTCAGTCTGGAGGAGGATTTGTAATGGTGTTTTCCATGTGTCATATTGGGTCTCTTGTTTTTCCCCCTAATACATATTAATTATCTAGATCTTGATGTGTAAGGGACAATTTTAAAGTTTACAGATAATACAGAACTTGGAAGTATTGTAAACTGTGAAGGGGACAGTGTACAACTTCAAAAGGACAGACAATTCGGTGAAGTGGGCAAATAGGTTGCAGATGAAGTTCAATAATGAAGTGTGAGGTGATGCATTTTGCTAGGAAGAAGAGTCTACAATAAGGGATAATTTTTTAAAGGGATGCAGGAGCAAAGGGAGCTGGGCTTCTACGTACATTGATATCATTGAGGATGGCAGGTGAGGTGGAGAGAGCAGTTACTAAGGTATATTGAATTCTGGGTTTTAATAACACAAATTAGGCAGGAATGAAGATGTTGATTGGAAGATGTCCATTATCACTATACTGGGTGATCTTTAAGTCTGCTAGGTCAAAAGGAGCAGTCCAGCTACTGGACAAAGAGGATTTGATTTATTGTCATTTGTAATAGCATACAGTAAAAAGTATTGTTTCTTGCACATGAGACAAACAAAACATACCATTTACAGGGAAAGAAACAAGTGCAAAACAGAGGTAGGTCAATCAAGGTAGTCAAGAGGGCATTAAATGATTATTTGAATAGAAACAATCTGCAGGGATACAGAGAAAAGGTAGGAGAATGAAACTAAGTCATGATGTTTGTTTGGAGAGCTGGTGACACATGATGGGCCAAATGGCCTCCTTGTGATTCCTACTTGTCCTTAAACTGTGGGTCCAGATTTAAAGGCAAATACCCAAGCCACAGATTCTCTCTGGTTCTCCGGGAAGGGGGAAATGGCAGTAGAATATGCTGGAGAGAGGGGAGCAAGGAGTCAACAAACCAAGTCCAATCTCAACACCTGACTCCTGTCCCGGGCGGTGGACGAAGCACGGGGACGCGCAATCCAGGCGAGGCGAGGCCACGAGCGGGAGCGGGAGCGCGCGCGCGGCCTAGGCGAGGCGGAGCTAGGGTGCGGGGGCGCGCAGGGGGCGTAGCTGGCGCCAGCGGCCTCGAGCCGAACGGTGGCGTCAACAGGGAGAGAGCTGAGGGCGGCCGAGGAAAGAAAGCACCTGAGGCTGAGGAGAAATCGAGATTATTATTCCTTAATACTGTCCTCCGGCGGGAATCACTGATTTGTTTCTATGCTTCACTCCCATCCAAAGCAGTAATTTAGAAATGGAGCTGGACGATGGGGTGGTTTACCAGGATGACTCCAACACTAATGTTATGTCGGAGCGTGTGTCAGGCCTGGCGGCCAGTATTTACCGGGAGTTCGAGCGGATGATCCGCAAGTACGATGAGGACGTGGTGAAGGACCTAATGCCGCTGGTGGTCGGGGTGCTGGAGAACCTGGACGCGGTGTTTGCCGAGAACCAGGAGCATGAGGTGGAGCTGGAGCTACTGAAGGAGGACAACGAGCAGCTCATCACCCAGTACGAGCGGGAGAAAGCCCTCCGGAAGCACGCCGAGGAGGTGAGTGAGTGTCCCGGGCCGAACCCGCACTGAGCCGCCAGCAGCGACGGCACAGCTCCCGCTCACACCTCTCAACCAAACCTCAGCCGGCTCTGGGCCGAGCCCAGCCCTCATTGGGCGGTTACCGCAGTTATAGGCCACCGCTTCCCGTGCTGCATGCTGATTGGTTAACTGACCTGTCACTTAAGCCCGGCAGCGCGTTAGGTTGCACTGGATGACAACCTAACGGGCCCCAGTTTTCAAAACAGTCCAACTTGTGTGTGTTTTCTTTCTTTAAAAAGAAGCGGGGGTTATTTATTCCAGCAGGCCGTTCCGACACTGCCCTATTTTGATCCTGTACTGGCCTTCCAATATTTTCTGGCATGTGTTGGCGTAGTATTTTCCTGCATGTCATCCTGCATGAATAAGCGCAACATGGGATGTGGGTTAAAAGCAATATCTTCAAGTGTTGAACTCTTTCTTGTCGGCCAAAACGAACAATAAAATCTACTTGGCCTTTTAGCTCCTCGCCTATGTTGTAGAACTTTCTCTTCCCGCCCCCTCTCCCCCAAAACTACGGTAAACATTGCGTTCACTAATGCATTCGTTGAGAGCTTAAAATGGGACCTCCCTTTTTCTCTCTGTTAAGATGTTGAGTCTAATGGCCCCTTTATTTTTATTCCAAAGTCTTAGAACTTCGTCTTAAGAATATATCCTGTCTAAAACAGGATATTGAGAGCACAGGGAAACAAAATGAGCGAAGTACAGTTATACTTGTTTTATAGGTATTGCATTTCATGAAATGTATAAATGATCATCGAGTTGGTCTTAAGCAGACTTGGCAGGATTTGGAAATGCAGCATTTTTTTCCTATTGAAAATAATTATGTAACTAAACCATGTTGACAGTTTCTGTCGTTTTATAACAGTATGGTTTTCCAGGTATATTTGTGACTGAAGTTGTTCTCGAACATCAAATTAGGTATTGGTGTTAGAATCTTCCTATGGTGATGTATGTGGTGTTGAGTAAACAGTATCATAGCAGACATGCACAAATACAGGTATGGTGAATGAAATTCCAGGTTGTAATATGACACCGCCTGCATCTTTAGTATTTATTAAATGATCTTTTCGGGTAATATGTTATCAAATTGCATGTTGACTTGCCATCTACTCTACTGACACTTGCTCTGGTTGAGAGCAGCCTCCTTTGTTCCACACTTTTGCAAGATTTAAAATAATCATCTTTTATCATCCAACCAGAAGAATTTTTTCTTGAATATACCACTCTGAAAACACAATACCAGTTTCCATGTACATAACGACAATGTCCAGCACGATTTCATCACCAGTTCTCTCAAACTGTTCACAGTCTCTAAATTATTTGACTGTTGTAGAACCTAATATCAGATGAACTAAAATTTCCTCCAAATGAATATGAGGAAGAACAAAACTTCATGTTGGATAGAATTTTCTGTGCTCACCCCAAGACCAGAATATCTCACCTGAGGTTGATGGACCTTTGCATGGTTCACCCACCACCTGATTCAATTCCCGTGACATGTGAGATAGGAAAATTCCACAGATTGTCTTTGGTCCCCACCAGAAACTGCTCCCAAGCCACTGTTTCCATTGCATTCCCTTATGTAACTGTCTGGAGCTGGCCCAAACTGTTTGCAACCTTGCTGTCATAGTTAACCACAACTTGGAACTGCTTATCACACATTTGAATCACCTGTAAGACCAGCTATTTCCACTTCTGTAATATCGACCAACACTGTGTAGGGCTTTTTTTACTTCTACACTTGATTATTTCAATGCACTGCTGGCCTGTTTGGGAAGTTCTACCTTCTGCAAAACTGGAGGTCATCCAAAATTCTACATGTGTTTTAACTATAAGGTTCATGGTCGGAGATATAGGAGGAATGTCCGAGGTAAATTCTTGACTCAGAGAGTTGTTGGGGTGTGGAATAGACTGCCTGCTGTGATAGTGGAGTCGGACACTTTAGGAACTTTCAAGCGGTTATTGGATTGACACATGGAGCACTCCAGAATTATAGGGAGTGGATAGCTTGATCTTGGGATTGGACATAACTCAGCACAACATTGAGGGCCACAGGGCCTGTACTGTGCTGTAATGTTCTATGTTATGTTAAGTGTCTGCTTCCATTAAAACAGAATTTCTCTGTCTTCTAACCTGTACACCCTAGAGGATAGATTGCTGTTTATTTCTCTTCTTTCTTAGGCAGTCTGACCTAGTTAATTTTTAAGTCAAGAGTCTGGCTCTTTAGACAAGCTCAGTTTCACATTGATCGACAATTGTCTTTATCTATAGTGCTGATTACAATTTGTAGGTGTAAAATATAAAGTAATTAACTTTTTATTAAATTTAAATTTATGTTGGAAGTTTGTGTAATTGAAAGGCACTATTGATACAATGCATTGTATTTGGGTTAAATTCAGTGACAGAAACATTGTGTTAATGTGCTGTGCCTTTTAAAGCAGAAGTGCAGTTCGTAATGAAGTCTCTGAAAGCTCCTTACAGATCTGAGCCATGGGTTCATACTGACATTGAATGGTTTATATTGTAAATGTCAATATAAAATCCCTAGTGAATATAATTTTGTTACTGACTGAAGAAAATACTCAGTAACATAGTTATTTGATGTGAAGTCATAACCTACTTTTTGCTTTCAAATCATTACAGTTTTTGTGCAGCTAATTTAGTAACTTCATAAATTGCAGCAGACTGCATTCTGAGTAGATTTGAGAAAATAACATATCCATAATCAACTTCAAGTAATATTTGAAAACATATCTTAAATCATTTCTTTATGTGGAAAATGTGTTGGGCTATCCACAGGAAAGTATGCTTTTGATAATTTCAGTTTTCACTCTGCCTTCAAGCAAAAAAGACAACCATCTATTGTGCCTTAGTCTTAATACCTTGTCACATGTTCAAAGAAATCAAATGTTTTCATTAGTCACAAAATTCTAACCTATAATGTGACTGGTAAATAGTTTTCACTAGGTTATAATTTTGATGTCTGGTAAATTATACAGTATAGTGTTAAATGCTTCTGTCATTTCCTGTGTATTTAAATCTACCTATTTTCAACTTATTTTGTTTAACAGCTTTAAGTTTCTGAGACATATTTTAAAATAATCGGTTTCTGAGTTGGCAGTTCCTTTGTCATTTGTCCTGTGTAGATTTGCCAAACTTGGCAGATATGATTAATATTCTTTAAAGGGATCTGTGTCACTGACAAGGCCAACATTTGTTGTCCAACCTTAATTGTCCTTGAGAAAGTGGTGGTGAGTTGCCTTCATGAACTGCTGTAGTCCATGCATTGTAGATAGACCCACCCTGGATAGGGGATTCCAGGATTTTGATCCAGTGACATTGAAGGAATGGCATTGTGGTTTGAATTAGAGATGGTGTATAGTTTGGAGAGGAACTTCCAAGTAGTATTATTCCATGCATTTGCTTCCCTTGCTTTTCTAGATTTAGGTTTGGAAAGTACTGTCTTGATGAGTTACTGCAGTGCATCTTGTAGATGGTATGCACTTTTGCCACTTTGCGTAAGTGGTGAAGAGAGTGAATGTTGAAGATGGTGGATAGGGTGCCAGTTAAATAGGTTCCTCCGTTCTGGATGGTGGGGTCTCCTGACCATTTTTGGAGCTGCAGTCATCCAGACAAGTGGAGATTTTTCCATCACGCTGCTGACTTGTGCTTGTAGGTAGATGGTGGAAAGGTTTGGAGAACTTTGACCTCTGACCTGCTCTGGTAGCCAAGTTAGTTATAAGGGCTGGTCCTGTTTCGTTTCTGGTCAATGGTAACCACCAGGATGTTGATAGTGGGAGATTCAATGATGGCATTGAATGTTGGGAAAGAGATGATTAGATTATCCCTTGTTGGAAATAGCCATTGCCAGGCACTTAAGTGGCAAGTAACATTCATGCCACACATCAACCCAAACTTGAATGTTCTCCAAGTCTTGCTGCAAATGGACGTGGACAGCTTCAATCTCTGAGGAGCTTTGAATGGTGCTGAACAGTGCACAATCATCAGCGAACATCTCCATTTCTGACCTATGTTAATCAGTGCTCATCAAAAAAGTATAAATCAATTTCAAAATATTTAACCAAGACTTGAAGGTATAAAATTGCAACTTGGTTTATGTTTGTACTCACTCTAAGAACATAAGAACATAAGAAATAGGAGCAGGAGTAGGCTGTCTAGCCCTTCGAGCCTGCCCCGCCATTCAGTAAGATCGTGGCTGATCTGAAGTGGATCAGTTCCACTTATTCTCTTTGTCCCCATAAGCCTTGTCTATCAGAAATCTATCTATCTATGACTTAAATACATTCAATGAGGTAGCCTCCACTGCTTCAATGGGCAGAGAATTCCAAAGATTCACCACCCTTTGAGTGAAGCAGTTCCTCCTCAATCCGTTCCAAACTGTCCTCCCCAATCCGTTCCAAACTGTCCTCCCCTTATTTTGAGGCTGTGTCCTCTAATTCTGTTTTCCTTTCTAAGTGGAAGTAATCTCTCTACTCTACCCTATCTAGCCCCTTCATTATCTTGTAAATCTCGAAAATCCCCCCTCAGCCTTCTAAACTCCAAGTACAGGCCCAGTCTATTTAATCTCTCCTCATAAGCTAACCCCCCATCTTCAGTATCAGCCTGGTGAACCTTCTGTGTACTCTCTTCAAGGCAATATATCCTTTCGCAGATAAAGGGACCAAAACTGCACACAGTACTCCAGTTGCAGCTTCACCAGTGCCTTGTACGGTTGCAGCAAGACCTCCCTGCTTTTATATTCTATCCCCCTCGTGATAAAGACCAACATTCCATTCGTCTTCTTAATGACCTGCTGCACCTGCAGACTGGGTTTTAGTGATTCATGCACAAGGACCCCTAGGTCCCTCGGCACAGTAGCATGCTGCATCTTTTCATCCTTTAAATAATATTCCATCCTACTATTATTTCTACTAAATTGGATAACCTCACATTTGCTAATGTTATGCTGCATCTGCCAGGTTCTCGCCCACTCACTCAGCATCTCTAGATCTCTCTGCAGACTTTCCGCATCCTCCATGCAATTGGCTTTTCCACTCATCTTCGTGTCATCAGCAAATTTTGTTACCCTACACTCAGTCCCCTCCTTCAGATTGTCTATGTATATGGTAAACAATTGAGGCCCTAGCACTGAACCCTGCAGCACTCCTTTGTTCTTTGTTCTTTTGTTCACTCCACTAGTCACCAACTGCCAACCAGAAAAGCATCCATTGATTCTAACTCTCTGCTTCCTGTTAGATAGCCAATCCTCAATCCACACGAGCACGTTACCCCCAACTCCATGTATCATAACCTTCTGCAGCAACCTTTTGCGAGGCACCTTGTCAAACATCTTCTGGAAATCTAAAAATACCACATCCATCTCTGTCTACTACAGCAGTCACACCTTCATAAAAATCCAGTAAATTCGTTAAACATGACTTCCCCTTCACGAATCCGTGCTGCGTCTGCTTAATCAAACCATTCTTTTTTAGATGTCCTGCTATTTTTTCTTTGCTGATGGATTCTAGCATTTTTCCAACTATGGATGTTAAGCTAACTGGCCTGTTGTTCCGTGCCTTTTGTCAGCTACCTTTTTTAAACAGCAACGTAACATTAGCTGTTTTCCAATCCGCTGGGACTTCCCCCGTGTCCACCAAATTTTGATAAATAATTACTAAGGCATTTGCTATTACTTTTGCCATTTCTTTCAGAACCCTGAGATGCATACCATCCAGTCCCGGGGACTTGTCTACCTTCAGTCCCATTAGTCTACCAAGCAGTATCTCTCTAATAACAGTAATTGTATTAAGGACCTCAACCCCTATCAATCCTCAATCATTAATATTCGATAAGCTATTTGTGCCCTCCTCTGTGAAGACTGACACAAAAAACTTATTTAAAGTCTCAGCCATTTCTTTGTTATCCAATGTTAAATCCCCCCTCTCGTCCTCCAAGGGTCCAACATTCACTCTAGCCAGTCTCTTCTTTATATATTTGTAAAAATTTTACTGTCATTTTTTATATTTAGAGCTAGTTTAGCTTCATACTCTATCTTCCCTTTATCGCTTTCTTAGTCATTCTTTGTTGTTTTTCGAATCTTTGCCAATCTTCTGATTCCCCACTATTTTTAGCTGCTCTGTACGCATCTGTTTTTAATTTAATACACTCCTTTATTTCCTTCCATGGCTTGTTATCCCTTTTCTTACAGTCCTTCTTTATCCTCGGAATATATTTCTGCTGAGTATCAAAAAAGATCTCCTTAAAAATTCTCCACTGTTCCTCAGCTGTCTTACCAACCAATTTGTGCCCCCAAACTACATTAGTCAATTCTGCCCTCATCTTATCATACTCCCCTCTGTTCGAGCAGAGGACACTGGTTTGGGACCCTACTTTCTTACCCTCCATCTGTATCAGGAGATCAACCATATTGTGCTCACTCGTCCCAAGAGGATCCTTCACAAGAAGATCCCTAATTCTATCTGCCTCATTACACAGTACCAGGTCTAAGATAACTCTCATAGATTCTGTGATTCTGCCAACTTGTATTAGAGTAACAAAATGAGGATTTATTAGTTTGAACCTTAACAATCTTTTGTGTTTGAATGTTATGTCATTTACCTTCTTCTCTTGAGGATACTGTTTGCTTTGGATTTGGTTGCATGAGTAGCAACAGCCCTCAAGTACAATGTCCATGAATCATTCTTCAAAATGAACTTTAACCATTGAGTATCTTTGGGTCGTTTGACTTTTTTTTAGTGCAAGGAGATCAGAGTTGATCTGAATTCTGATTATGCCTGAAATTCATATGCAGATTTGCCAGCAAATCAGTGACGCTCGTAACTTCTCCAGCACACATCCCAGAGTGTGCTCCAACTTTGTAAATCCCTGATTCCAATTGTTCCATCATTGGCAGTTTGATATTTGGTTTCCAAGGCCCTAAATTACTTAAAACTTACTTCCTTGTCCAAGCTTTTGGACATCTGTCAATAACTGCCTATGCAGCTCAGTCTCAGATTTTGTTTGTTGATGTTCCTGGGAACCTGTTTGAGATGCCTTTCATTAAAGGTGCTGTATAAATGCAAATAGCTGTTATTGACTTGTTTTGATTCATTATTGTTACATGTATTAACATTAAAAAGTATTATTTCTTGCGCTATATAGACAAAGCATACCATTTGTAGAGAAGCAAAGGAGAGAGTGCAGAATGTGGTGTTACAGTCAAAGCTAGGGAATAGGGAAAGATCAACTTAATGCAAGGTAAGTCCATTCAAAAGTTTGATGGCAGCAGGGAAGAAGCGATCCTTGAGTCGGCTGTCAGACTTTTACAAAAGTCTGACTTTTGTAAATCTTTTTCTTGATGGAAGAAGTTGGAAGAGAGAATGTCCAGGGTGCATGGGGTCTTTAATTATGCTGGCTGCTTTGCAGAGGCAATGTAGATAAAGTCAGTGGATGGAAGGCTGGTGTGCGTGATGGATTGGAGTACATTCGTGATCTTTTGCAGTTTCTAAACTCTAGGTTCTAACTCTGTTAGAATTTTATCAGTTTCTATGAGATCCCCTCTCACTCTTCTAAACTCAAGTGAATTAATTCTAACCAACTTAGTTGCTCCTCATATGACAGACCTGTTATCCCAGGAATGAATCTGGTAAACCTTTGCTGTACTTCCTCTATAGCAAAGATACCTTTCCTCAGATAAGTACACCAAAAATGCACACAATACTCGAAGTGTGGCTTCGCCAATGCCTTATACAATTGCAACATAACATCCCTATCCCTATCAAATTCTCTTGCTATGGAAACCAACATATCATTTGCCGCCTTTACTGCTTGCTGTATTTGTGTGCTTACTTTCAGCAACTGATGCATGAGGTCTTGCTAAGTATCCACCTCTCTCAATTTACAAACATTCAACTAATAATCTATCTTCTTACTATGCTAGCAAAATTTATAGCCTCACATTTAAGCACATTATACTGCAATTGCCATGCATATGTCCACACATTCAGTTTGTCGAAATCATGCTGAAGCAACTCTGCAATCTCTTCACAGCTCACCTTCCCACCCTACCTCGCATCATCTGCAAAGTTGGAGATAATATATTCAGTTCCCTCTTCCAAATCATCAATATATAACGTGAACATTTGGAGCCCTAGCACATACCCCTGCGGTATCCCACCAGTCACTGATTGTCAATCAGTAAAAGAACCATTTCAGCAGAGCAAGAGCTATACCAAGCTGTGATACAACCATAAAGAATGCTTTCTATGTGCATCTGTAAAAGTTGACTTGCATTCTGACTATAGCTAATAATGTAACATTCTAAGAAAGTTTCAACACCAGCCATCATTAGGTTTGATCTGATGTTTTGTTTTACAGGTATCTGAAAATATCCTCATCCTTAGCTTCAAATCTGTTTACAATCTTGTTTTTACCATTTATTTGCAACTCTTTGGTATCCGGCGTCACTTCAACTTTGTGTTTTGTGGTTCTAACCATCTTCTCATCCACAGAGGGCTGTGGAGGCTAGATCATTGAGTGTCTTTAAGACAGAGATAGGTTCTTGACCAATGAGGGAATCAGGGGTCCTCTCATATCCTTATATCTCTAACCTCACAGGATGACCTTGGCTTCTTTCTGTTGGAGGAAAAAGGGTAGAGTATGAGGGTTTATTTAGGCAGTTGATTGTATTTTATTGGTTAGCTGGGTGATAAATTATTGATATTTATCTAAGTAGTTGAAAGACAGAAGTAACCTTTACAATATTGTGCCTATAATTGTGTCCGACTCAAATTGAAAATATTTCCTTTAACTAAATTAGCTGTTAATCTGTTTAATGGTCAGCTTTAGTTCAGTTGTAGATAGCAATTTTGCCTCTTATTCAGAAGGTATGGATTAAAGTCTTCCTCCAAAAGGCCCGTGCACAAAATGCTGGCTGGTGTTACCATGCAGCACTGAGATATTTCAAATGAGACATTAAATATCTGCCCTGATGATTGAAGAAGAGCAGGTGACTTCTCCACATATTAGCATGTTTTTTGAATTTGCTTGCAGTGTTCTCAATGGGGATGATTTGAAAACAGAAAAGGAAGTAAACTTTACCGTTAGTTTTGGAAATTTTGAGAGTAAGACCCAGTTCTGCATTTGAAACATTTAATTGTTTAAAAAATTGCAGATGACTGCAAATGCCTTTTCCTTCAGTTGAAGTTTGTAATACAAAGATGCAGATTTCCGCATCTGTCTGCAGTAGGTGGAAGTGAAGGTGGGAAAAAACGGTGTTCTTAAAATCAGGACTGAAATGTAGAAGCACCTGGTCATTAAAAATAAAAGGTGCTCTGGGACAAATAATGAAAGAAGAAAGACTAGACAGGGAACACGTTCCATTTCATTCATCCTGAAGCCTGAGGATTGAAAACAAATTCTTAAGAGATATCTATTCTTTACAAGTAGATTGATTTTCATTGGCCTACTTTTTCAGGGAACTATAGACAACAATATTTAGAAAATAATAGTTTCCTCTAAACAATGCAATTTCACTCATTCTGAAGTTGGAGGCTTTGACTTGTAATTGTTGATGGCAAATTAAATGAAAATAACTAGAAAACGTAGAAACAAAAAAATAGCATCAGGAATATGCCATTCAGCCCTTTGAGCCTGCTCTGCCGTTCAACATGGTCACGATTGATTGTATTAGCACCGTACTCCATATGCCCCTTTTACACATTTAGAATCTAATAATCTATCTATTCCCTTCTTTAAATATATTCAACAATTTAGCTTCCATGGTCTTCTATGATAGAGAATTCTAGAGGTTTACCACCCTCTGAGTGAAGAAATTTCTCCTCATCTCAGTCCTAAATGACATACCCCATATCCTAAGATTGTGACCCTGTGTTCTAGACTCCCCAGCCAGAGAGACAAATCTCCTGTGTCCATTCTATCCAGCCCTGTCAGAATTTTATACATACTAATTCGATTTCACTCATTCTTGTAAATTTCAGTCAATATAGATACAGATGACTCAATCTCACCTGATAAGACAATCCTGCCATCCCAGGAACCAATCTGGTGAACTCTGTCTATGGCTAGTATTTCTTTCTCAGATAAAGAGACCAAAACTGCACAGAATACTCCAGGTGTGGTCTCACCAAGGCCTTGTACAGCTGCGGTAAGACATTCTTGCTCCTATACTCATGCAACAAAGGTCAATATACCATTTGGCTTCCTTACTGCCTGTCAGAACTGCGTGTGTGCTTTCAGTGACTGGTGTACAAAGGACACCAAAGTCCCTTTGTGTGTCAGCATTTGCCAGTTTATCTCCATTTAGATAACACTTTGCCATTCTGTTTCACCATTCTAAGTGGATGAATTCACAGTTATGCACATCTACTACATCTGGCACGTATTTGTCTAAATCATCTTGAAGCCCCTTAACATTCTCCTCACCACTCACCGTTCCACCAAGTTTTGTGTCATCAGGAAACTTGTAATAACGTGTCCTTTATAATAGTCTCTAGCATTTTATCTGGAACCATTGAATCCCTACAGTGCAGAAGGATTCCATTTGGCCCATTGAGTCTGCACTTACCCTCTGAAAGAACATCTCATTCAGGCCACCTCCTCCCCCCATCCCATCCTTGTACCCTCACACATTTACCATGGCTAATCCATCTAACCCATATATTAGATGGACACTAAGGTTCAATTTAGAATGGGCAATTCAGTTAACCCGAACATCTTTGGACTGTGGAAAGAAACCAGAGCATCTGGAGGAAACCCATGCAGACACTGGAAAGTCATGCAAAATCCACACTGTCACCCAAGGCAGGATTTGAACCCTCGTCCCTGGCTCTGAGGCAACAGTGCTAACTGCTGTGTCACGGTACTGCCCACACTCCTACTAATGTTTGGTTAACTAGCTTATAATTCCCTCTCCCCTTTTTTTAAAATTGCGTGGTTACATTTGCCACTCTCCAATCTGTCAGGTATGTTCCAAAATCTACAAAATTTTGAAAGATAACATTCCCCACTGTTTCCATGGCCATGTCATTTACTACCCTGGAATGTAGATTATCGGATTCTGGAGATTTATTGGCTTTCAATCCCATTAATTTCTCCAACTCTATTTTTCTAGTGATACTAATTTCTTTCAGTTCCTCTTTATCGCTTACTATATCCTTGATTTTTTCAGCATTTCTAGGAAGTTATTTGTGTCTTCATCTGTGAATAGTTTTTTTTTGCTAGAATCTTGTGTCAGATTCCAGAATGAACATTTCTTCAGTTGTTTGTTGTTTCTTCTGACTCCAGTAGCTTCACACAGGTTTTCTGAGCTTGATTTGGGCACTGGATTTTCAAAAACTATTTGGCTGATGGTAGCTGATTCTTGTATTTCCAAATGGGTTAGTGGAGAGTAATGGACAGCAGGAGTGCTGGTTGCTTTTGTTTGCTGTTCTTGACATCATAGTTTAAATTGTTAAAATAGAATAAGAATTCTCATTTGTGTTCCTTGATTGAAAAAATCTTTAACTTGCACCGTTAGGAGATTGGTGATTGACAGATATATCTGTGATATGGTTAAGCATGGCATAACATGGTGGAGAACACTGCTGCCTCATATCTGTAAAGATTTGCATTCTATCCATTATCTTGTAAATTGAGTTTATGTGTATATATGCCTTGTTTCCTCACTCACCTGAAGAAGGAGCTTGTGTTACCAAATAAACCTGTTGGACTTTAACCTGATGTTTTGAGACTTCTTACTGTGCTTACCCCAGTCCAATATCCATGCAGGTTCTTTTTGGAGAACACATCAGGCCAACATAGCCAGTATTGACCACGTTCAATCATCCCTGCTGGACAGGCCACATTGTCTGCATGCCTGACACAAATCTCCTGAAATAAACAGTCTAGTCAGAGCTTTGACATGGCAAACAAGCCCAAGGAAGACAAAGGAAATGCTTCACCGACACCCTCAAAACCTCTTTGAAAAAGAGCAACATTTCCATTGATACCCTTGGAATCTGGGTTCCATTCCCGGCTTGGGTCACTGTCTGTGTGGAGATGCATGTTATAGAACATAGAACATAGAACAATACAGCACAGAACAGGCCCTTCGGCCTTCGATGTTGTGCCATGTCTGCATGGGTTTTCTCCAAGTGCTCCAGCTTCCTCCCACAATTTGAAAGATGTGCTGGGTTAGTTTTATTGACCATGCTAAATTCTCCCTCAGGATATCTGAACAAGCACCAGTGTAAGTGACTGAGGGATTTTCATAGTAACTTCTTTGCAGTGTTTTCCAATTTCTCAATTCTCTCTCCATTTAGAAAATAGTTTATGTTGCTATTCTTCCTATCAATGTGCATAACCTCACACTAATAAATAAATGTAAACATTGTAGTTTTATTAGTATTGAAGTTTTATTACTGTTGCAGTTTTCTTGTATGTATGTTGTTGATTATCCATTATCATCGATGAGGGCCTCGACATCATTAGTCATGATGATTGATCAGGCCAATTCGGGCACGGAATGTCCTAGCATATATTTGACAGATTTGTGTAGACAATGTAGTTCTTGTGCTGGTGGTTCTGGACTTGCACAGCATGCGCTTGAGTTATACGTCAGCAATACACCTTGTTTCATGAGCTTGACCACCTTTGTGGATGAGGCAGCGCCAGGTAGGGCGGTTTTGTGCCAGAGTAAAACCTGTACGCTGTAGTCTTGTCAATGTTAAGCAACTTCAGGAAGACCTTGAGTGTGTCTTTGAAACATTTCTTCTGCCCTCCATGCGAGCGTCTTCTGGCAGAGAGTTCTCCAAAAAGAACCTGCATGTGTATGCGCTGATCTGACATACGGATGATGTGACCTGCCCGCCGGGTCTGCACTCTCATCAGCAGTGTGTGGGCTGATGGTAGACTTGCTCTAGAGACAACTTCAATGTCTGGTACTTCGTCTTGCCATCTGATGCATAATATTCTGCGAAGACAAGTCATGTGGAAATGATTGAGCTGTCTTGCATTTCAGGATACACAGTCCATGTTTCACAGGCATACAACAGGGTAGTGATTACCACGGCGCTGTAGACCTTTAGTTTTGTTGCTGGGCTGATATTTCGACATTCCCATACAATGAAGCGCAGTCTACTGAAAGCAGAACTTGTCTTTGCTATTCCGCAGTTAACTTCTGTATCAATAGTAACTACTTGGGAGAGGGTGCTGCCAAGATAAGTGAACTGGTCCACTGCCTGTAGTTTCTGCCCTTTGATTGTGATTATGGATTTTGTATACAGTGCATGAAGAGCAGGCTGGTGCATGATTTTTGTCTTTTTAATGTTGATGGTGAGTCCAAAGTTGTCACAAGCCTTGGAAAATTTGTCCATACTGACTTGCATCTCTGGCTGTGAGCCAGCATGCAGGGCACAGTTATTAGTAAATAGGAAATCTCTCAGAACAGTCTCGTTCACTTTCGTAATAGCTTGAAATCTCCTCAGGTTGAAGAACTTCCCATCCACTGTGTACTTGAGGCTGATTCCAGCAACATTGTCCTGGAAGACGTTATTCAGCATGGTAGTAAACATCATGCTGAACAGTGTGGGTGTGAGCGTACAGCCCTGTTTGATGCCGTTGGTGACTGGGAATGCCTCAGAGGATTCCCCGCCATCCAGTACACTGGCCATCATGGAACTGACATACCATCTGAATGTATTTGGGGAGACAGCTGAACTTTGACATGATCCTTGACAGCTTTCACAAGGTCAACAAAGGTTGTGTAAAGTTCGTGATTCTTCTCCTGACTCTTCTGAAGTTGGCGTGCAACAAAAATCATGTCAGTCGTCCCACGAAGCTACAGTGTGACTCTGGAAGCAGGTGAGTGACCAGACGATTTAGCAGGACTCTTGCGAGGGTTTTTTTGTATGATGGAGAGCAGCGAGGTTTCTTGGTGGTTGTCACATACTTGCCGATTGCCCTTCTTTTTGTAAAGGTGTATGATAGAAGCATCTTTAAGTTCCTGAGGAATGAATCCTTTCTTCTAAAAGGACTGGAACAACTTGATGAGCTTCTCAATAAGTGCAGGAGCAGCAGCTTTATAGATCGCTGTGGATATGGCATCTGTCCCTGGGGTTTTGCCATTGGATAGCTGGTTGACAGCTTTCATGACTTCGGCTACTACCGGCGGATCATCCATGGCGCTATTGATATCAAGCTGGGGAATCCTGTCTGTTGCCTCATTGTTAATAGATAGCAGTCGGTTGAGGACGGCTTCAAAGTGTCCAGCCCATTTCTGCAGGATCTGAGCCTTCTCTGTAATGAGAGTTGTACCACCTGTACTCAGGAGGGGGGAGGTCCCGAGAGATTGAGGTCGGTAGAGAGTGTTGAGGGCTTCATAAAACCGTTTCAAGTCGTTTCTATCAGTATATCCCTACATTTCATCTGCCTTGGCACTCAGATGGGCATCCTGCATTTTATGCAGTTTATTCTGGACTGTCCTGCGAACACTGTTAAAAGCATTTTTGTTGGCAGCTGATGATGGATCGTTCTGACAGGTCTGATGAAGACAGTGCCTTTCAACAAGTAGAGCCTGTATCTCCTTATGATTCTCATCGAACCAATCATGCTGCTTGCGGGTAGAGGGCCCGAGCATCTTCAGCCCAGATCTATGGATACATCCCTAAAGTGTTCCCAGTCGTCCTCAGCGCTGCCTGTGAGGTATAGGTCAGCAAGCTTGATTTCTAAGTCTTCAGCCAGTTCTGAAACTATGCTGGAGTTCCTTAGCTTGGCTGCTTTCATTCTTTTCATAACCTTGTTGCCTTGTGGTCGCCTCTTGGGTCTGATGTGGAGCCTCATTTTGGAGGCAGTGAGCCTGTGATCTGTCCAGCAGTCAGCACCACATTTGGCAGGATGTCTTTTAGGAGAAAAGACATCCTGCCTGTCTTTTCTCCTAACAGTGACAGAAAATTGTTAGAGTGGGGGTGCATCCAAAAGGTCTTGTTACGGACAGGCAGACGGAAGGTTGTGTTGGTGATGAGGAGATCTTCATTTAAGAGTAGGCTGTTACTGTTACACTTGCCCACTCCCTGCCTCCCAATGACTCCCTGCCAGATTGCAAAACCACACCCTACTCTTGCATTGAAATCGCTAAGCAAGATCAGCTTGTCGGTACTACTCACTGCTGATAGTAGAACCATAGAACCCTACAGTGCAGAAGGAGGCTCTTCCGGCCATTGATTGTGGTCTTGATTGCATCGACCACAATCCCACCCAGGCCCTACTCACATATCCCTATATATTTTACCCACTAATCCCTCTAACCTAAGCATCCTAGTACACTAAGGGGCAATTTTAACATGGCCAATCAATCTAACCTGCACACGTGGACTGTGGAGGAAACGCACGCACTCATGTGGAGAATGTGCAAACTCCACACAAACACTGACCCGAGCTGGGAATCGAACGCAGGTTCTGCAGTAGGGCTTCTAGTTCTTTGTAGAACTTGTCTTTCATCTCGTCTGGGTTGTTCATTGTGGGAGTGTAGGCACTGATCAGGGTGGCTTGACTTCTGTTCTGTAGCAGAAGCTGTAATGTCATAAACCGGTTGTTTACACCCTTGGGTAGGCTATCAAATTTCCAAACAAGATGACTCCTGATGATGGCGAATCCAACTCCAGCATCATGATGCTCATCGCTGCTGCGACCGCTCCAGAAAAAAATGTATCCACCTCCAGTTTGTCAACTGACTTACGTTGGCAAGACGAGTTTCACTCAGGGCTGCAATGTGAACGTTGTATCTTGCAAACTCTCTGACAACTAAGACTGTTCCCTCTTATCTGTCTGCTGTGAGGTTGTCCAAAAGTGTGCGCACGTTCCAAGTGCCAATGGTGCGCGGTGTCACTTTGTGTTTTATTTTGTGTGTTCGACCGCAAGATGGGATCCCTGCCAGCCATGGTAAACTGGCCAGGGTGTAGTGAAGCAGGCAATATTTAGGGCACCTTTTCTAGTCCCTTCCTCATTATATGGTGGTGAGCAGTGCGTTCCTGAAGAGGACTGCTCAGTTGCCCAGGTAGACATCGAGTTCCACTGCTGCTCAGTCAGTGGAAAATGACCATTAGACCTGAGCTGCCTGCGTGCAGTCTGTGACTACAGCTCCCAATGTATCCACACCTGCTGCTTCATCGCTCACCCATCGCCACAGGACTTCAGTAGGACACTGATGATGATGATGGTGTCGAAACTAGCGCTTGATTTGGATTAAAGTGAGGGAGAGTTGCGCAGTGTCAGCCTCACTCTTGTCTTCCCAATTCCCATCTAGATCCAGTGGCAAGACAAGAATTAAGATGGCTGGAGGTGGGACTAAGCGCAGTGGATGACCAGGACGTCTTCTGTCTTGTTCTGCTCTTCGCGTCCCATGACGCTTGCAGAGACTGCCTCCTTGACCGTTGGACCTTCCATTAGTCTCATCCGCTGAATCTGCTGGACTCTGTCTTCACATGCTGGAATAGACATCTCCGTATTTCACGGAGGGTTGAAACTGGTCGGCTACCCTCACCTGGTTTAGCCGGCTTGTCAAGCTCGTTGCCCGGGGTGTGGCTGTTGTCACATGCAAACAGCTATGGGGAGCCACAGTGGGAGCTTAGTGCCAGATGGCGACAAAGGACGGACAAACTGCCCTGAAAGGACGCGACATGTCCCCCCACCAAAGATATTACCCCTCCCTAACACCTCCCACACACCTTGTATGTATAGGGTGAAATTAAATAAAATTTTTTCTTCTCCTTAAGCAGTCTTTCAGATTTGAGGATGATTTGCCTTCATACAAAAATGAATCCTCAGGTGACTGAGTAGTTCAATGTGTAACCAACAGAGGGGCGGGTGGGTGTTGTGTCCAAGCTGCCACATGCTCCTTTTATGGTCACAGTTTTCCTTTACCTTGCTCTTGGTGATGAAACTCAGTGTTCAGCTCCTTGCCAGATACCTTTCTTCCATTTTGAGTGATCTCAGGCCAGCAATTCCCAGGTATTGATGGAAATGTTGCTCTTTTTCAAGGAGATTTTGAGGGTGTCTGTGAAGCATCTCCTATGCCTTACTGGGGCTTGTTTGCCATGTCAAAGCTCTGAGTAAAGTGCATATTTCAGGTGATTTGTGTCAGGCATGCAGACAGAGATGATTGAGCATGGTCAATGCTGGATATGTTGGCCTGATGTGGAGATGTTAGTGTTGGACTGGGGTAAGCAAGCACAATAAGATGTCTCACAAACCCGTTAAAGTCCAACACGTTTATTTGGTAGCACAAGTTCCTCCTTCAGGTGAGTGAGGAATTGTGTTGGATTCACAAACAGAGAGTATATAGACATAACTCAATTTACAGGTTGGACCTGGACCATCTGTTGGGCAACACGACAGCTCAGTGACTATCTCTGTGCTGTGCAGATACATGGATTTGGGCCTGTGTCTGTGGGAGTTTGCGCATTCTCCCCGTGCTTGCGTTGGTTTTCTCCGGGTGCTCCGGTTTCCTCCCACATCCCAAAGATGTGCTCTTAGGCTAATTGGCAAAACAAATTCTCCCTAAGTTGTCTCAAATTTGGTTTTTAATCCATAAATCTATAAACATGGACAGGGATCATGGGTAAAGATGGGAACATTGGGGAGGCAGCGCGGGCTCGTTGGGCCGAAGGGCCTGTTTCCCGTGTTATTTTGTTCTTTGTTCTTTGTACAAGATAATGGTTGGAATGTGAATCTTTGCAAGTTACCAAGTCTTAAAATATATAGACATTGTGAATGGAGAGAGAGTTAAGCACAGATTAAAGATATGTGTGTTGTCTCCAGCCAAGACAGCTGGTGAGATTTTGCAAGCTCAGATAAGTCATGGGGTTACAGATAGTGTGACATGAACGCAAGATCCCAGTTGAAGCTGTCCTCATGTCAGTTTCTTCTCAGCGATTCTGTGTTGTCATGTGTCATGAAAGCCACCTTGGAGAATGCTTACTTGAAGATCAGAACCTAAAGCTTTTCCCGACAGGAAGTGCTGAAGTGTTTCCCGACAGGAAGAGAACTTCCTGCCTGGTGATTGTCAAGCAGTGTTCATTCATCTGTTGTAGTAGCATTTGCATGATCTCCCCAATGTACTATGCTTTAGGACATCCTTTCCTGCAATGGATCAGGTAGACCATTGTTGGCCGAGTCGCAAGAGCATGTACCGTGTACCTGGAGTGCAAGAAGTGGGGGTATGGGGCATGACCTTGGTGAGACGTTCGTCTTTGCTGATGACATGTTTAAGGTTGTTGGCCTAAGCTAGAGCACTGACATTGGTGTACCAATAGATATGCAATATTGCAGAGACAGCTCTGGTGATATTTCTCCAGAGTTTTGAGGTGCCTACTGTACATAGTGTACTTCTCTGAGCTGTATAGGAGGGTGGGTATCTGTAAATCATGAGCTTGCTGATAGGCCTGAGGTCCTAGTCTTCAAACACTCACTTCCTTACGTGACTGAAGGCTGCACTGGCATACTGAAGACCGGTGTTGAACCCCATCATTGATGTCTGTCCTTGTTAACAGTAGGCTTCTAAGGTATGGAAAGTACTTCACCTTGTCAAAGGCCATGTTGTGGATTTTGATAACCAGGGGGCAGATTGTGTGGCGGGGGCAGCTTGGTAGAGGACCTTTGTCTTATGGATGTTGAGTGTAAGGTTAGTGCTCTCATATGTAAGTGTTGACGATGGCTTGGAGTTCAGCTTTTCAAGTGTGCGCAGTTGCAAGTCTTGTCTGCGTATTGTAGTTCAATGGCAGAGGATGGGATGACCTTGGATCTGGTCTGCATGTGGCAGAGGTGGAACACATTCCCATTGAGATGGAGCGTTGCAGAAAGAAAGATCGAAAAGAGTGTTGGTCCAATAACACAGCCTCACATGACCCTAGTGTGAAATGAATTTAGTCTGGGCTGGATTTGTTGATCAGGATCACAGCTTATATCACATTGTAGAGCAAGTGGCGAATTGTACCAAACTTTTGAGGGCAGCCATAACAGAGGAGGACACTCCATAATTCCTCACAGTTGGCAGTGTCGAAGGCCTTCGTGAGGTCAAAGAAGCGCTATGTACAACGATGTTGCAGATCTGCATTTCTTTGGTGTCAGCCACAGAGAAGACCATCGCAAGAATTCTTCTTTCTTTACTCAGAGGGTAGTAAGGGCTTGGAATGCTCTGCCTGCAGCAGTTGTGAACTCGCCAACTTTAAGGGCGTTCACATGGTCATTGGATAGGCATATGGATAATCTTAGAATAGATTAGGTTAGAGGGTTGTTAGATTGGTTCCACTAGTCGGCACAACATCGAGGGCCGAAGGGCCTGTACTGTACCGTTATGTTCTATGTTAATTGCCTTCCTGTGGCTGAAGAACTCCCCCCAAGAGTCAGAGTGGATTCTGTCCACTATGGGGAACAAAGGACATTATCTTCATCTTCAAGAGAGATACAGAGTACCGGCAAAGGATCAACATTTGAGAAATATTTTTAACAAGATACACCCAAGTGTTAAAAGTCATGTACTTTAATTTCAGAATTAATATCACCCCTGTATTCTGATTATACATTTGCAACTCTCCAGTATCTTAAAATCATAAGTCATAAATATATTTCTTTTTCCTCCTTTTAAAATGCTCCTTCAACCCTTTTTTGGTCATCTGTCCTAATATTTGCATAGGCAATACAATAAAATTTTGTTTGAAAATGCCCCTGTGAAGTGACTTGGGATGTTTTGTTCTGTAAAAGCCATTTTAAAATAGAAGTTGTGGTTAAGGTAGGTAATAGCAATGAAATCTAAGGGAATTAAATCTTTATTTTAAACTATTGAGACATTAAGAAAAGAATATACAACATTTGGTTAGAATGTGAAATGAATGCCAGATTGATAAATTAAATGTCAATTGTCATCAAATTTAATTTAGTCGGTTTAGATGTGAATTATTAGTACCGTTGAGTTTGTTAAACATGAATTTTCCTGTCTCCTGTGGCTTTCAGATTGCAGAATATCTTTCAAGATCATTATAAACTAGGATTTGTATGATTGGAAATCACCATCTATGGCCTGAACAAAAACACAATACCAAATTGAAAAGGCTGCAAGGCATAATTTTAAACTGTTTCTTAATTTTCTCTCTCACTCAGTTGTTCTCTTATTCTCTTATATTTTGTTGGGCTAACAGTTTATTGTGAAAGAAGTTAGCGTTTGCAGCCTATTACTAAACCATTGCTTTTTGCAGTATTGGTATCTGGAAATGATCAGGTGACTGTTTCTAATTCCTTTTCCATTTGCAGAGATTCCTGGCCTCTGCTCACTCTTTAATATAGAACATAGAACATTACAGCACAGAACAGGCCCTTCGGCCTTCGATGTTGCGCCGACCAATATAAAAAGCAATGCCCCTCCAAACTAAACCATTCCCTTCTCTTCCATATAATTATCAACTAACCTCTTAAACGCCACCAAACTTGGCGCATCTACAACTGCTGCAGGCAGGGCATTCCACTCCCGAACCACCCTTTGGGTAAAGAACCTGCCTCTGATATCCGTCCTATAACTATCACCCCTTAATTTAAAGCTGTGTCCCCTCGTGCTAGCTTTTTCCATCCTAGGAAAAAGGCTATCACTATCCACCCTATCTATACCTCTAATCATCTTATATGTTTCGATTAGGTCCCCTCTTAGCCGCCTCCTTTCTAACGAATACAACCTCAAATCCCTCAGCCTCTCATCATAAGACCTGCCCTCCATACCAGGCAACATCCTGGTAAACCTCCTCTGTACCCTCTCCAATGCCTCCACATCTTTCTTATAATGTGGGGACCAGAACTGCACACAATACTCCAAGTGCGGCCGCACTAGAGTTTTGTACAGTTGCAACATGACGTTGCGGCTCCGAAATTCAATCCCTCTACCAATAAAAGCCAAGACTCCATATGCCTTCCTAACAACCTTCTCGACCTGACTGCCTACTTTCAGGGATAAATACTATATACAGTATATAGCAAAATTTTAAGTGAAGAAATGTATTTGAACTTGGTTCAGTAATGGCACTCTTGCCTCAGACTCAGGTCATGTTTTCACACTAGAACTTGAGCACACAATCTAGACTGGCACATACAAGTGTAGTATCAAGGGAATGCTGTAATTTCTGAGGCATTATCTTATTGTTGACATAATAAATAAACTGAAACCCCATTTGCATGTTCCAATGATGTAAAAGATCCCAAAGCATTGTTTTAAGAGTACAATATATCAAAAACACATAATCTGGTCATTTTTACTTTTTTGAAAAAATACTTAGCTGGAAAAAAATCATGGAATCATACAGCGCAGAAGAGCTCTTCCATTGATCAAGTCTGTACCAACATGCGAGAAACACCTGACGTCCCATCTAATAGGATCTGCCAGCACTTGGTCCAGAGCCCTGAATGTTGTGATGTGACGTGCTCATACAGATACTTCTTAAAGGACGTGAGGCAACCTGTCTCTACCACCCTTCCAGGCAGCGCATTTCTCCTTATGACTGACTATTTAACTAAGGGGAACAGCTGCTCTTTATCCACTCTGTCCGTGTCCCTCATAGTCTTGAACATTTCACCCCGTCTCCTCTTTTCCAATGAAAACAATCCAAGCCAAGCCTGTCCAAACATGGTGTTCACAATTCTTGAGAATATGAAAATAGGTAAGTCCCCTGGGCCGGATGGGATTTACGCTAGGATTCTCTGGGAGGCTAGAGAACAGATTGCAAAGTCTTTGGCTTTGATCTTCATGTTGTCATTGGCTACAGGTGTAGTGCTGGAAGACTAGCGGATAGCCAGTGTTATTCCCTTGTTCAAGAAGGGGAGTTGAGACCATCCTGGGAATTATAGACCTGTGAGCTTTACTTCTGTTGTGAGCAAAGTTTTGGAAAGAATTATAAGAGATAGGATTTATAATCATCTAGAGAGAAATAAATTGATTAGGGATAATCAACACAATTTTATGAAGGGTAGGTCGTGCCTCACAAACCTTATCGAGTTTTTTTCAAAAGGTGACCAAAGAGGTGGATAAGGGTAAGGCAGTTGACATGGTGTATATGGATTTTAGTAAAGCGTTTGATAAGGTCCCCCATGGTAGGCTACTGCAGAAAATGCAGATGCATGGGATTGAGGGTGATTTACCAGTTTGGATCAGGAATTGGCTAGCTGATAGAAGTCATGATGTAGAGATGCTGACGTTGGACTGGGGTAAACACAGTAAGAAGTCTGACAATGCCAGTTTAAATCCAACCGATTTATTTGATAGTAAACTTGCAAGCTTTCGACTCTATGGCCTTCAGGCGAATGAGGTATTCTGGTCTCCAACAGCACACGTACCAGCACAGACTGTTTACAGATTACTGATTAGAATGTGAATCTTTACACCTAACCTGCTATTCAAATCTTAAAGTGGCCAACAATGTGAGTGGAAGGAGCACTGAACACAGGTTAAAGACATGTGTATTGTCTCCAGACAGCACAGTAAGTGAGGTTTTTTGCTAACCCAGGCAAGTCATGGGGGTTACAGATAGTGTGACATGAAGCCAGGATCCCTGTTAAGACCGTCCTCCTGTGGGAACTTGGCTATCAGTCTCTGCTCAGCAGCTCTGCGCTGTCTTGTGTCATGAAGGCCCCCTTGAAAAACGTCTACCCGAAGGTCAGAGGCTGAATGCCCATGACCGCTGAAGTGTTTGCCAACAGAAAGGGAACAGTTTTGCCTGGTGATTGTCGAGCAAAGTTCATTCATCCGTTGTCGTGTGTCTGCATGGTCTCCCCAATGTACCATACTTCGGGACATCCTTTCTTGCAACGTATTAGGTAGACAACATTGGCCGAGTTGCAAGAGTATGTACCGTGTACCTGGTGAATGGTATTCTCACGTTTGATGATGTCATCCATGTTGATGGTCCAGCATGTCTTGCAGAGGTTGCTGTGGCAGGGTTGTGTGGTGTTGTAGTCGCTGTTCTCCTGAAGGCTGGGTAGTTTGCTGTGAACAATGGTCTGTTTGAGGTTGTGCAGTTGTCTGAAGGCAAGAAGTGGAGGTGTGGGGATGGCCCTAGGGAGATGTTCATCATCATCAATGATATGTTGAAGACTCCGGAGAAGATGTCGTAGCTTCTCCGCTCTGGGGAAGTACTGGACAACAAAGGGTACTCTGTCCACCGTGTCCCGTGTTCGTCTTCTGAGGAGGTCAGTGCGGTTTATCGCTGTGGCACATCGGAACTGTCGATTGATGAGTCGAGCGCCGTATCCTGTTCTCACGAGGGCATCTTTCAGCATCTGGAGGTGTCTGTCATGATCCTCTTCATCTGAGCAAATTCTGTGTATACGGAGGGTTGTCCGTAGGGGGTGGCCTCTTTAAAGTGTTTAGGGTGGAAGCTGGAGAAGTGGAGCATTGTGAGGTTGACTGTTGGTTTGCGGTACAGTGAGGTGCTGAGGTGACCATCCTTGATGGAGATGCATGTGTCCAAGAATGCAACCGATTCTGGAGAATAGTCCATGGTGAGTCTGATGGTGGGATGGAACTTGTTGATATCATCATGTAGTTGTTTCAATGATTGTTCACCATGAGTCCAAAGGAAAAAAATGTCTTCAATGTATCTAGTGTATAGCCTCGGTTGAAGATCCCATGCGGTGAAGAAGTCTTGTTCGAACCTATGCATGAAGATGTTGGCATATTTGCGAATTTGGTCCCCATGGCCGTTCCGTGTATTTGGATGACTATCTGTAACCCCCATGACTTGCCTGGGTTAGCAAAAAACCTCACTTACTGTGCTGTCTGGAGACAATACACATCTCTTTAACCTGTGCTCAGTGCTCCTTCCACTTACATTGTTAGCCACTTTAAGACTTGAATAGCAGGTTAAGTGTAAAGATTCGCATTCTAATCAGTAATTTGTAAACAGTCTGTGCTGGTATGTGTGCTGTTGGAGACCAGAATACCTCATTCGCCTGATGAAGGCCATAGAGTCGAAAGCTTGCAAGTTTACTATCAAATAAATCGGTTGGATTTAAACTGGTGTTGTCAGACTTCTTACTAGCTGGTAGAAGACAGAGGGTGGTGGTTCATGGAAAATATTCATCCTGGGGTTCAGTTACAAGTGGTGTACCTCAGGGATCTGTGTTGGGGCCACTGCTGTTTGTCATTTTTATAAATGACCTAGATGAGAGTATAGAAGAATGGGTTAGTAAATTTGCTGACGACACCAAAGTCGGATGAGTTGTCGACATTGAGGATGGATGTTACAGTTTGCAGAGGGACATAGATAAACTGCAGAGCTGGGCCGAGAGATGGCAAATGGAATTTAATATGGAAAAGTGTGAGGTGATGCACTTTGGTAAGAGTAACAGGAGTACAGAATATAGGGCTAATGGTAGGACTCTTAATAGTGTCAACAAGCAGAAAGATCTCTATGTACATGTGCATAGCTCCCTGAAGGTTGGCACCCAGGTTGATAAAGTTGTTAAGAAGGCATACGGTGTGTTAGCGTTTATTAGTAGAGGGATTGAATTTCGTAGCTGTGAGATCGTGTTGCAACTTTACAAAACTCTTGTGCGGCCGCACTTGGAGTATTGCGTACAGTTTTGCTTGCCACATTATAAGAAAGATGTGGAGGCATTGGAAAGGATGCAGAGGAGGTTTACCAGGATGTTGCCTGGTCTGGTGGGAAGATTGTATGAGAAAAGGCTGAGGGACTTAACCTTCTTCTCTCTAATGAAAATAACCTTAAGAGGTGACCTAATTGAGGCATACAAGATGGTCAGAGGGTTAGATAGGGTGGACAGTGAGAGCCTTTTTCAAAGAACAAAGAACAAAAACAGCACAGGAAACAGGCCCTTCAGCCCAATGAGCCCGCGCCGCCACCTCAATGTTCCCACTTCTACACGCGATCCCTGTCCATGTTTATAGATCTATGGATTAAAAACCAAATTTGAGATAATTTAGGGAGAATTTGTTTTGCCAATTAGCCTAAGAGCACATCTTTGGGATGTGGGAGGAAACCGGAGCTCCCGGAGAAAATCCACGCAAGCACGGGGAGAATGCGCAAACTCCCACAGACACAGGCCCAAATCCATGTATCCACATAGCATAGCGATAGTCACTGAACTGTCATGTTGCCCATCAGATGGTCCAGGTCAAGCGTACACTAACAATGTGAAGCAGTAGGATACTCCCAAAAAAGGTCCAAGAGCAGTCCTCTCATGACCCATCGCGTGTATGCCCTTTGTTAGACAACAAGGTGGACCAAAGCACCTGTAGGATAAAAACAAGTACATCAATATCATCATCTATTTGCACACTTCCCAGGCACTCCCAAGGCTCATGATCCCTATTTTAAATCAGTTTTCTATACCCCTCCATTCCCATTCTGTTCATGTGCCCATCTAAGTATTTCTTAAATAACTCCAGAGTACCTGCCTCCACCATTTCACTTGGCAGTGCATTCCATACCCCCACCACCCTCTGTGTGAAAAAACTCCCTCTAGCATCCAAATTATACCTTACCCCCCTCACCCTAAGCCTGTGACCCCTCGTGCTATTTGAGTCCATCCCAGGAAAAAGCTTAGCCCTGTTTAGTCTATCTATCCCCTTCAAAATCTTGTACACCTCTAATAGATCTCCTCTAAGTCTACGTCTTTCTAAGTAAAACAGTCTCAATTTGCCTAATCTCTCCTCGTAACTCAGACCTTCCATACCAGGCAGCATCCTGGTAAACCTCCTCTGCACTCTCTCCAGAGTCTCCATGTCCTTCCGGTATTAAGGCAACCAGAACTGGACACCATATTCCAAATGAGGTCTAACCAGCGTTTGATACAACTGCAACATTTTCCTCGGATGGTGATGGCTAACACGAGGGATATAGCTTTAAATTAAGGGGTGGTAGTTATAGGACGGATGTCAGAGGTAGGCTCTTTACTCAGAGGGTAGTGTGGGCATAGAATGCCCTACCTGCAGCAGTTGTGGACTCGCCAACTTTAAGAGCATTGAAATGGTCAGTGGATAGGCATATGGATAACATTGGATTAGTTTAGGTTAGAGGATCATTAGATGGGTTCCACTGGTTGGCGCAACATCAAGGGCCGAAGGGCCTGTACTGCGCTGTAATGTTCTATGTCTTAAATGTTCTATCCCAGGCAGCATCCTGGTGAATCTCCTCTACACCCCCTCCAATGCAGTCACATTGTTTCTATAATGTGGTGACCAGAACTGCACACAGTGCTGTAGCCATGGCCTCATCGAAGTTCGGTACAACTCCAACTTGACTTCCTGCTTTTGTAATCCATACCTCGAATGATAAAGGCAAGTGTCCATATTCCCTTTTCACCATCTGACTAACATGCTCTTCCGCCTTCAGAGATCTGTGGACAAACATGTCAAGGTCCCTTTGTTTCACAGAACTTGATGGGTCTCATGTTGAAAATGCCAAACAATTGCCAGTATAATCCTTTAGTTATAATTTTTTTCTTATTTCTAAAAGCCTGTTGTATATCATCATTTGATTGTCACTTGCTGGTCATCAGTTTTTACTTAGCCACTTCACTGTTTGCTTACTGAGGTGCAGGATATTCTCATATTGTGCTGTTACATGTGCCTGATGTCCAATTTTACTATTGCAAATTACTGCAAATGTTGATTAATAATTACATTTTGACTTTTTGTTTTAGTTTCTTTTGAAAAATTTAGTACATGGATTTTCCTTCCTCATTCTATTGTTTCCCCCATCCCGCCCCCCCAAAATATAGAGAAAGTAATTTCTTCATTGCCTCAGATATCATAGAGACAGTGTTGGAGTAGGTGTCAAGTTTTCAGTTTCAACATATGAACTTAATATTTATCAGACAACTTTGCATTAATAGGCTTCATGAGCTAGAGAAGGCAGCATGAATTGAAGAAAATACAATTATTTTAATTTTAGTGACATGATGGGAATGACAGGAAGTATGATTCATTGTTCTCTCTCCTGCTCTGGGGAATCACCTGACTTTAATTTGGTGTTTGCATCAACAAATAACTTGCCATTGTGAAGTATAGGTGTGAACTCCATATGCAGTGATAGTAGCTTGGATAAACTATTATACTTGAACAATATTAGTTCAGGGATCAGAAACTGTGTTTACATTTCAAGTTAAAAGCAAAATATTGTGAATGATAGAATTCTGAAATAAAAGCTGAAAATGCTGGATAAACTCAGCAGGCCTGACAGCATCTGTGAAGAGAAAGTCATTTAGATTCAAAACATTAACTCTGTTTCTCATCCTGACATGCTCTGCTTCCTATCTCCAGTACACGGATTTCAAAATGTTCATTTTGTACATTGTACATCATTCAGAATAATTTCCTATCTCCCACCTATCCATTTCTGCCCAATCAACCTGCCTGCAGCTGTGTGAGTGCTTTTATCATAGGTGACAGAATCAAAAACTGTAATGTTTCAGCAATCTGGAATTCCTTACCAGACATCTCATCTCCCTATACTTCTTGATAATCTGCCTCTTTGGGGTCATGAGATTAGGGTTCTGCAATGATTCAGGAAGGAGCTCACCATCACGTCCTCAAGGACAACAAGAAATGGCCAATAAATGCTGGCCAGCCAGTGAAGTCCATGCCTCACGAATGAATTAAAACAGAATAGAAAGCAAGGATGATGTGATTGGGAGTGGGGGGATTGTGGTAGAAGGAACAAATTACTGGGAAATTGAGTGATGTTTGGGAATGGTGCAGAGAAATTCTTCCAGAGGTGTAGGGATGATTAAAATTTAGATAAGTATGGATATACCCATACCAGATAGTCCATAGTGATTCAAGAAGGTAACTTGCCATCTTCAAAGACACTTCGGGATGGGACAACAAATGCTGACCTTGCCATCAATGCTTATATCCCATGAAAGAATAAAAACAATAATGAGACAATATTTTCCACTGCTGAGGGAATTAAGAATAAGGGAGTAAGCTGAGCTTATATTGCATACATGTATTGAAGGAGTGAGATGCAGAGTAGCTGAGTACAGGCTTTCGGCAGCCCACTGTTGTACTCGTTCATGACAGGGGATTTTAAAAATTTTCCCTTCGTTTCTTAGTTTAGGTTGGTTCATCACTGGCAAAGCTAGTTGTAGCTTGCATGAGAGTTCCTGCATCTGGTTTTTAAACCATTTTACAAAAGGTTCCTGAAAAAGGCCCAAGACCCTTGTTTATATATTTAAACTGATTCAACATTGGTTTCAGGCAGCTACAAAATATGCTTAAAAACAATTTGTTTTTGTATAAATGGACTTAATCTGCTGCTTATAATTTAATGCTGGTATGTGATACTCTGAAATTAATGTATATCAAGTTGGTCTTGCACTCAGTGAATGAGAAAAATATATTCTAAATCTTAACTTAGCATGTGCAGTAAGATTTGTTGAATGTGATCCACACCAAAGATCAGAAGCCAGATCAGGCTGGAATTAAGTTTGACGTCCTCATCTAGTTTGCTTTTTTTTCAATTTTACAAAAGTAGTTTGAGAAGTAGAGTAAGCTTTTTGTTTTGTTCTATAGCTGTATTTGTTGCTTTTATTAACTTAAAATCTACAGTTTTTGTATCAAAAAATTGCTTATGGCATTACAGCAATATTTAATGTCATAATTAGCTTTCCTTCTTGCAGCAGCAATGTTGGGTGTTGTCTGCTACTGTTAATATTAAGAGTAAACAAGTCAAAGAGGAACTCAGCAGCTGACTTTTATGTTTGACTGACTAATAACTTGAGTCATTGGACATAAATCTGATGACTGGAATAGCAAGCGTGTTAGGGCAAACACTGGATCATCTAACTCAAATTTTGCCAGAGAATATAGAATCACCTAGAAAGAAATAGTACCTAAAGATAATACTGCTGTCTTCTACTGATTCAGTGCTTTTTTTAAAAAAAAAAGCCAGATTACAGTTATTGTTTTAATCAACATTTAATTGCAGTTCCCCACTGGAGTACTTTATTTCCATCTTTTTATTAACATGGTTTTCTGTAAACTTCTTATAAGTATTGAAAAACTTCAAATCATACTGATTTTCCTAACCAATTCTAAAAATGTTCTACTGATGTCAAAGTTTTTTTTGTGCTGTGTAAAGGTGAGGTTGTCTATGAGGATTGTAGAGTGGGAGGAAAAGTCTCTCGGCCAAAACAATCTCTAAGTTATCTCAAGGTAGAACTGTAGAATTTGGCAGCATGTAAGGAAGCAATTCATCCAACTATGCAACACCAATCCTTCAAATATTCTTAGTGACATTCTTTGTCAAATAAGCATTATCCCAAAGAGGATAATGATCCACATACATTGCATGGGAACACGTTTCTCAGAGTGCCCCTCATAGAGGATTCCCTTCAGCATGTTAAGGAAGAACAATCCCATATCTATCATTTCCATTAGTTCCAATGTTTTTGCAGCTAAGGTACATATAACCATCTTTTTTTAGCTTCCAAAGAACATTTTCCACTTTCACTCATCAAAGATATGGTAAATCTAGTTGATGTACTCAAATATCCATCTGATAATTGGCATGGGAAGCATCACTAAAAAAGACTAATTTCAGGTCCTTTGAATCATCCAGAGCAGGAAACTTGAGTGCTTGTTTTTTTTCAAATTTAATTTCTTTAATGTTTTATTTACCCTCATAACCTCCTCATCATAGTACTAAATTTCAATACATCATAATTGGCATTGGATTTTGTCTTGGTGCATAACCAGTTTAATTGACCAATCAAGTTTCTTAACTATTCTGTTTCTTCTTTGAATAAACAATCATCTGTATGAGAATCTCACTCCATTTCTAATCATTGTTGATTTAATGTTACTTCTGACCTATTGTGCTTCATATCTAACCTGATGTACTTAAAGGCCCCTGAAGCCTGACTTTCAATCTTCCGATCTTTCTTTCCAATAATAAATTGCTGAAACTTTGCAGAACCTCTCTGTAGAAAATCATTGACATGCATCATAAAAACGCCTGCAAGTTTATCTTTGTGATACCAGTAGAACATTGTTTCTGCCTTCAGCTGATCACAATGTACTTTCAGCAAAACAGACCTAACTGAGAAATACTGTACTCTCAGTGCATCATTTAATCCATAAACGCTTGTTTAACCTCCACAGCTTCCCTTCTACTTCTATGTCATTTGCTTCTTTGGGTGATTTCAAAAAACGTTTCTCTTTGAAATTTTTTACCCTTCAAAACTGTGACTTTTATATCAATTGACCTACATTCCCACAAATGTATGGCTAAGGGAACCAAGGAGATCCTTACAAATGCTTTTTTCTGCCTATTCTTTCAGCCATTCTCTTTAAAGGCTTACAGTTCAGCCTGCCAGTTCTGTATATATGCATGTCAAGCTTTAGGAAGTCTGATGGGTTTAATCTCTCCATTCTTTTTTGTCACAGAGGTTAGTCAGTCTGGCAGAACTTTCCTGAGATTTGAATTTTTAACATTTCCTTGGATTCTAAAAGCTTCAGTATTTGAAGAAATTGAAATGTCAAGGCGACTAACAAACTGGGATGTGTATTCTTCAATAAAGTCATATTTAATTTCAGTATTTAATAAAGAAAATGTGATTTTTTTCATGGGAATTATGCAGTTAGCCAGGCAAACATTTTATTTTTCTGCTTTTGTTGAAGGTATTTATGCTGGATGTCAGTTATCTTGGGTATGACCCCTAACAAACTTTCTTAATTTGTTAGCTCTGTCAGTGGATTTTAGTAGGTTGGTTGTTTCTGAGAACATTACAGCAGAACGCAATTTAGTTTTTGCTTGGTGTCTGTAAATGTGCACTTTGCAGCAGGGAATAATCATTCTTAATGAAAAGCAGGCAGCTAGGTTACTATCGCATCCCTATTTATTGTAACTACTACCCTGGGGAAATCTGGCATTACGAAGTTTGTTTACAGTTGTGTAAAACTGGAAGATCACATTGTCTGAAGCAATTGAAATGATATTTGGCAAATTAATAGAACAAAAAGTATCTTCAGCACTTAAGAAAACTCTGGGAGCTGTCATTGAGTTTTTCTTCTGAATATCTAATGTCCAGTTGGAAAATTTTGAAGGAAATTCTGCAACTTAGCAATATCTGGTGTGAAACTATCTGGTAGGAACTATTTTTAACGTGCAGAGGAAGCTCTGATGGCAAAATAAAACATTATCCCATAATGCTGTATTATTCGTAGCAAATGCAATTGCCCAGTTACTGGAGTTTAAGTAACTTGTTTGATCATGGAGTCTGCTCCATACTATGACATTTGGGGCACAATCTGCCCACCACATTGCATTGATTTTTTAGCTTGTTGGACTGTGAGATTCATGCGGCGATGATTCGCTGGGCATATGGCCCTGAGCACATCTCCCAGCACTATTAATTGCATTAGCTATCATAGTATAGCATAGTATCTCTACAGTGCAGAAGGAGACCATTTGGCCCATCGAGCCTGTACCAACAACAGTCCCAGCCAGGTCCTATCCCTGTAGCGCCACATATTAATTCTCTTAGTCACCCTGACACTGAGGGGCAATTTAGCACAAGCAATCAACCTAACCTGCACATCTGAGGAGTGTTAAGGGGGTGGGGGTGGAAAGCGGAGCACCCAGAGGAAACCCACGCAGACTCCACACAGTGTCCCAGGGCCGAAATTGAACTCGGGTCTCAAGTGCTATGAGGCAGCAGTGCTAAACACTGTACCGGGGTGATTTACGTATAATTTAAATTACATTTGCGGGCCCAGAACTGAAATCTCTGGGCCCTTTTGTTTCACCCTGTCACCAGAGTATTTCACTCTAGTGGGGTTTTACAGTAGCTCCTCACTCATGGGGTGCTGGCAGCCCAGGAAGGTGATAGAACATAGAACATAGAACACTACAGCACAAACAGGCCCTTCGGCCCACAAGTTGTGCCGAACACATCAAACCTACCCAGCCATAGACCTATCTATAACCCCCAATCCCATTGGATCCCATATACTCATCCAGAAGTCTTTTAAAAGACCCCAGCGAGTTCGCCTCGACCACCACCAACGGCAGCCGATTCCATTCACTCACCACCCCCTGAGTGAAAAACTTTCCCCTAGCATCCCCTCTGTACTTGCTTCCCTGCACCTTAAATCTGTGCCCTCTCGTCGCGACCATTTCAGCCCTGGGAAATAGTCTCTGAGAGTCCACCCTATCTATTCCTCTCAACATCTTGTAAACCTCTATCAGGTCGCCTCTCAACCTTCGTCTCTCCAGGGAGAACAGTCCCAGCTCCCTCAACCTGTCTTCATAAGGCATGCCTCCCAATCCAGGCAACATCCTTGTAAATCTCCTCTGCACCCTTTCAATAGCTTCCACGTCCTTCCTATAGTGAGGCGACCAGAACTGCGCACAGTACTCCAAGTGTGGTCTGACAAGGGTCCTATAAAGCTGCAGCATTACCTCCTGACTCCTGAACTCAATCCCTCGATGAATGAAGGCCAGTACACCGTAAGCTTTCTTAACCACATCCTCCACCTGGGAGGCCGATTTGAGAGTCTTATGGACCCGGACCCCAAGATCCCTCTGCTCTTCCACACAGCTAAGACTCCTACCTTTGATAGTGTACTCATTCATCCCGTTGGATCTGCCAAAATGGACCACAACACATTTATCCGCGTTGAAGTCCATCTGCCACTTCTCCGCCCAGTCTTGCATCCTGTCGATGTCATGCTGCAACTTCTGACATCCCTCCAGACCATCCACAACACCACCGACCTTCGTGTCATCGGCGAACTTACTCACCCAAGTGATGGCAGAGGGGGAGGGGGGTGTGGGGGGGACTTCTCCCTGAGCATTGCCACCTTGGCAATGCCAGCCAGGGCTCCCAGCACTGCCTAAGGGGAAAAATGCCAATGCTGAGGAGGCATCTTGGCACTGCTGTTGGGCATGGTACAGTGACAAGGGGATGGGGCCTAATGGGGGAGCGATTGTTGGGAGATCCCACTGCCACTCTGGGAGAGGGAGGGAGGCTAGTGATCAGAGCTGGTCATTTTGGGATTTGGGGGACAGTATGTACAGGACACCTGTGATCAGGCTTTGGGGGTTTGAAAGGGCTGGCGTTGTGGGTATCGCGAATCACTAGCTGGCAGGCAAAGGCCACTGTGCATGTGCAGTGACACGCTCAACACTATACTGCCAGCCTTTCCCATTTTTCAGTGGGATTTGTGTTAGTGCACTCTGCAATGCGCAGGGTATGGGAGATTCTTTTGTAAACTTCCACTGGGAAAAACCAGCATGATTTACTCCAGTTTTTATGCAAATCCAACACTTAGGTTTTTTTGGGAGATTCATGTCCTTGGTATCTACTAAAAGTTACCTAAAATTTGTTTTGAAGACATTAACCTCTGTATGGATACCAGACCCTTTATCCGGTTTATCAAAATTTGAAAGGACCTAAAAATTGGCACATTGGTTAGCAATTTGAATAAAATGGTTATTTGTCAAACTTTGTGTTATAAATTCATGCTAGGCCTAGCACCAAAATCTGTAAATTCTCCAAGTCCTAAGCTCTGGGACATGGGTTCCAGTACCTGTGCATCGCGTGTGATTAAAATACTTGTTACATCTTGGGCATTGCTTCTGTATTTGTCAACAGATTAATCTACCCATTTGGTCAAGAGCAGGAGACTTGATGAATAGATAAAAAGTTACATCGTGGCTTTACTGATCAAGGAATATTTAATTTGAACAATATATGGGCAGGTGCAGGTTTTTAATGCAGTTGAATTCCAAACATACAATTAATTTTTTACTCCTGCCTGTAATTTTACCATTCAAACATAACTAAGGTATCATTTTCCAATTTGATTGGATATCCATGCCTTAGAAATTGCGTTGATTTTTGATCAGCTGTTCAACAGTAAATATTGTAATTTCAAAGTTCCACTGATTATTTTTAGTGCAATGGGCGGGAGGTTGTGCAAGCACAATCAATTTGAATTTTCATGTTTCACTTTGTTTTTATATTCATGGTTAGATGTTGAAGCAGATCGGGCAGCACTGTGGCACAGTGGTTAGTTAGTACTGCTGTCTCGTAGCACCAGGGACTGGAGATCAATTCCAGTCTAGGGTCACTGTCTGTGTGGAGCTTGCACGTTCTTCACGTCTGCATGGGTTTCCTCCAAGTGCTTTGGTTTCCCTTCCTAATCCAAAGATGTACGGATTAGGTTGATTGGCCATGCTAAATTGACCTTAGTGTCAGGGGGATTAGCAGGGTAAATATATGGGGTCACTGGAATAGAGCTTGGGTGGGATTCCCCTAGTTGCCACAATCCGGCACCTGTTCTTGTTAACGCACCTAACTAATACATCTTTCAGAATGTGGAAGGAAAAGAACCCCGGAGGAAATCCACGTTAACATGGGAAAATGTGCAAACTCCACACAGACATTGATTCAAGCCGGGAATCAAACCTGGGTCTCTGGTACTGTGAAGCAGCAGTGCTAACCACTGTGCTATGGTGAAGCCCACAAAGATTTCCTGGGCCAAGGCACCACTGAGTTTCAAACTCTGGAATTCCTGTTTACTAGGCAGATGCTTTAACCAACTAAGCCACAGCACCAACTGATTAGTTGTTAATCTGATGGTAAGGGAATATCTTGGAAATAGTGACTATAATATGATTTAATAATTGAGATTTTTGAGTTGATGGTTTTTGTAATTATAGTTTGGCCATTTAGGAGTGAAATTAGGAATGCTGTCTTCACACAGGGCAGTGGAAATCAGGAATACTCTCTCAGTGTATTTGTGTGTTGCAGCTAATAATGAATGCACATTTTACATCCATTGGCTACATTTAGAAATTATCTCTATCCTTGCTGTAATGATAGCAGAGACCATCTCTGCTTCTTGGCAGCTACAATTTTAGAACCTAATTTGGGCATTTGACACCATGATGCTACTTGAGTTGTTTGCTAGTTTGTTTAGGAATAAATAAATGTTACCAACCATCACTCCCCTTTTGCCTTTTTCAATCAAGATGAAAAGTCTACATAGGTCAAAGAAAGCAGCATCCCAGACATTCTGCATGCACTCTTGCTTTTCAGATCTAGCATGCAATGCAATTCCTTATCATGAACTAGTTGGTTCTCAGATGTTAAGATAAAAATACTGGAAAACTTTATTTTGTATCGTGTTTGTTCATAGAAGTTATTTATGATTTCAGATAAGAAATTGGTGCCTCTTTAAAAATATACATGAATAAAGCACTGATTTATTCAGGCAAAAAATCTTTAAAGATATGTACAGATGAAGAGAGTTAAGTTGATGTAAAAACCATAATTGTATATTCTGCATTGAAAATTGATTCCCGTATCTTGGGAGAGTGATATTGAGTGATAAATTAGAGAAGTGCTGGGAGGCTGGTGTATGCTGCAGTCAAAACTGGAGCAAAATAAAAGTGGTTGCAGTAGATTTCAGAATTAAATAAAGATTGATACTATGAAAATAGCTAATTTAGCAGTAGCTGAAATGAGCAAAATAAAAGGTTATTTATGTGAACCATAAGCATCCCATTGTGCTTTATGTTAGAATAGACGGCCTTCTGTTGATTTAATATACTCCATTCACTTCTTGCCTGAGCTTCAGGTCCCAGTTAGTTACTGTATTCATGCATGCAAATCTACTTCTTAAAGTGAACTATCTCTGGCACATTCCATAGCAAAGTGTCTGAACTCAGAAATTCAGTTAAGTGACAAAACCTCATGAAAATGCAATTTCAGTTGTCTACTGGAAATAGTTTAAAAGTTGCTTCTGATATCATTACTGTGTAAGAGGTAAGTTGGAAGCATATAAAAGAAGAAAAGTAGATGATTCTAACTATGGCATATACTTTAGAACATAAATTTGTACAGTACATGAATTTTTTAAAAATAAGGTTGGTAAGGAAGTACATTGTATGGTCCTGTTGCGTTAATCTTTGAAATGCTATGATAAAGATTCAGCAATATGCTGATGGGGATCAGCTGTTTTCAGTTATTTAAAGAGAATCCTAGCATTTATTTGAATTTTGTTTTATTTCCTGCAGGGTATCCGAGCTTCATTTCAATCTAATTTAATCTTCAGTTGCTTTATAAGGTAATAAAGTATATTGTGATTAAACTCTGCAGCCCTAGCATAGTTTAAGTGATCAGTGCAGACACATTTTATGAATTGCATCCATTCCATCATATGATGCATACTTGGAATCTGAATTGTTATTGTCTGCTAAAAGAGATTTTAACTTGACTGTTAATTGGTTCCAAATTTCCAGAAGCAAATTTTGTAACATGATCAGAAGACTTCAACTTGAAGATATATGGAAATGTTTCACCCTGACCTGACTATTAATGGAACTACATGCTCTTTGTGATAAAAGTTTATGTCATTGCTGAAGATTTGAATGGAATAGTTACTGTCTTGTCTATGTGGTCAACTGTGGTCTTGCAACTTGGCATATTGATTCTTTTTGGGACTAGTAGTAAGACTCCACTAGTGTGCATTGGATTTGTAGTGAAAACAAGAAGCTTGAAGTTAATTTCAGGCCCAGGAAACAATGCAGTTCAGTAAATAGTGATGGGAGTGCAAATGTAGGCAGCATGGTAGCACAGTGATTAATAATGCTACCTCACAGCTTCAGGGACTTGGATTCGATTCCCAGCTTGGATTACTGTCTGTGCAGAGTCTGCACATTCTCCCTGTGTCTGTGTGGGTTTCTTCTGAGTGTTCCGGTTTTCTTCCACAGTCTGAAAGACGTGCTGGTTAGATGCATTGACTATGATAAATTCTCCTCGGAGTACTTGAACAGGTGCCGGAATGTGGCAACTAAGGGATTTCATCTTGACTTCGTTGCAGTGTTAATGTAAGCCAACTTGTGACACAAATAAATAAACATAAAAATGAGAACGCTGATTGGAAAACTTTTAACTTGTGGATCTGGAACAGTTTCTCATTTGGCTTCCCAGCCTTTATTTTCCAAAATTACAGCTGGTTTAGTTTGCTATTGCTTACACTCTCATGGCCTTGTACTCTCATCTTCCTTATCCTTGAAAATATTACCAGGTTTCCAATGAAATGACAAGAATCATTATCAACCTTCCCGAAAGGATCTCCCACAATCATGACTTGCATTCACGCCTGGCTTCTCTGGTACCAAGTTACCTCTTAGTCTCCACCCTATTACGGATAACCAGTATGTGCTGCACTCTGTGTTACCACTTTCCTCCTTGCTTTCAGACCTTTCTCCTGCAATTTGATCATGCTTTTAGGGTGTTCTTCCTCAACTCTTGCAATTATTTAATTCTCTTGCTCAGCATCTGCTGTTTTTCTACTGCCATCCCTCCCTGCCTTTCCATTCCTGGAAAAGTGCTCTTGAGTCATCTCTTTGTGGAAGTCTATAGGCATATATGCTGATGATGTTAATGCTATTTTCTGTAAAGTGAATAAAAATGAACCTCTACAGATGACCAGTTTTTAATAGTTTTCTTCCAGTTTGCTAACTTAATATGAATTATTAATTGTACTTTTTTTTGGGTTAGACTGTTCATTGTTGGCTGCTCAATGTTCTTATATAGTGAAAGTAAAAACATTATTTTTTCAAATTACCAGCAATATTGTCATGTGATGAAGTGGCCACTTTTACAGGTTTTTTTCTTCTCCCTCTCCCAAAGATATTGACTTCTGCTAGGCTATGGTTCAGTGGGCATTGTCAGCTACATGTGGATATCTACCTCTAAAAACTTCAGTTCATCCAAAACTCTTGTGCTTTTCATAATTTGCAGCTCCACTTGTTCATCCATCGTCCCAGACTTTCTTGACCTACAGCGGTTCTCAGTCTGTCTATCAATGCCTCAATTTTAAAATTCTCAGTCTTGTGTTCAGCTGCACTCATTGCCAAAGCCTTCCTGCGTTCCTCCAATCCTGCAGCCCCCTGATGTCACTGTACTCTTCCAACTGTGGTCTTTTGTGCATGCCAGATTTACATTGCACAGCAATCAATAATGAAGCATTTATCTGTACAGTTATGGAATTCCCTCTCTACAACTGCTTATATCCTACTTCCTATCAAGCTGAGCTAACAGGGTTGATGAGGGTAATACTATTAAAGTTGCATTTATGGACTTGCAAAAAACATTTTATAAAGTCCCACATAATAGCTTTATCAGCAAAGTTAAACTAATAGAATAAAAGGGAAAGTAGCAGCATGCATTATGGTGGTTGAGTGACAAAAAATAGGAAGTATTGGTGAACAATTGTTTTTAGGTTGGAGAGAGGTATACAGTGGTTTTCCCTGGGGCTCAGTCCTAGGATGGTTGCTTTTCTTGAATTACCACCCGGAGGGTGGTAAGGGTATGGAATGCCCTGCCTGCGTCAGTTGTAGATGCGCCAAGTTTGGTGGCGTTTAAGAGGTTAGTAGATAAGTTTATGGATGAAAAGGGGAATGGTTTAGGTTAGAGGGTCACTGCTTGTTCCTAATTGGTCGGCGCAACATCGAAGGCCGAAGGGCCTGTTCTGCGCTGTAATGTGCTATGTTCTATATTAATTACTTAGTCCTAGTAGGGCATAATTTCAAAATTTGCAGATGACTGTAAATTTGGAAACATTGTAAGGTGGTTAATAATAGACTTCAAAAGGACGGTGGAATGGGCAGTTTAATCGTAAATGAAATATAATGTAAGAGAATATGAAGTGATACATTTTGGTAGGATGAGCAAAGGGAAGCCATACAAAATAAAGGGTTCAGTTCTAAAGGAGGTGCAAGAAACAGAGATGTGAGGCAATATGTGCACAAATTATTTAAGTTGGCATGGAGATCAAAAAAGTGATTGGAAAATGCAGGCAGGAACCTAGTTTTATAAATGGAAGCATGGTATAGAAAAACAAGGAAGTAATCATGAATTTCTACAAAAGACTGGTATGGCCTCAACTGGAGTATTATGTCCACTGCTAGTCACTGCACTTTAATAAGCATGTGAAGGCATTAGAGAGTGTGGAATAAAGATTTCCAAGAATGAGGGGCTTCAGTCACTTGAATATATTGGAGAAGGTGAGGTGGTTCTGCTTGGGGAAGAGAAAAGTTGAGGATATTTGATAGAGATGTTCAAAATCGTAAAGGATATAGACAGAGTAGGTGGGGAGAAAATTCCCTTTGGAATTTGGCAGAAAGGTCAAGAGACAGAATTGTGTGGTAATTGGCAAAATAACCAAAAATGCCATGAGGGAAAAAGATCCCTGCAGAAAGTTGTGAGAATCAGAAATGTATTCTTGAGAGTGAAGTGGAGGCGGATTCAGTGGTGACTTTCGGCAGGTCTTTGGATAAAAGCCCTAAAGATAAAAACATTTGAAGAGCTACAAGGAAAGCTGTAAGATTAATGGCATTCTTTTTGCAGAGTGGAGGCACTGGCTTGATGGACTAAATGGCCTCCTTTTGCACTGCAATCATTGTATGATTCTGTTTAGTAAGCTTTTACTCATCAGTCCTGATATCTCTTAAGTGGCTAGGCATCAACTTTTATCTGTTCCTATGAAGCCCCTTGTGGATTTTACTTATTAAAAAATATATAAATGCAAGTTATTGAGTTAAAGAGGTGACAGTTGGCAAATTATTCACCTGTAGATATTCTGATTGCTGAGCCTGATCCAGTTGTTACCTGATGCCAGCAGTAGTGCACGTTCTAGCAGATTCCCTGAATAGTAGCTAGAGAGAATAAGAACAAAGAACAAAACAGCACGGGAAACAGGCCCTTCGGCCCAACGAGCCCGTGCCACCACCCCGATGTTCCCACCTCTACCCGTGATCCCTGTCTATGTTTATAGATCTATGGATTAAAAACCAAATTTGAGACAATTTAGGGAGAATTTGTTTTGCCAATTAGCCTAAGAGCACATCTTGGGATGTGGGAGGAAACCGGAGCACCCGGAGAAAACCCACGCAAGCACGGGGAGAATGCGCAAACTCCCACAGACACAGGCCCAAATCCATGTATCTGCACAGCACAGCGATAGTCACTGAGCTGTTGTGTTGCCCATCAAATGGCCCAGGTCAAGTGTACACTAACGACGTGAAGCACTAGGATACTCTCAAACAAAAATCCAAGAGCAGCCCTCTCACGACCCATCGCGTGTATGCCCCTCGTTAGACAACAAGGTGGACCAAAGCACCTGTGGGATAAAAACAAGTACATCGATATCATCATCTATTTACACACTTCCCAGAGACTCCCAAGGCTCATGATCCCTATTTTAAATCAGTTTTCTATACCCCTCCATTCCCATTCTGTTCATGTACCCATTTAAGTATTTCTTAAATAACTCCAGAGTACCTGCCTCCACCACTTTACTTGGCAGCGCATTCCATACCCCCCCACCCTCTGTGTGAAAAAACTCCCTCTAGCATCCAAATTATACCTTACCCCTCTCACCCTAAGCCCATGACCCCTCGTGCTATTCGAGTCCATCCTAGGAAAAAGCTTAACCCTGTTTACTCTATCTATACCCCTCATAATCTTGTACACCTCTAATAGATCTCCTCTAAGTCTACGTCTTTCTAAGGAAAACAGTCCCAATTTGCCTAACCTCTCCTCGTAACTCAGACCTTCCATATCAGGCAGCATCCTGGTAAACCTCCTCTGCACTCTCTCCAGAGTCTCCACGTCCTTCTGGTAGTAAGGCGACCAGAACAAAGAACAAAGAACAAAACAGCACGGAAAACAGGCCCTTCGGCCCAACGAGCCCACGCCGCCACCTCGATGTTCCCACTTCTACCCGCGATCCCTGTCCATGTTTATAGATCTATGGATTAAAAACCAAATTTGAGACAATTTAGGGAGAATTTGTTCTGCCAATCAGCCTAAGAGCACATCTTTGGGATGTGGGAGGAAACCGGAGCACCCGGAGAAAACCCACGCAAGCACGGGGAGAATGCGCAAGCTCCCACAGACACAGGCCCAAATCCATGTATCTGCACAGCACAGCGATAGTCACTGAGCTGTCGTGTTGCCCATCAAATGGTCCAGGTCAAGCATACACTAATGATGTGAAGCAGTAGGATACTCTCAAAAGGTCCAAGAGCAGTCCTCTCACAACCCATTGCATGTATGCCCCTCGTTAGACAACAAGGTGGACCAAGAACTGGACGCAGTATTCCAAATGAGGTCTATCCAACGTTTTATACAACTGCAACGTGTTCAAAGTTCGGCTCAAAAACTGTAAGATTATTGGATAGTATCCAGCATCAGTTAAAACTGCAAAACATGGAATGGGCAACAGCAGGACATATGTCAATCATAGAGATTTACAGCAGCATGGAAACAGGCCCTTCAGCCCAACTTGCCCGTGCTGCCCTTTTTTTTAACCCTTCAGCTCATCCCCATTGCCCGCATTTTCATCGTGGAGTTCGGTGACGAGTGGTGTGCCTCAGGGGTCTGTTTTGGGGCCCCTGCTGTTTGTAATTTTTATAAATGATCTGGATGAGGGTATTGAGGGATGGATCAGTAAATTTGCAGATGACACTAAAGTCGGTGGACTGGTAGATAGTGAAGAGGGGTGTTATAGTTTACAGAGTGACTTGGACAAGTTGCAGAGCGGGGCCGAGAGGTGGCAAATGGAGTTGAATGTGGAAAAGTGTGAGGTAATGCACTTTGGCAGGAACAATAAATGTGTAGAGTATAGGGCTAATGGTAGGGCTCTTAATAGTGTTTGAGGAACAGAAGGATCTTGGTGTATGTGTCAATAGATCCCTGAAAGTAGGCAGTCAAGTGGATAAAGTTGTTAAGAAGGCATATGGAGTCTTAGCTTTTATTGGTAGGGGGATTGAATTTAGGAGCCGCAGCATCATGTTGCACTGTACAAAACTCTAGTGCGGCCGCACTTGGAGTATTGTGTGCAGTTCTGGTCCCCGCATTATAAGAAAGATGTGGAGGCATTGGAGAGGGTACAGAGGAGGTTTACCAGGATGTTGCCTGGTATGGAGGCAGGTCTTATGAGGAGAGGCTGAGGGATTTGAGGTTGTTTTCGTTAGAAAGGAGGCGGCTAAGAGGAGACCTTATCGAAACATATAAGATGATTAGAGGTTTAGATAGGGTGGACAGTGATAGCCTTTTTCCTAGATGGAGAAAGCTAGCACGAGGGGACACAGCTTTAAATTAAGGGGTATGATTTATAGGACGGATATCAGAGGTAGGTTCTTTACTCAAAGAGTGATTAGGGAGTGGAATGCCCTGCCTGCAGCTGTTGTAATGCGCCAAGTTTGGTGGCGTTTAAGAGGTTAATTGATAAGTATATGGAAGAGAAGGGAATGGTTTAGTTTGGAGGGGCATTGCTTTTTATTTTGGTTGGCACAACATCGAAGGCCGAAGGGCCTGTTCTGTGCTGTAATGTTCTATGTTCTATGTTCTATTTGGCCCATATCCTTCTATACCCATCTTACCCATGTAACTGTCTAAATGCTTTTTAAAAGACAAAATTGTACCCGCCTCCACTACTACCTCTGGCAGCTCGTTCCAGACACTCCACCCTCCTTGTGAAAAAATTGCCCCTCTGGATCCTTTCGTATCTCTCCCCTCTCACCTTAAACCTATGCCCTCTAGTTTTGTACTCCCCTACCTTTGGGAAATGATATTGACTATCTAGCTGATCTGTGCCCCTCATTATTTTATAGGCTTCTATAACATCACCCCTCAGCCTCCTACTTCCAGGGGAAAAAAGTCCCAGTTTATCCAGCCTCTCCTTATAACTCAAACCATCAAGTACTGGTAACCTCCTAATAAATCTTTTCTGCACTCTTTCTAGTTTAATATTATCCTTTCTATAATAGGGTGACCAGAACTGTACACAGCTTCTACAACTTCAACAAAATGCCCCAACTCCTGTATTCAATGTTGTGATCAATGAATGGTTTCACCATTCTGTCCACCTTTGACTCCATTTTCAAAGCGTTATGAACCTGTACCCCAAGATCTCTTTGTTTTGTAACTCTCCCCAACACCCTATCATTAGCTGAGTAAGTCCTGTTCTGGTCCAATTACCAAAATGCACTGTACACCATCAGAGGCAAGGTTATGTCCAGATGATAGGGAAAACCACGAAAATGTAATCTCTGAGCTTTTCCTGGAATATATGGTCAGATTTATTTTGCAGATATGTGCCAGTCTAGCCCAGTTTCAAGGACTCGATAATCCAAGGAATAAGCATTATTGAAACATGGTGGAAGATTTCAGCAAATCAAATTGACAACATTTTCACATTTATAAAAGACTAACCATCGAAGGATTAACATAAGCAGAAAAACAGTGGAAATACTCAGCAGAACAGGCAGCATTATAATGGCACTTGCCTACTGCTCATTTAATATACAACTTATACGTAAAAATGGAAGAGAAAAGTTTGAGAAATTCCATGGATAAAGGGTTAAGTCCAGAATATCAGAAGGAGTAAGCAGAGTCCCCTCAATTCCTCAAAAATCATTTGAAATTCAGCAGGCAGAAGGAGCTTAATTAATTTTTAAAATTCAAAATAGGGAGGTAGAAGCAAAAAAATTGAACGTTACCCTTCCGTGGCTACTTGATTTTGTCTGTGTAGAGAAACTGCATCAGAATCTCAAATGGTTGTGCCTCAGCCTCACGGATCACCACCTCCAGCTGAAGTGGGGAACTTGTTGGCTTCGGGTTGGAGCCTATTTCTTGTCCAACTGCGGTCTCCTGTTTGGCTTTCTGCTGCTTTAGCCGATGGTTTTATCTTTATTTCCACCCTCAGCATTTTCATGCTTTTTCCTATTAGCCACCAAATTTGCTAAGTAATCCACGAGAGGAACACAGATAATTTTTAAGAGCATGACAAATAGGAGCAGGAAGAGGCCATTTAGCCCTTCGAGCCTGCCTTGCCATTCAGTAAGATCATGGCTGATCTAAAGTGGATGAATTCCACTTATCCGCCTGCTCCCCATAACCCTTAATTCCCTTATTGATCAGAAATCTATCTACCCGTGACTTAAACATATTCAATGAGGTATCCTCCACCACTTCAATGGGCAGAGAATTTCAGAGATTCACTACCCTCTGAGAGAAGAAGTTCCTCCTCAACTCTCTCTAAACTGACCCCCACCCCCCACTTTATTTTGAGGCTGTGCCCTCTATTTCTGGTTTCCTTTCTAAGTGGAAAGAATCTCTCTACCTCTAACCTATCTGGCCCCTTCATTATCTTATAAGATCACCCCTCAACTTTCTAAATTTTGAGTACAGGCCCAATCTACTCAATCTCTCCTCATAAGCTAACAATATGTCCTTTTGCAAATAAGGGGACCAAAATTGCGCACAGTACTCTTAATTGCAGCCTCATCAGTGCCTTGTACAGTTGTGGCAAGACCTCCCTGCTTTTATATTCTATCCCCCTCGCGATAAAGGCCAACATTCCATTTGCGTTCTTGATCACCTGCTGCATCTGCAGACTGAGTTTTTGCGATTCATGCACAAGGACCCCCAGGTCCATCTGCACAGTAGCATGTTGTAATTTTTCACCAATTAAATAATATTCCATTTTACTATTATTTCTTCCAAAGTGGATAACCTTACATTTGCCAACATTATACTCCATCTGCCAGATCCTCGTCCACTCACTCAGCCTATCCAGATCTCTGCAGACTTTCCACATCCTCCATGCAATTCGCTTTTCCACTCATCTTCGTGTCATCAGCAAACTTTGTTACCCTACACTCAGTCCTCTCCTCCAGATTGTCTATGTAAATGGTAAACAGTTGAGGCCCCAGTACCGATCCCTGCAGCATGTCACTAGTCACCAACTGCCAATCAGAAAAGCACCCATTTATTCCAACTCTCTGCTTCCTGTTAGATAGCCAATCCTCAACCCACTCTAACACTTCACCCCCAACTCCGTGTATCCTAATCTTCTGCAGCAACCTTTCGTGTGGCACCTTATCAAACGCCTTCTGGAAATCTAAAAACACTACATGCACCAGTTCCCCTCTGTCTACCGCACTAGTCACATCTTCATAAAAATCCAGTAAATTCATCAAACACGACTTCCCCTTCATGAATCCATGCTGCGTCTGCTTGACCGAACCATTCCTTTCCAGGTGTCCTGCTATTTCTTCTTTAATGATGGAGTCCAACATTTTTCCCAACTACAGATGTTAAACTAACTGGCCTGTAGTTACCCGTCTTTTGTCTATTTCCTTTTTTAAACAGCAGTGTAACAGTAGCTGTTTTCCAATCAGCCAGCATTTCTCCTGAGTCCAGCGAATTTTGATAAATAACTACTAACGTATCTGCCATTTCCTTCAGTGTCCTGGGATGCATTCCATCTGATCCCAGGAACTTGTCTACCTTCAGTCCTGTTAGTCTACCAACCACTACTTCTCTAGTGACAGTAATTGTATTAAGGACCTCACCTCCTACCAACCCTCAATCATTAATATTCGATAAGCTATTTGTATCCTCCACTGTGAAGACCGATGCAAAAAACTTATTTAAAGTCTCAGCCATTTCCTCATTTCCCACTATTAAATCCCCCCTCTTATCCTCCAAGGGTCCAATGTTCATCTAGCCGCACTCTTCCTTTTTACATATTTGTAAAAACTTTTACTATCAGTTTTTATGTTTTGTGCTAGTTTAGTTTCATAATCTATCTTTCCTTTCTTTATCGCTTCCTTAGTCGTTCTTTGTTGTTTTTTAAAGCTTTCCCAATCTTCTAATTCCCCACTATTTTTGGCCTCTCTGTGCATCGGCTTTTAATTTAATATTCTCCTTTATTTCCTTTGTTATCCATGCTGGTTATCCTTTTTCTTATAATCCTTCTTTACCATCGGAATATATTTTTGCTGAGAACTGAAAAAGATTTCCTTAAAAATCCTGCACTGTTTCTCAGCTGTCCTACCAACTAGTCTGCGTTCCCAGTCTACATTAGCCAATTCCGCTTTCATCCTATCGTTCTCCCTTCTGTTCAGGCAGAGGATATTGATTTGGGAACCTACTTTCTCACCCTCCATCTGTATCAGAAATTCAACCATATTATGATCACTCATCCCCAGAGGATCCCTCACAAGAAGATATTTAATTCTACCTGTCTTGTTACCCAGTACCAGATCTAAGATAACTCGCTCCCTCGTAGGTTCTGTAACATACTTTTCAAGGAGATTATCCTGACAGCATTTTAAGAACTTTTCCTCAACCCCCCCGCATCCAACTTGTGTCAACCAATCAATATGCAGGTTAAAATCCCCCATGATTATTGCCGTATCGTTTCTGCACGCATCAATTATTTGCTTGTTTATAGCCCGCCCCACCTCAAAATTATTATTTGGAGACCTTTAGACCATGCCCACCGGTGACTTTCTCCCCTTACTATTCCTTATCTCCACCCACAATGATTCCACGTTTTGCTCCTTAGAGTCTATGTCGTCTCTCACTACCGCCCTGATATTATCCTTTATTAACAGAGTTAGCCCACTTCCTCTTTCTTTCTGTCTATCTTTCCTAAATGTCTGATGCCTCTGGATATTCAGTTCCCAGTGCCAATCACCCTGCAACCACGTTTCTGTAATGCCCACTGGATCATACCCATTTGTGTGATTTGTGACATCAACTTTGTTTCGAATGTCTCATGTATTCATGTAAAGTGTCTGTATGCCAGCCTTTATCAGGACCTGATTTGTTGAAATGCTGCTAACCTCTCCCGAGCCTTCTGTTCCTTTAACTGGATGAATGTCCTCAACATTAACCTGCACTCATACCCAGGGATGATTGACAGAAGGGAATCTGTGGATGTATTGTTTTTAGATTTCCAGAAGGCGTTCGATAAGGTGTCTCACAAAAGGTTGCTACAGAACATTAAGGTACACGGAGTTGGGGGTAAAGTGTTAGAGTGGATTGAGGATTGGCTATCTAACAGGAAGCAGAGAGTTGGAATAAATAGATGCTTTTGTGGTTGGCAGTTGGTGACTAGTGACGTGCCGCAGGGATTGGTGCTGGGGCCTCAACCGTTCACCATATACATAGACGATCTGGAGGAGGGAACTGAGTGTAGGAAACAAAGTTTGCTGATGATATGAAGATGAGTGGGAAAGCGAATTGTGTGGAGGACGTGGAAAGTCTGCAGAGAGATCTGGATAGGCTGAGTGAGTGGGCAAGGATCTGGCAAGTGTGAGGTTATCCACTTTGGAAGGAATAATTGTAAAATGGATTATTATTTAAATAGTGAAAAGTTACAACATGCTACTGTGCAGAGGGACCTGGGGGTCCTTGTGCATGAATCGCAAAAAGTCAGTTTGCAGGTGCAGCAGGTGATCAAGAAGGTGAATGGAACGTTGGCCTTTATTGTGAGGGACATGGAATATAAAAGTAGGGAGGTCTTGTTGCAACTGTACAGGGTATTGGTGAGGCTGCAACTGGAGTACTGTGTGCAATTTTGCTCCCCTTATTTGCGAAAGGATATATTGGCCTGAGAGAGGGTTTAGAGAACGTTCACCAGGTTAATACCGGAGATGAGGGGGTTAGCTTATGAAGAGAGATTGAGTAGATTGGGCCTGTACTCATTGGAGTTTATCATTGGAGTTTAGAAGACTGAAGGGTGATCTTATAGAGACATATAAGATAATGAAAGGGCTAGATAGGGTGGAGGCAGAGAGATTCTTTCCACTTAGAAAGGAAATAAGAACTGGAGGACACAGCCTCAAAATAATGGGGAATCAGTTTAGAACAGAGGAACTTCTTCTCTCAGAGGGTAGTGAATCTCTGGAATTCTCTGCCCATTTAAGTGGTGGAGGCTACCTTGTTGATTATGTTTAGGTCACAGGTAGATAGATTTCTGATCAATAAAGGAATTAAGAGTTATGGGGAGCAGATGGGTAAGTGGAAGTGAACCACTACAAGATCAGCCATGATCTTATTGAATGGCAAGGCAGGCTCGAGGGATTAGGTGGCTTACTTCTGCTCCTATTTCTTATGTTCTTGTGTTCTAATACTGAATCTGGACTTGTATCTGAAACACAGGACTTAACATAGAACATAGGAAAATTAAGAAATTCCTCCTCCATTTGCCCAAGAAACCAACTGAAATAATGTAGGCTACTCAATAGTTTGTGTGGTTATGGCTATTGACCTAGTTGTATCACAACTTGGTATGGCTCCTACCCTGCCCAAGATTGAAAGAAACTGCAAAGAGTTATGAATGAAGCCCAGTCCATCATGCAAATCAGCCTGTCATTCATTGACTCTGTCTGCACTTCTTGCTGCCTCGGAAAAGTAGCAGCATAATTAAGGACTCCACACACATGGAGCATACTCTCTTCCATCTTTTTCTGACAGGGAAAAGATAGTCTAAGGTCACGTACCAACCGACTCAAGGACAGCTCCTTCCGCGCTGCAATCAGACTTTTGAATGGGCCTACCTTGCACTAAGTTGATCTTTCTCTACACCTTAGCTATGACTGTAACATTACATTGTGTACTATCTCATTTCCTTCTCTATGAATGGTGATCCTTGTCTGCATAGCACGCAAGAAACAATACTTTTCACTGTGTACTGATACGTGTGATAATAATAAATCAAATCAAATCAGAAATCAAATGACTTCTCTTTCTCCATCCCATCACCTGGGCTGCAAATTGTTTCGGACTTGCATTGGATGTACTGACCGTTGAGGAGACGGGGTGGGTGGCTCCGGCCCTGAACGGATTCCCACCAAATAAAACAATTATTGAGCTGGATGGTCCATTCAGCAGTTTTGTACCATTCTCCTGCTTCCCCAGCAGGTATGCTTTGTTGCTGACCAGTATGGACCTGGCATGTTGGATCCTCCACCACTCATGTTATTTGAGTGGTGGGGGTGGGGGGAGATGAGTTATGGGTACTACCCTGATCAGCTGGAAAATTGTTATTCTGACTTTTGGGGAGAGGGGGACCTGTCTCAGACTGTGGAAATCAGGGCAGCTTTCAAAAAATCTCTGAAAAGTTAGGCTGGCTGTTGTGATTCGCAACTGCATGAATCTGCATCCATCAGCTGGAAGAATCCCATTGAAAAACACTGCCAGCGCCAGCAGGAAACACTGGCTTTCCCGCTGGTGTGGGCATTTAGTGCCGTTCAGGAGAATTGGGCCCTTTGTTATTCTTCTATTGTTTGGTGAGCAGTTAGCTCTGTCTCTATTTTCAAATCAAATAAAAATGACAATTTCCTTGTCCAGTTAAGTATCAAAGACCGTTGATATTGGGATATTTCAACACCTTTAGAACTCTCAGCTGTTTATTTGGAGTCAGGCATGTTTCACAGCAGGCAGTTGGAATTGTTCTTAAACACCAGCTAAGTCAATGAATGGGAGGCTGATTTAATATCTGCATTTTAAAATTTAAGAGGTTGCTATGACATGAATTGGAGCACATTTTCAATTTGTCATGCTCCCTACTGCAGCCCCTCTCTTTTACAGCAGTGCTGAAGGGACCTTTGGCCTCTGTCACTTTTTGTAAAGCTGTTACTCAAAGCATTTTTTTAAGCACTTTTATCAGTTGTTTCATTGCAGGCTACTTACTATGTCTAACGCACAATTATGACATGGAGATACCGGCGTTGGACAGGGGTAAACACAGTAAGAAGTTTCTCAATACCAGGTTAATTTATAGCAAACACCACTAGCTTCTGGGACTGGCTGATCCTTCTTCAGGTGGGTGGGATTTCTGATCACAAACAGGGCACATAAAGGCGCAAACTCAATTTACATGAATAATTGGAATGTGACTCTTTATAGCTAATCAAGTCTTAAAGGTACAGACAATGTGAGTGAAGAGAGGACTAAGCATAGGCTAAAAAGATGTGCATTGTTTCCAGACAGGAAAGTTAGTGAGATTTTACAAGTCCAGGCAAGTTGTGAGGATTACGGATAGTGTGACATGAACCCAAAATCCCGGTTGAGACTGTCCTCATGCGTGGAATTTGGCTATCAGTCTGTGCTCAGCGACTCTGCTCTATCGTATGTAGTGAAGGCTGCTTTCGAGAATGCTTACCCAAAAGTCAGAGGCCAAATGCCTGTGACCACTGAAGTGTTCCCCAACAGGAAGAGAACACTCTTGCCTGGTGATTGTTGAACAGTGTTCATTCATCCGTGTTGTAACATCTGCATGGTCTCCCCAGTGTACATGCCTCAGGACATCTTTTCCTGTAAGATATCAGGTTGAAAATGTTGGCCGAGTTGCAAGAGTATGTACGGTGAACCTGATGGATGTTGTTTTCATGTGAGATAATGACATCCGTGTCGATGAACCGGCACATCTTGCAGAGGTTGCTGTGGCAGGGTTGTGTGGTGCCGTGGTCACTGTTCTCCTGAAGGCTGGGTAGTTTGCTGCGGACAATGGTCTGTTTGAAGTTGTGCGGTTGTTTGAAGGCAAGAGTTAGGGGTGTGGGGATGGCCTTGGTGAAATGTTCGTCTTCATCAATGATGTTCCGAAAGCTAGTGGCTTTTGTTACAAATAAACCTGTTGGACTTTAACCTGGTGTTGTGACACTTCTTACTGTATTAATCCACAATTTCGACAGTGGGTGAGATTCTTTGTGAAGGGGAGATTGGTTTTGTGAAGGGGAAGTTGTGTCTCACTAACTTGGTCAAGTTTTTCAGGAAGTGACGAAGATGATTGAGGGTAGGGCAGTGGATGTTGCCTCCATGGACTTCAGTTAGGCCTTTGACAAGGTCCCTCAAGGCAGACTAGGCCAGAGGGTGAAGTCGCATGGGATCAGAGACGAGTTGGCAAGGTGCATACAGAACTGGCTTAGTGTTAGAAGACAAAGAGTAACAGTGGATGGGTTTCTGAATGGAAGGTCTGACAAATGGCGTTCTTCGGGGACCTTTGCTGTTTCTATTATGTAAAAATGATTTGGAGAAAAATGTAATTGCTTTAATTAGTAAGTTTGCGGATGACACAAAGATTGGTGGATTTGCAGATAGTGATGAGGACCATCAGAAGATACAGCAGGATATAGAGCGATTGGAGACTTGGGCGGAGAAATGACAAATGGAGTTTAATCTGGACAAAATAGCTATGAGGAGAGGTTAGAGAAATTGGAACAATGGAGGTTGAGAGTCAATCTGATAGAAATCTACAAGATTATGAGGGGCGTGGACAGAGTGGATAGTCAGAAGCTTTTTCCCTGGGGTGGAAGGGTCAATTACTGGGGGGCATAGGTTTAAGGTGAGAGGACAAGGTTTAAAAGAACTTTACGAGGCAAGTTTTTTACACAGGAGGATGGGTGCCTGGAACTCACTGCCCAGGGAGGTAGTGGAAGCAGATACAGTAGTGACTTTCAAGGAATGTCTTGACAAATACATGAATATGATGGAAATGGAAGAACGTGGTCTCTGAAAGGTTAGGGGGTTTTAATTCAGTCAGGTAGCATGGGTCAGTGCAGGGTCAGAGGTCTGTTCCTGTGCTGTAATTTTCTTTTGTTCTTTTGTATTTTTGGCCTCTCGTCAGTGTTTTACTTGGCAGCAGGAGACACTACGCCGTTCACTGGCGGCAGGATCCTCTAATCTTATCCCTATCAATGGGAATTCCCATTGAAGCCACCCCACACAGTCAGGAAAGTGGAAAAGCTCTTGTCTTGTTCAGAGTACTGTGAGATTGTTTATATCCAGCTGAGAGAGCAGCCAGATCCTTGGTTTAATGTTTCATCTAATAGAACACTACTTTGACAATATGGATAGTGGTCAGAATTTTCCAGTCTTGCAAGACCTACCACCACTGCCAGCAAGAATTGAGAATTTGTCGCTCAGCCAAATCTCCATTCACTGCAGCGGCACCGGAGAATCCTAGCTACAGACGAGGTCGGCCAGTGTGCTTGAAGTGAGCCCACGGCTTTCTGACTTGGGTAAGTAAGCTGCCACTGAACTGTGGCTGACATTATGCCACTACATAAAATGACTGCATAAATGCAAATCATTAGTTTAGTCTTAAAGATGGAAAGTTCCTCCACATTTGGCAAGTGGTAAATGGGTGGCATGGTGGCATAGTGGTTAGCATTGCTGCTTCACAGCACCATGGACCTGGGTTCAGTTCCTGGCTTGGGTCACTGTCTGTGTGGAGTTTGCACATTCTCCCCATGTCTGTGTGGGTTTCCTCCCACAGTCTAAAAGACATGCTGGTTAGATGCATTGACTCAAGCAGGCGCCAGAATGTGGCTTCATTGCAGCGTTAATGTAAGCCTTACTTGTGACTAATAACTAAACTTTACTTTTTTACTTTCGTACTTTATATTAATACAATTTGATGTAGGCAGGGCATTCAAGATGATCATTTTTGTACCTGATAACCTTGTATCATAACGTCAAATATCATTGACGAATGTTTGTTACCCATCAATCTTGCAAAACAGTTTATTCCAGTAGTGATGAGAAGGCACCGATGAATCTGTTGCATTTTTTTTTACTTTAACATTTTATGAACAAGTTTGTTGACAGATAGACTCCATAGCCAGTGCTCACTGATCCTTCAGCTCTTGCAGTCGTGGAATTGCAGACTTCGCTGTAATGGCTGAGGTGGTGTTGTAGGCCCAGGCACCTCCAGCTACAGTTTTCATGCAAGATGCACAATGCGAGATGCTAACTGCCCTGCGTTTAATCTTTGTCTTTCTGCAGAAGGAGGAGATATGTGTGGCATGCTGACTGATCTTGATCTTTTTCACAGTTTTGAGGAGGGAGGCTCCATAACGCATGCCATATTTCCCCTTCATCCCCACCTTCTCGATGCACTTGGCCATCTTCCCAGATGGAGGTGAAACCTTAGAAGTGAGCATTGAGTATTGTGACTGGGGTGAATGAAAGGTCACCCTGAATCAGGCGAAAACTGTCACACACGTTGTCACCTTTCCAATAGCCACCTCCTTGTTAGTTACTGATAGTTTACAAGGCAGGGAAACTACTCCCTAATACTAACATCACTTGTTTGTCCTCGCTTGCGAATTTAGAACGATACGTAATCTTAAAAGTTTATTATTGTCACATTAACTTTCATTAGCACTGTAATGAAGTTATTGTGAAAAACCCCTAGTTGCCACATTCCAGCGCCTGTTCGGATACACTGAGTGAGAATTTAGCATGGCCATTGCACCTACCCTGCATACCTTTGGACTGTGGGAGGAAACTGGAGCACCTGGAGGAAACCCATGCAGGTGCTGGGAGAATGTGCAGACTCCGCACGGACCCAAGCCGGGAATTGAACCTGGATCTCTGGTGCTGTGAGGCAGCAGTGCTAACCGCTGTGTCGCCATGTTGCTCTCACAGCAGACAGCATGATAACTTAGTTGAAATATCCAGCACGTTTAATCCAGTTTAAGGGGCGCCTTTATTATTGATGTCTACAGTAATGACAAATGCTTTATACCGTTCCCCAACATATTTGGCTGCCTGTAAAATTGTGAAAGTGGCGTTAGTGTTCAGGACTAAGTACATCAACTTGTGAAGTATGGTTGGTGCATAGATGCAAATTGAAGTTCTTTTTCAGGACCTCTGAAATCAGAATAGTCCAAGAATCGATACTACATTTTTGATATTTCCAAATTGATATTGATCTGTGAGATATCCAAAATTTCCAGCCTGTTCTTAGATTTTCATTGCCTAATGCATATAAACTGTGGATTTGAAAATTCAAAACAAACTCTTGATTCTCCAATCTCGTTCTTCCCGCTGTTGCTGCCAGTGAGGATGGAGAATTTGAAGTATTGTCATGGAGTACCTAACGGTGCCACTTTGCTGTGCCTTTACTGAGCCGTTTACTACCTTTCCCTCTACCGGACGTGATCGAAACTAAACGATCAACTGGAGAACATGAAGATTAGCCAAATCTCCATTCATAGTGGCTGAGGTCGGAGGACTCCAGCCAAGATCTTGTTACAAAGTGTTTTTTTGCAGATCGAATATGAATATCTTTAAGGTGGTTCCTATCTTTAAGAAAGGGAACAGGGATAGTCCAGGAAATTACTGACCGGTGAGTCTGACTTCAGTGGTTGGTAAGCTGATGGAGAGGCTTCTGAGGGATAAGATATATGAACATTTGGAGAAGTTTGGACTGATTAGAAATAGTCAGCATGGTTTTGTCAAAGGCAGGTCATGCCTTATGAGCCTAGTTGAGTTCTTCGAAAATGTGACTGAACACATTGACGAAGGAAGGGCAGTGGACGTAGTGTACATGGACTTTAGTAAGGCATTTGATAAGGTCCCCCATGCAAGGCTTCTGGAGGAGGTGAGAGGACATGGGAACCAAGGGGCTTTGGCCTCGTGGATCCAGAACTGGCTTGCCGGCCGAAGGCAGAGAGTGGTTGTGGATGGGTCTTGTTCTTCATGGAGGTCGGTAACCAGTGGAGTGCCCCAGGGATCTGTTCTGGGACCCCTGCTATTTGTCATTTTTGTAAATGACCTGGATGAGGAAGTGGAGGGATGGGTTAGTAAGTTCGCCGACGATACAAAGGTCGGTGGTGTTGTGGATGGTCTGGAGGGAAGTCAAAAGTTGCAGCTGGACATAGACAGGATGCAAGACTGGGCGGAGAAGTGGCAGATGGACTTCAACGCGGATAAATGTGTAGTGGTCCATTTTGGCAGGAATAATGGGATGAAGGAGTACAATATAAGGGGTAGGAGTCTTAGCTGTGTTTTAGAGCAGAAGGATCTCGGGGTCCGGGTCCATAGGACTCTTAAATCGGCCTCGCAGGTGGAGGAAGTTGTCAAGAAGGCGTACAGTGTACTGGCCTTCATTAATCAAGGAATAGAGTTTAGGAGTCAGGAGGTAATGATGCAGCTCTATAAGACTCTTGTCAGACCCCAGTTGGAGTATTGTGCGCAGTTCTGGTCGCCTCATTACAGGAAGGATGGAGAGGCTATTGGAAGAGTTCAGAGGAGATTTACAAGGACGCTGCCTGGAATGGGAGGCAGGCCTTATGAAGATAGGTTGAGGGAGCTGGGATTCTTCTCACTGGAGAGACGTAGGTTGAGAGGCGACCTGATAGAGGTTTATAAAATGTTGAGAAGAATAGATAGGGTGGACTCTCAGAGACTATTTCCCCGAGCTGAAATGGTCACTACGAGAGGACACAGATTTAGGTGCAGGGAAGCAAATACAAAGGAGATGTCAGGGGTAGGTTTTTCACTCAAAGGGTGGTGAGTGAATGGAACCGACTGCCGTTGGAGGTTGTTGAGGCAAACTCACTGGGGTCTTTTAAAAGACTTCTGGATGAGTATATGGAAAAGAATGGGATAGGGGGTTATAGATAGGTCTGTGGATTGGTAGATGTGATCGGCGCAACTCGTGGGCCGAAGGGCCTGTTTGTGCTGTATTGTTCTATGTTCTATATGACACCAAAGCAATATATAGAACTGTAGAAAATTACAGCTCAGAAACAGGCCTTTTGGCCCTCGTTATCTGTACTGAACCATTTTTTGCTTTGTCCTACTGACCTGCACTTGAACTATGTCCCTCCACACCCCTCTCCTCTGGATTATTATGCTGCCGGTTTGACTTATGAACTATACTGCAGCCATCATCTGAATCTGATTTAACGATTCTGTGAAAAAGTCTTTTTGGTAAACAGCCATGAATGAGTTAAAGGATAAAAAGTCTCAACTTACCAACTTTAAAAAGAGAGAAGATAGTTATTCTTTTAATAGAGAAGAAAGAAGAACAAGTGTTTTCTGTTGTTGGGAAATTGTTAGAATTCATTATAAAGGAAAGAATAACAGGATGTTCAGAAAGTCAAAATGCAATCCATTAGAGTCAACATAGTGTTATGAAGGGTAAATCATGTCTGACTACTTTGCTAGAGTTAATTGAAGATGTAACAAGCAAAGTAGATAATGGTCATCCTGTAGCTTTGGTATATCTGGACTTCCAAGAGGCATTTGATAAGGTGCCACACAGGTTAATATACAAGGTTAGTTCATGTGGGATTAGAGATGGTCAATCCTCCATCCAAGCTAATAAATTAACCAACAGAAAGCAGAGTGGAATAAATGGGTCTTTTTCAGGTTGGCAACATGTAACTAGTGGGGTGCCAAAGGGTTCAGCCCTCAGATGCCAACTATTTACAATCTATATTAGTGGCTTGGCTGAGGGATAGTAGGTATTTTGGCCAAAGTTGCAAGTGACACTAAAATAGGTGGGATAGTAAGTTGCGATAATGAAATAAGAAATTTACAAATGGATATGAATAGGTTAACTGAATAGGGCAAAGTTTGGCAGATTGAGTGTGAAGAAATCCATTTGTTAGGAAAAATACAAAGGCAAGTTATCGAAATGGAGAGAAACTTCGGAGTGCTTGGTGCAGAGGGATCTTGGTGTCCTTGTGTATAAATTGCAGAAAACTAGTATGTTGGTACAGATAATAAGAAAGGCAAATGGAACCTTGGCATTTATTGGGAAAGAAATAAACTATAAAAGTAGAGAAGTGTTGCTACTACTGTACAAAGCATTAGTGAAACCGCTCATATTATGTACAGTTTTGGCCCCTTTATTTAAGGAGGGATGTAGTTGTGCTGGAACAGAAACAGAAAATGCTGGAAAAATCTCAGCAAGTCTGCCAGCATCTGTGGGAGAGAATAGAGTCAATGTTTTGAGTTTAGATGACCCTTTATCAGAGCTGTATAGGGTCATTAGACTCAAAACATTGGCTCTATTCTCTCCCCACAGATGCTGTCAGACTTGCTGAGATTTTCCAGCATTTTCTGTTTTTGTTTCAGATTCCAGCGTCTGCAGTATTTTGCTTTTATATTTATTAGTCACACACTGCAATGAAGTTACTGTGAAAATCGCCTAGTTGCCATACTCTGGTGCCTATTTAGGTTAATGTACCTAACCAGGACATCTTTCAGAATGTGGGAGGAAACCGGAGCACTTAGAGGAAACCCACGCAGACATGGGGAGAACATGCAAACTCCTCATAGACAGTGATCCAAGCCGGCACCTCAATCCAGGCCCCTGACGCTGTAGGGCAGCAGTGCTAATCACTATGGTACCTTGCCATCCCCTTGCTATAGTGCTGCCCCATGTGCTTACTGTGCCACCCCCATAGTTGCACTGGAGTTGATTTAAAGGTGGTTCACTGGATTGATTTCCAATATGAGGGGTTTCTCTTGCGGAGATAGATTTGGCAGTTTATGCCTCTGATCCCTAGAGTCTAGAAGAATGAGAGGAAATCAGTTGAGGCTTACAAGATGATAAGGAGATTGACAAAGTAGACATGGAGAGGATATTTCTTATTAAGGAGCAACGTAGAACAAGAGTTCATAGTTTTAGGAGAAGTTAAAATCGATGAGGAGAAATTGCTTCTCTCAAACGTAGTTATAGTACCTGTGGAATTCACTATCCCAGTCTGTACTGGATGCGTGGACTTTGAATAAATTTAAGGAACAGATGGACAGATTTATAATCATTAAGGGTTTGAAGGACAGGTAGAATTGAAGCTGAGATGAGATCAGCTATGATTGCATCAAATGGTGGAGCAGACCCGAGGACTACATTTCCTATTCCTGCTCCTAGTTCTTACGAGGGAAGCTGTTGGAGGGGATTCTTAGAGATAGGGTGTATAGGCACTTAGAGCATTGCGATCTGATTAGGGATACGCAGCATGGCTTTGTTAAGGGGAGGTTGTGCCTTACGAATCTGGTAGAATTTTTTGAGAAGGTGACGAAAACGGTCGACGAAGGGCGAGCCGTTGATGTCATCTATATGGATTTCAGTAAGGTGTTTGACAAAGTCCCTCATGGGAGGTTAGTTGAAAAGGTCAAGGCTCATGGGATGAAAAACAGGATAAGTAACTGGCTTGGTAATAGGAGACAGAGAGTAATAGTGGAAGGGTGTTTTTCTAGCTGGAGGTTGGTCACTAGTGTGTGCCACAGGGCTCGGTACTGGGACCTCTTCTATTTGTAATATATATAAATGACTTGGAAGAGGGAGTAAGTGGAGTGATCAGCAAGTTTGCAGATGATACAAAAATGGCTGGACTAGCGGAAAGTGAGGAGCATTGTGAGGTGATGCAGCAGGACATAGATAGGCTGGTAGCTTGGGCTGATAGATGGCAGATGGAATTCAATCCTGATAAATGTGGGATGATGCATTTCGGGAGAAAGAATGTAGGGGGGAGGTGTATGATAAAGGGTAGACCTATTAAGAGTATAGAAACGCAGAGGGACCTGGGGGTGCAGGTGAACAAGACTCTGAAGGTGGCAGAGCAAGTGGAGAAGGTTGTGAAGAAAGCATATAGTATGCTAGCCTTTATAAGAAGGGGTATAGAGTACAAGAACTGGCCTTTAATGTTGCAGTTGTATAAAACGCTGGTTAGACCTCATTTGGAATACTGCGTCCAGTTCTGGTCGCCTTACTACCGGAAGGACGTGAAGACTCTGGAGAGAGTGCAAAGGAGGTTTACCAGGATGCTGCCTGGTATGGAAGGTCTGAGTTACGAGGAGAGTTAGGCAAATTGGGACTGTTTTCCTTAGAAAGACGTAGACTTAGAGGAGATCTAATAGAGGTGTACAAGATTATGAGGGGTATAGATAGAGTAAACAAGGTTAAGCTTTTTCCTAGGATGGACTCAAATAGCACGAGGGGTCACAGGCTTAGGGTGAGGGGGGTAAGGTATAATTTGGATGCTAGAGGGAGTTTTTTCACACAGAGGGTGGTGGGGTTATGGAATGCACTGCCAAGTAAAGTGGTGGAGGCAGGCACTCTGGAGTTATTTAAAAAATACTTAGATGGGCACATGAACAGAATGGGAATGGAGGGGTATAGAAAACTGATTTAAAATAGGGATCATGAGCCTTGGGAGTTCCTGGGAAGTGTGTAAATAGATGATGATATTGGTGTACTTGTTTTTTATCCTACAGGTGCTTTGGTCCACCTTGTTGTCTAACAAGGGGCATACACGCGATGGGTCTTGAGAGGGCTGCTCTTGGATTTTTCAAGAGTATCCTAGTGCTTCATGTCGTTAGTGTATGTTGACCTGGACCATTTGATGGGTAACACAACAGCTCAGTGACTATTGCTGTGCTGTGCAGATACCTGGATTTGGGCTTGTGTCTGTGGGAGTTTGCACATTTTCCCCGTGCTTGCGTGGATTTTCTCCGGGTGCTCCGGTTTCCTCATACATCCCAAAGATGTGCTCTTAGGCTAATTGGCAAAACAAATTCTCCCTAAATTGTCTCAAATTTGGTTTTTAATCCATAGATCCATAAACATAGACAGGGATCACAGGTAGAGGTGGGAACATCGAGGTGGCGAAGCGGGCTCGTTGGGCCGAAAGGCCTGTTTCCTGTGCTGTTTTGTTCTTTGTTCTTTGATTCTTATGAATATTCTGCAGCTCTGCACCCTGCAGGAGCATGGTGTGGTTTCCATGACATGTTCAAGTGCTAAAATCAGCCTGTGCTGAATTACAGCTTGCGTGCAGCCTAACTTTAGGATTTGAATCACCTGTTTGAGGGAATAAAAATGTTCATTTTACCCATTGCTCACCAGATCTTTTTTACATTTTTTGTTTGAAACAAGGTACAATGCTTAAATGATGACGCAAAATTAAACCTCAGCGTTCAGCAGCGTAGATCGCAGTGTTTTTTGATTTATCGATTTCTTCGCAGAAATGCTATGCATTAAGCTGAGAGAAAAACGTATTTGTATTTTGAGCTCAATCTTGTGTTTCAGTAATTTGATTTAGTGCCGAAAGAAGTTCTTCTGATGGCTGGTTGACACATGGAAGGGCAGCTTCTCTGACTTCTTCAGGTGGTCTATGGGAATTCCAATGTTCCTGTGAATGGGTGTTGGCCGAAAATTGGGATTCCTGTCAGGCATAAGGATTCTCGGGATTCATTCAGCTTGTATGGCTGGCCTAATTAGGTTCCACCCAGAGCAGGCAATAGCCTGATCATTTGAATGTCACTAGCAGGTTTGATGGCCATGGTGGCACAGTGGTTAGCACTGCTGCTGCTTCACAGCACCAAGTTCAACTGCTGGCTTGGGTCATTGTCTATGCAGAGAATGTATATCTTCATGTCTGCATGGGTTTCGTTTGGGTGCTTCAGGTGCAGGTTAGGTGCTTTGGCTATGCTAAATTTTCCCTCAGTATACCCAAACAGGCACTGGAATGTGGCGATTAAGGGATTTTCACAGTAACTTCATTGCAGTGTTAATTAAGCCTACTTGCGACAGTAATAAATAAACTTAAACTTAAAAACACCACCCCTCCCCCACATCATGCAGGCATGAGAGTGATCTGACCAGCCCCTCCCCTCGAGAGAGAGAGAGACACATACGCACACACACACACACACACAAAGGCAGAACCTCCCTTTCCTCTCAGATTCTCCTTTTGAGAGTCAGCACTGACAAAACTACACTATCTTTGCACTAATCCCACCGCTTTACCCATTGCCTTGAACGTTTGCATGTTTCAAGTGCTCATCCTCAGATTTGTTGAAAGTCATGAGGTTTCCCGCCTATATTCCAGCCACATTCCAGCGTTCCACCACCCCCTGAGTGAACAAATTTTTCCTCAAATCCCCTCTATTCATCCAACGTGTCATTTTAAAATTATGCCCTCTTGTTATTGACCTTTCAACAAGATGCGCAAGTATATTCATTTGGTTATTACTTATAATGTGTAACAAAGTTATACAATGTGAATTCACCTAAAGGAAGCCACAGCTGAGGGATTATCATTACTTGGAGAGATTTGAGATACCATTACTATTACCACTGTAGTGATTTAATAGTTTATACATTGTGAAGGGTTTTGATATTTTGAATAAGATGGCACTGTGGCTAGCATTGCTGTCTCAGCACCAGGGACCCAAGGTGACTTGGTGACTGTGGATTTGCATGGGTTTCCTCCGAGTGTTCCGGTTTCCTCCCACAGTCCAAAGGTGTGTAAGTTAGGTAGATTAGCCACGGTAAATGTGAGGGATTATGAAGCAAGGTGGGGTGGGTAGGCTTGGGTAAGGTGTTCCTTCCGAGAGTTGATGCAGAATGAATGGGCCAAAAGGCCTATTGCAATATAGGAATTGCAATCCTTTGTCTGGAGTGAATGGTTATGGATTATTAACTTAGGAGAGAAATTTGGAACTTTTTAAAAAATGTATGTATAAGGTTGTTGAAGCTTGGAATGTTTTGTCATAAAGCATGAATGTTGCATCTTTTAAGGGAATTGTCCTTAAGGACTGCAGAGTATCAGGAAAGGCAATAAAAGCTGCTCTTGTCAGTGAGACCCAAGTGAATGAATAAAAAAGCCAGAGAAATGCTGGAAGCAGACAATATTATAGAGCTGTAAGGAGAGCCAGTGAACTTGATTAACATGGCAAACTGAATATTTTCCTTCTTGGTTTTTGCAGTTTGGAGTAAGATGTATTATTTGGCAAAGAGAGACTTGAGCTCTTAATCAGTTACCTGGAAGTGCTTTGCTTTAGTAGTTTTAAAAAAGTACATTTTGATATTTTTAAAGTCCATAATCTGCCCTTAAAAAGCATTCTTCTCCAGTGAACTTTTGTACAAAGTGTAGATGCATTTGTTTTGTACAATCCAATGATTGGATATTTTGTAATGAATGCAGAAGTCATATTGTAAGTATCTGGAGTTTTTAGTAGTGATCCTAGTTTTCACTTGCTGGAGTGGTGCAGTGATTAGCACTGCTGCCTCAGTACCAGGACCCAGGTTCAATTCGGGGTCATTGTCTGAACAGAGCTTGAGCGTTCTCTGCCTGTCCATGTGGGTTTCCTGCGGGTGCTCTGGTTTCCCCTCATGCTCCAAAGATGTGCAGGTTAAATGCATTGACCATGCTAAATTCTCCCTCAGTGTACCTGAACAGGCACTGGAGTGTGGTGACTAGGAAATGTTTACAATAATCTCATTGCAATGTGAATGTAAGCCTACTTGTGATGCTAATGAATAAACTTACAGTTTTAAACTTGAATTCCTGTGTTTTTGCAGAGATGTTTGAAAAGCACCACCCTCTACCCCACCCGGCACAAGGTGCATTTCTGGATATAATTTTATGATGAAATGTTACCATTTGATTGCAGATTGCACTAAGCATGTGCACATAAATTGCATAAGTAATGTCTTCTGGAATTTTAATGCCTTTAGCCTAAGGGAAGGAATGAATCAGACTGTGGCATGGGAGCAATTTCTACCCAATTTATTGCCTTTAAATAGGAATAATTGAAAGGGATTGCGTATCATTGGCTATAAAGGTATGCAGCACATGAATAAACCAGTTAATAATGTCGTGCAGAGTTGCCACATATATGTACTTATAAATGAAATACAACATTGTTCTTTTTGGAGGGAAATGGTAGTACATGCTGCTTCAATGAAAATTACTACTTTGTGCTTTTAGTATCTACAGTGGGTTACTCCACCTAAGTTGTGAATTGGTCGATACTGTTTATGATGATTGAAAAACATATTTATTTGCCTTGCATGTTCCCTTTCCTATCTTTGGATAACTATTCAACTTTGCCACATTAAATATGTTTTTGCTGGTGATCTTCTGCTTAATTTATTGGCTGATTTAGTTTTTCAATTTATCAACCCATTCAGCTGGGAATGGATTAATAATAAGTAATACACTTAGTGTCTTACGTTATGTTCCCAGGGGTCATTGATGTGCCTTGCAATATTTCCAATTTTACTAAGGAAATACCTTCTCTTTTCTGGTGACTGACAAGCTTGTTTAGCACAGAATCAGGTCTATATATTACTACCAGGGCACCAAGAAGATTAAGTACTGTACTCAGTCTGCGTACATTTCTGTAAAACTCAAAGATTAATACCTTTTCACTTATTTAATGAGGGGTATGATGGTATATTGTTCCTTTCACTCGACAAGTATCCAGAGAGCTTCCAGATTTATCAGTAATGGTGACAATGAAACTACTGGATTGTCATAAGGAAAATCTGATCACTAACATCCTTAAGGGAAGTCAATCTGTTGCCTTTGCTTAGTCTGGTTTACTAGCCAAAGCAATCTGGTTAGCTGTTAACTGCCAAATGATCTAACAAGCCACTCAGTTATTTGGCCATGGGAAATAAATGCTGGTCTTGCCAGTGATTCTCACATCTTGTGAATAAATAATTTAAAAAAAAGTCTGGCACTCAAATTTGTCTTGCATTATTCTAATATATTGGAAATAGAATATCTGTTGAGCAATTAAAAATGGTAAATGTATCTCCTCTGTCATTCTAGAAATTCATCGAGTTTGAAGATTCTCAAGAGCAGGAGAAGAAGGACCTGCAGATTCGTGTGGAAGTGTTGGAGTCACAGACACGGCAGCTTGAACTCAAAGCAAAAAATTATGCAGATCAGAGTAAGTACACAGAGGCTGGTATAAAAGATAGTTTAGGCCAGTAATCTAGACACTCAGACTAATATTTCAGCAATAAAGACTTCCATGTTATTTGGACTTTTCAGGTTGGGGTGGATTCAAAATAATGATGGAAATTGTAAGAAATAAAGATTATCATGTGTGGAAAAGATTATACTGACATAAAAAATAAAATGCTAGAAATACTCAATAGGTCAGGTGGCAGCTGTGGTGGAAGAAACAGAGTTAGTGTTTCAGCTCTGTGATCTTCCAGTCTGATTTTGCTGAAAGCACAGACCTGACATGTTAACCCTAATTTAATCTTCATAGATGCCTCTTGTCAGAAAGGGCTCTTTGGCCCATTGCATCTGCACCAACAAAATTACTAGTAAAGTTGCACTAATTCCAGCACTTGTCCCAAATCCTTCAATGTTATGACATTAAACCAAGCATCCAGATGCTTGGTTTCCAGTCTCCACTACTTTCTCAGGCAGTGCATTCCAGATTCTTACCAACCTTTGAGTGAATATTTTTTTCTCTCAAATCCCCTCTGAATCATCTTCCCCTCTCCCTTAACTATACTCCCTTGTGATTGACCCCTCAACCAAGGGGAAGAGGTGCTTCCTATTCATCCTATCCAAGCCCCTCAATCTTATAAATCAGTCATGTCCCTCAGCTTTCTTTGTTCCAAAAAAAAACCCAAGCCTAACCAATCTCTCCTTATAACTCAAATGCTCCTTCTCAGGCAACATTCTGTTGAATCTCCTTTGTTTATTTAGTGTCACAAGTACACTATCACTGCAAATAAGTTACTGTGAAAATCTCCTAGTCGCCACACTCCATCGTCTGCTTGGGTACACTGAGGGAGAATTTAGCATGGCCAGTCACCCAACCAGCATGTCTTTCAGACTGTGGGAGGAAACCCGGAGCACCCAGAGGAAACACATACAGATATCGTCTGTACAGACGGTGACCCAAGCAGGGAATCAAACCTAGGTCCCTGGTGCTGTAAGACGTACTAATCACTTTGTCACTGTGTATGTGGTCACAACCTTTCTAAAGTGAGGTGACCAGAATTGCACACAGTACACCAGCTGAGGCCTAACCAACGTTCTGTTCTGCTCCAACATAACCTCTTTGCTCTTATACTCTATGCCACAACTGATAAAGATATGTATCCTATATACCTTTGGAAAGATGCAACTTCATCCGAGATAGTCAGCATGGTGTTGTGAGGGGTAAGTCTTGCCTCATAAATTTGATCAAATTCTTTGAGGAGGTAACTAAGTGTGTAGACAAGGTGGAGCAGTTGGTGTCGTGTACATGGATTTTAGTAAGACGTTCGATAAGGTTCCCCATAGAAGGCTCATGAAAGTAGGGAGGTGTGTGATAGAAGAAAATTTTAGATAAGTAACTGGCTATCTCATAGAAAACAGAGGGTGGTGGTGGAGGGAAGATTTTCAGATTGGAGGCCAGTTACCAGCAGTGTACCACAGTTATCAATGACTTGGAAGAGGGGACCAAAGGGTAGGTTAGTAAATTTGCTGACGACATCAAGACTGGTGGATTATTGGATGAAGTGAAGGGTTTTGTTGGCTGCAAAGAGACAATTGATAGGATGCAGAGTTGGGCCGAAAAGTGGCAGATGGATTTTAACGCTGATAAGTGCAAGATGATTCATTCTGCCAGGACAAAATTGAATGTGGATTACAGGGTCAACGGCAGGTTTCTGAGGAATGTGGAGGAACAGAGAGATCTTGGGGTTTATATCCACAGATCTCTGAAGGTTGCCACTCAAGTGGATAGAGCCATGAAGAAGGCTTATAGTGTGTTAGCGTTTATGAACAGGGGGTTTGAGTTTAAGAGCCATGGGATTATGCTGCAACTATACAAGATGTTGGTGAGACCACATTTGGAATATTGTGTTCAGTTCTGGTCACTTCACTATAAGAAGGATGTGGAAGTATTGGAGAGAGTGCAGAGGAGATTTACCAGGATGCTGCCTGATTTGGAGGGTGAGTTTTATGAGGAAAAGTTGAGGGAGATGGGCTTTTCTTTTTAGAGCGAAGGAGGATGAGGGATGACTTAATAGAGATTTATAAGATGATGAAGGAGATAGATGGAGTGGACGTTCAGAGACTATTTCCTCGGGTGGATGTAGCTGTTATTAGGGGGCATAATGATAAGGTTCATGGTGGGAGATATAGGAGGGATGCCTGAGGTAGATTCTTTACTCAGAGTGGCTGGGGTATGGAATGCATTGCCTGCTGTGATAGTGGAATCGGACACGTTAAGAACTTTCAAGTGGTTATTGGATAGGCACATGGAACACACCAGAATGATAGGGAGTGGGATATCTTGATCTTGGGTTCGGACATAACTCAGCACAACATTGAGGGCCGAAGGGCTTATACTGTGCTGTACTGTTCTATGTTTTAACTACCCCATTCACCTTCTCTGCCAGCTTCAGGATCTGTGAATAAGTACTCCTTGGTCCTTCTGTTCTTCTGAGCTTCATGGTATCCTGCCATTCATTAAATACTCCCTTGTCGTTTTCCTTCTTCCAAAATGCATCACCTGGCATGTATTATTATCAGGTTTACATACCATCTGCCACTGTTCTGACCAACACATCATATCTTCCTGTAACCTATGATCATTTTCTTCACTATTAACCACCTTACAATATTGGTGTCATCTGCAAACTCACTTATCATCCCTGCCTCATTCTCAACTATATCATTTGTGTATAGAAAAAATAGTAAGCAACCCAGTACTGATCCTTCTATGGTATGCCACTGGAAATTCAAATAGCCTTCTACCACCACCTGTGTTACTAAGTCAGTTTCTAATCCATTTCGCCAAGTTCCCCTAAATTCCATGTGCTTCAATCTTGTCGATCAGTTTCCCATGTGGGACCTTGTCAAAAACTTCACTAGAATCCATATAAACTACATCAACTGCATTATCCTCATCCAGACACTCGATAACTTATTCCCAGTGTTTTCTGTTTTTATTTCCGATCTCAGCATCTGCAGTTATTTGTTTTGAAATGTTTTAGTGCAAGTTCCCTATGAAGGTACAGTCAAGAAATCAGTCAAGAAATCTGAGTTCTTGTTGAGAATTGTGCCTCTTTTGATGGGTGAATAAAGTAAGCATTACAGGTGAGCCTTGTGCTCTCCCATCCTCCTCCCACTGGTATAGTTAAACAAGTCTTTGTTCCTCACTAATTTCTTTTGATGGTCTTTGTCTTCTCTTTCTATCTTGTCTTGTCCTATCCTATTCCTGCCATGTGGGAGGAGTTGATGTCTCCGGTATCCTCCTCCAGCTGAAGTGGACATTGCATTGGTTTTGATGGTGAATATTGGCTATGGTTATCTGAGAGTGAAGCTCAAGCTTGTTCTCAAATGATGTCCCACATTGTATTTCCAGTAGTAGTTGTTGGATATTAATCAGGAAGGAGAAACCTTTGTTGACTTTCTTCTCCATTCTCTCCTTATCTTTCTCTTTCTGTCCTTCCACCACTGCTATTTACTGGCTGCTGTTCAAAGTGCTAGATTGTTGAAATTTACCTTCTGAAATTACAGCGTCAGAGGGAACAAAGAAATCAGCTAGTTGTGAAAGGTGCTTACATATTGAAGAAAATGTGGATATTTTGGTGATCTTTTAAGTTCTGCATTCCTAAATAATTTAATGACATTATTTCCTTTCCTGTCATGCTCACCTGCTTCCCCTGCCCCGCCCCCACCCAAAAGTAATAAATTTGAATGACTGAAGCTGCTACGTTGCTAATGTTTAATTTGGGACATGTGTATTTGTGGTCTTGCTCTCAGAATTCATAAAGGATCCGGCTGCTATGGCTGCCCATTTTTTTGTCTCCTGTACTCAGTGGACTGAACTTTGAGTTGAGAGCTTATTGCTCTCCCCGCGTTACAGAGCATATGCTGGGATGTATTCACCCTTCTATCCTTTGCACCTTTTAACCAGCTATGTTTAAAACCACGTCTTTGTTCTGTGTTGTTCATTCAGCAGTTTTAGCTGATTAAACTTTAGGATACATGTACATTTGAGGGTTCCTAATCCTTAGCTCTTCCATGTTATCCTTAAGGTACCTGGATGTTGTAAATCAATGGGAACAGCATATAAGATGAACAGGAACTCTGGACAATATGGTGGCACCGTGGTTAGCACTGCTACCTCACAGTGCCAGGGACCGGATTCGATTCCCAACTTGGATCACTGTCTCTGTGGACTCTGCATGTTTTCCCTGTGTCTGTGTGTTTCATCCAGGTGCTCAACTTCCTCCTCTCTGAAGATATGCAGGTTAGGTGGATTGCCCATGCTAAATTGTCCCTCAGTTTATCCAAACAGTTGCTGAGTGTGGTGACTAGGGGATTTTCACAGTAACTTTGCTGCAGTGTTAATGTAAGCCTACTTGTGACACTAATGAATAAACTTTAAACTGTAAGTGAATATAGATTGTTATCGTACTGAATTTGGAGACTTTGGATATGATTTATGGTCTTCCATGTGTGACAAGCCAGTCAGCTGTTCAACACAAGTCATTGGAATTTTACAAATTAATTTTTGATTGATAGCAGCGTATTTATTCATGAGTTACAGCACCAACATCCTGTTTGATGATTATAAAATTTATGTTTCATTTAATAAGTTGTGGTTTCAAGAGGAAAGATGAGACATTATAGGTATGATTCACTTATTATTCAGAAATTATAATATATGTATGTTTATTATACATGTATAAATCAATTAATATTGATTTAGGAAAAGAGGTTGCATACCTTTCACAACCTCAGGACTTCTCAAGGTACTTCATAATTGTTGAAGTATTTTCAAAATGGTGTGGAATTTGGGGAGTTGGATGGTGCTATGCAGAGTGGATATAGTTTATCAGTAAGCAGAACAAACAATGTGTCCGAATAAGTATAATGACTGTCTTCATAGCATTGCGAACTACTGGTTCCATTTTTACCGATCCTAGTACAATTTACACATTTCTTACAATGCTTCCTTTTGCAAAATAACATCTAGTTAGCACCAATTTTACATCCTTTTCTCTCCAATTTAGTAATATTATCATAAATTAATTTTATATGTATGCCATTAATACCTAACTGGCGCACCACCATGCTTAATTCCACAGGAACCTAACCTATACAACAGCTACCTGGTTTTGCCTTTTATTTTAGTGAAACATCTCAAAGTATTTCAGAGGTGAAAACAATTAGACACAGCCAAGGTGGGATTGTAGTTGAAAAAATGCTTGAATCTGTCATCAAAGCAAAAATAACGAGGCACCAGGATACGAACGGTTTGATCAGGCAGACGCAGCACGGGTTCATTAAGGGGAAGTCATGCTTGATGAATTTATTGGAGTTTTATGAGGAAGTGACTAGTGTGGTAGATAGAGGTGGATGTGGTGTTTTTGGATTTCCAAAAGGCATTTGATAAGGTGCCTCACAAAAGATTGCTGCACAAAGTTAGGGTGCAGGGAGTTGGGGGTAGAGTGTTAGACTGGATAGAGGATTGGTTGTCTAATAGGAAGCAGAGGGTAGGTATTAATGGATGCTATTCTGATTGGCAGCTGGTGACTAGTGGAGTGCCCCAGGGATTGGTGCTGGGGCCTCAACTATTTACCACTTACATAGATGATCTGGAGGAAGGGGCTGAGTGTAGGGTGAAGAAATTTGCTAATAACACGAAGATGAGTGGAAAAGCAAATTGCGTGGAGGGTGTGGAAAGCCTGCAGAGGGATCTGGATATGTTGAGGGAGTAGGCGAGGACTTGGCAGATGGAGTATAATATTAGCAAGTATGAGGTTATCCACTTCGGTAGGAATAATGGTAGGAAGGTTTATTATTTAAATGGCGAAAAGCTGCAGCATGTGACAGTGCAGAGGGACAGGAGATCCTTGTGCACGAATCGCAAAAACACAATCTGCAGGTGCAGCAGGTGATCAAGAAGGCAAATGCAATGTTGTCTTTATAGCTAGGGGGATAGAATATAAAAGTAGGGAGGTACTTTTGCAGTTGTATAGGATACTGGTGGGGCCGCAGTTGGAGTACTGTGTGCGGTTTTGGTCATCGCATTCGAGGAAGGATATATTGGCCTTGGACGGGGTGCAGAGAACGTTCACTAAGCTGATACCAGAAATGAGGGCGTTGGATTATGAGGAGAGACTGAATAGACTAGGTTTGTACTCGTTGGAGTTTAGAAGGCTGAGAGGGGATCTTATAGAGACATATAAGATAATGAAGGGGATGGATAGGGTAGAGGCTGAGAGACTCTTCCCGCTAGCAAAGATAGCAGAACTAGAGGGCACAGCCTCAAAGTTGGAGGGTGGCAGTTCAGATCAGAGTTAAGGAGGAATTTCTTCACTCAAAGGGTGGTGAATCTTTGGAATTCTCTGCCTAATGAAGTGGTGGAGTCTTTCTCGCTGAATGTATTTAAGTCAAGGCTGGATAGGTTTTTGATTGACAAGGGAATTAAGGGTTATGGGGAGAAAGCGGGGGGTGGAATTGAACCATTGCAAATCAGCCATGATCTTATTGAATGGCTGGGCAGGCTCGAGGGGCTGGATGGCCTACTTCTGTTCCTATTTCTTATGTCGTTATGTTCTTATTGTGAGTAGAAACTAAGGGCAGAATTGAAGAGGCAGTTTATCACAAGTAAACAAAAATACTGCATGACCACAAACTTAATGTATACATTTTCTGACTCTGATGCAGGAGGTGGAAGATCAAATTCTGCAGATAATATAAAAATAGGGAGAGTGATTAACTGTAATGATGGTTATCAAATTACTTTAGGAAACCAAGTTCAATTGGGGAAATGGATGTTGAAAGACATGTAGCGCAGGAAAATTGAGGTAAGGTATTTTAGAACAAAGAAAAGTACAGCACAGGAACAGGCCCTTTAGCCCTCCAAGCCGTACCAGTCATGATGCCCTAACTAAACTTAAAAAAACTTTTTGCCCTTGGTCCATATGCCTTTATTCCCTCCCTATTCATATACTCATCCGGGTGCCTCTTAAATGTTGCTAATGTGCTTCCATCACCTCCTCTGGAAGCACATTCCAGGCACCCACCACTCTGTGTGGAAAAGTTCCCTTGCACATCTCCCTTAAACTTTTCGCCTCTCATCTTGAACCTGTACCTCCTTGTAAGTGACACGTCAACCCTGGGAAAAAGCCTCTGACTATCACCCCATCTATGCCTCTCATAATTTTGTAGATCTCTATCAGTGTCTCCCCTTAGCCTCTGTCTTTGATTTGAAAACAATCCTAGTTTATTCAACCTCTCCTCATATCCAACCCTTGAGACCAGGTAACATCCTGGTGAACCTTCTTTGCACTCTCTCTCAAACTTCCACATCCTTCTTTTAGTGTGGTGACCAGAACTGTACGCAATACTCCAAAGGCAGTCTAATTAAGGTTTTATATAGCTGCAATTTGATTTCCCAGCTCTTGTACTCAATGCTCCAGCTGTGAAGGTTCTTAATCACCTTAGCCACCAGTGGTGTCACTTTTAGGGAACTGTGAACCTGCACGCCCAGATCTTTCTAAGTGATAGTCACAGAGGTTTACAGCATGGAAACAGGCCCTTTGGCCCAAATTGTCCATGCTGCCCTTTTTTTAAACCCCTAAGCTAATCCCAGTTGCCCGCATTTGGCCCGTATTCCTCTATACCTATTGTATCCATGAAATTACCTAAATGCATTTTAAAATCAAAATTTTACCTGTTGTTCCAAACACTCACCACTCTCTGTGGAAAAATTGCTCCTTTGGACACTTCTGTATCTCTTTCCTGTCACTTAAATCTATGCCTACTAGTTTTAGACTCCCCTGCCTTTGGGAAAAGATATTGACTAGCTAATCTGTGCCCCTCATTATTTTATAGACCTCTATAAAATCACCCCTCAGCCTCCGAAGTTCTAGAAGGAAAAGTCCCAGCCTATCCAGCCTCTCCTTATAACTCAATCCATCAAGTCCTGGTAGCATCCTAGTAAATCTTTTCTGCACTCTTTCTACTTTAATAATATCCTTTCTATAATAGGGTGACCAGAATTGCACACAATATTCCAAATGTGGCATTACCAATGTGTTGTACAATCTCAACAAGACATTCCAACTCCTGTATTCAGTGTTCTGACCAATGAAACCAAGCATGCCTTCTTCACTATATAATTCCATTTTCAAGGAGCTATGAACATGTACTCCTTGATCTCTTTGTTCTGTAACTCTCCCCAACGCCCTACCATTAATTGAGTAAGTCCTGCCCTGGTTCAATCTACCAGAATGCATTACGTCGCATTTGTCTAAATTAAACTCCATCTGCTATTTGTCAGTCCACTGGTCTAATTGATCAAGATCCCATTGCAATTGGAGATAACTTTCTTCACTGTCCACCGTGTCACCTGCAAACTTACTAACCATGCTTCTTATATTCTCATCCAGATCATTAATATAAATGTTCTAAAGGGTTCTGCCATTTGCACTATAATTCACATCCAAATTTGATCCTCCAAAGTGCATTATCTCACATTTGTCCAGATTAAACTCCATCCATTTCTGTGCCCAAATCCCCAATCTATCTGATCTTGTGCATTGTCAGCCAGTCCCTCAATCTTCATATCATCCACAAACTTACTAATCAGACCATGTACATTTTTTCCGATAGATCATTCATATAAATCACAAACAACAGAGGCCCTAACACTGATCCCTTGGAAAACCACCAGTAACAGATCTCCATTCTGAAAAACACTCTTCTACCGCTACTCTCAGTCTTTTGTAACAAAACCAATTCTGTATCCATCTAGCTAGCCACCCCAAATCCCATGTGGTTTTAGTTTTTGTACCAGTCAGCCATGTGGAACGTTGTCAAATGCCTTACTAAAGTCCATATAAAGTACATGCACAGTTGTTACCTCATCAATTATCTTTGTCACCTCTTCAAAAAACTCAATCAAGTTGGTGAGACGTGACCTTCCCCATAGAAAACCATACTGCTTGTCAATAACTAGTCCATTTTCCTCCAAATGTGCATGTATCATGTCCTCGGTATCTTCTCCTAAAGCTTCCCCACCACTGATATCAGGCTTACCAGCCTGTAATTTGCTGGATTATCTCTGCTTCTTTCTTAAACAAGGGAACAACATTGGCTATTTTCCAGTCCTTTGGAATCTTGCATGTGGTCAAAGAAGATGTGAAGATATCTGTTAGAGCCCAGCTATTTCTTCCCTTGCCTCCCACAGTAACCTGGGGACTTATCTATCTTAATGCAGCTCTGGGGACTTGTCTATCTTAATGTAATAATGACACTCAACGCTTGGTCCTTTTGATATATTGATGTTCTCAGGGGCGTTCACGCGCCTATCCCTGACCTCAACATACATCATGTTCTTCTCCTTGGTGAATACCGATACAATATATCAATAAGGATCTCTCCCACTTCCTGTAGATCCATGCACGACTTCCCTCCATTGAGTGAGCCTGCTGTTTCTACCCTCTGGGTCATTATATATGGGATTTTCCTTGACCCTGTTGGTTAAAAAATGAAGAGTAAGAAAATAAATTTGCACTAAATTATCAAACTTTAGCAGAACAAATAGATTTATTTCAGGTATATATCAAGGAGTTTAAGTGATAGTATTCTTGCTTTTGATATAGAAGTTTGTGGTTCAAGTCTCACTGCAGAGCCTTCAGCACATGATCTCGGTTGACACCTCAGTTTGGCACTGAGTGAAGTGCTATGTTTCAGATGATTTTAAACCTAGGCTGTGCCTATGGTCTGGATGTCTCGAATCAACAACACTCATACTGATTATCTGGTTATTTATTACTGTTTGTTGGACTTTGCTGTGCTCATATTGGCTGTTGCATTTCCTATATTACAGCAGTGACAATGCTTCAAAACAACAAATAATTAAGGCAAAGCATAGGTAAATATGGGAAAACCTATTTTCGCTTGATAACATGTTGGTGACACAACATGTAAATTCTAGGGCAACTAAGAAGAGGAGGCAGAGATGAAGTGATGGAATGGTCCTTTCAAAAATCCTACAGAAGCTAAATTCATAATCATTGTGAATGGAAATTGAATAAATATTTGGGGAAATAAATATCGGAGGCGACAATCACAAGGGGTCGCAGGCTCAAGGTGAGAGAGGCGAGGTATAACTCAGATGTCAGAAGGACGTCTTTTACACAGAGGGTTGTAGGGGCCTGGAATGCACTGCCAAGTAGGGTGGTGGAGGCAGACACGCTAGGGTTGTTTAAGACTTACCTGGATAGTCACATGAGCAGATTGGAAATGGAGAGATATAAAAGAATGTTATAGTCGAAGATCAAGAGCCTCAGGACGTGCCTGGGAATTAATAGATTCTTATCAGTCGTCCAACAAATTTTAAGGCTCACCTTGATACTTACGTTGGAACTATTGGGGATCTTCTATTACTGTCTGTATAGCCTGTTGTATGTCTATTTATGTTTATTGATGTCTCCTTTTACATCCACAGGCGATTCAGTCTGCCTTGTTGGCCAACAAGGTGCATATATGTGGTGGGTCGTATGGGGGTTGCTCTTGGATGTTGCTTCAGGAGTTGCCTAGTGCTTCACATCCATTAGTGTACGTTTAATCTGGACCAAGTGATGGGCAACATGTCTGCTCAGTGACTATCACTGTCTGCTGTACAGTTACAGGGACCCGAGTCGGATCTCTGGCTTGGATCAATGTCTGTGGGAGTTTGCACATTCTGGGATGCTCCTGTTTCCTCCCACATCCCAAAAACGTGCTTTTTAGGCTGATTGGTGTCAATAAATTGTCCCTGAATTGGATCTCTCTTAATCTGGCGTATATATAATTCCCTAAATTTCCGCTCCCTTTATTGTGGGATTCCACTAGAGGTAGACAAGAACGTCAACGAGCAACGAAAGACTTGAATAAAGCACTGACTGAGTGTTAAAATGGGCAGCGTGGGCTTGTAGGGCCAAAGGGTCTAATTTCTGTGCTGTTCTTTGAAAAGAAAGGAATTAAACGGAAAGCTCTTTCAGAGAACAGGTGCAGTGGGTTGAATGCTTCCTGTGCTGTTACATTCTGTGATTATATGTTGCTCTATTACACGTGTGTGAGATTTTTACCATCTGAAATTATTTTTTAAAGCCAGAAACAGTGGATAATTTAAGCAGCAACATTCTGACACTCAAACTGTCGCCATAACAACTTCTTAAATAGATGCAGAAAAGCTTCTGATGTTTCTCTGGCAGAAGGATCACAAACAAAGCTGATTCATTGACTCAATGTTAGCTATGGTTCAGTTGGTAGCATGCTTGCTTCTGAGTCACAAGGTTCCAGATTCAAGTCCCACTCCAACACTTCAGCGTAAAAATCAAGGCTGATGTTTCAGTACAGTGAAGAGGGAGCACTGCCATGTCCAAAGTGTCTGTTGGGTGAGACATTAAACCATTAAATAGGATTAGAATGGTTAGGTAGTTGTTTTTGATTGGTGCAGATATGATGGGCCGAAGAGCCTTTTCTGTGCTACAGACCTTCATGACTTTGATATCAGCACAGGCATTTAAATTCCATTTTCTACTATCTGGTCCATAGTCTTGTATGCCTTGGCATTGCAAATGCATGTCTAAGTATTTCTTTAATGTTATGAGGGTCCCTTCCTCCATTATTATTTCAGGCAGAGGGTTCTAAACTCCCACCACCTTTTTGGTGAAAAAGTTTTTCCTCACATCCCTTCTAAATCTCTTGCCCCCTCATCGTAAATCGATATCCCTGGCCATTGATCCAGCCACTAACGGGAAAAGCTTTTTCCTGCCTATCTATGCTTCACATAATCTTATACTTCTCAATTCTCTCAGTCCCCTCTGTTTCAATGAAAACAACCTAATGTCCAAAGATCCTGTAGCAGTATTTTGAAGACAGGCAGGGGATTGTTTCTGAAATTCTAACCAAATTTATCTCCTAATCAACATCACAATAGAGCAGTTTTACTGGTCATTATCACATAGCCTTATGAGTGTGCGGAGCTTGCTGCGTGCAAATTGGTTGCTGTGTTCTCTTTTTTGCAAAAGTTGACTACACTTCAAGAAGCATTTCATTGGATATGAGGTGTCAGGTGGTCATGAAAAATACATATAAATGCAAGTCTGTCTACATTGTATAAGGAGTCAGTTTGGCTCAACTTCTTGTGCTGGCTCTTTGAAAAGAGTCCTTTGTCCCACTCTTTGCTTTTTTTAGATATATATTAATCCTTCTCTAAATATTATTATAGACTGTGCCTCCAATACCTTTTTAGGAAGAAATTTATTGGGCTGCACTGAATAGAGAAAATTTCCCCTGGTTTCTTTACCAGCTAAGCTAAATTTATGTCTTTTTGATTTGATTTATTATTGTCATGTACTGTATACAGTGGAAAATATTGTTTCTTGCCCACTATACAAAGCATACCGATGGTAGATACATAGGGGAGAAGAAAAGGAGAGGGTGCAGCATATAATGTTGCAATCAAAACAAGGGTATAGAGAAAGATCAATTTAATGTAAAGTAGGTCTATGCAAAAGTATGATATTGGCAGGATAGAAGCTGTTCTTGAGTCGGTTGGTACGTGATCTCAGACTTTTGTATCTTTTTCTGGATGGAAGAAAGTGGAAGAGAGCATGTCTGTATGCAGGGAGTCCTTGATTATGCTGGCTGCTTTTCTTAGGCAGCGGGAAGTATAGGCAGAGTCAGTGAATGGAAGGCTGGCTTTTGTAATGTTCTGGGCTATGTTCACAATCCTTTGTAGTTTTTTGTGATCTTGGTCAGAGCAGGAGCTATTCAAAGTTGTGATACATCTGGAAAGAATGTTTTCGTTGTGCATCTGTAAAATATTGGTGAGAGTCATAGTGGATATGCTGAATTTCCTTAGCTTCTTGAGAAAGTAGAGGAATTGGTGGGCTTTCTTAACGACAGTGTGAGCATGGAGGGACCAGGACACGTTGTTGGTGATCTGAATACCTGACACCTCATTTCTTGACCAGTTCGTCCCCGTTGATGTAGACAGGGGCATGTCCTCCACTACGCTTCCTAAAGGCGATGACTATCTTCTTTGTTTTATTGATGTTGAGGGAGAGATTATTGTCACTGCACCAGTTCAACAGATTCTCTGTCTACTTCGTGAACTCTGTTTCAGCATTATTTGAGATCTGACCCCCTGCAGTAGTGTCATCAGCAAACTTGAAAATGGAACGAGAGCAGAATTTGTCCATAAGGTCATAAGTGTGCATAAGGAGTATAATAAAGAGCTAAGAACACAGCCTTACGGGCAAGGTCTTGAGGATAATCATGGAAGCATTATTGCCCACCTTTAGTGATTGCAGTGTGTGTTAAGAAGTTTAGGATCCAGTTCCAAAGAGAGAGCTGATTCTTAGGTCGTGGAGTCTGGAGATGAGTTTTGTTGGGGTAAAAGTGTTGAAGGCTGAGCTGTAATTTATGAATAGGAGTCTGACATGGGTGTCTTTGTCATCTAGGTGTTCCAGGCTTGAGTGGTGGGCCAGGAAGATGGCATCTGCTATACACCTGTTGCGGTGATAGGTGAATTGTAATGGATCCAGGAAGTCAGACATGAACCATGCCATGGTTAACCTTTCAAAGCCCTTGATAATGATAGCAGTCAGAGCGGCAGGGCTTTAGTCATTAAGGTACACTGCTTGGCTTTTCATTTTTACAGTAATGCTTGTTGTCTTCTTGAAATAGATAGGATCTCAGATTGGTGTAAGGAGAGGTTAAAGATGTCTGTGGATACCCCCGTCACGTAGTCCATGCAGGATCTGAATGCTTGTCTAGGTATTCCATTTAGGCCAATCATTTTCCATGGGTTAACTTTCAAGAAGGCTGATCTGACATCTGTGCCAATAACCCCAGACATCAAGATACAATGATGCCCTTCTGGTGACCAAGTTTCCTATTAGTGTTAACAGTTTTTAATTACACTGTCAAAACTTGTCCAAGTTTTAAACCCCTTAATATATGCCTCCTGACCATCTTTGTTAAAGGTGTTAAGAAATGGGAGCAAAAGCAGATCAACGATTGAATGGTGGAACAGGCTCAGGGACTAAATAGCCTGAAGGAAGAACAATCTTGGCTGCTTCAGTCTGTCCACAGAACTAAACACCCTCATCATTGGTTTCATTCCAGTAAATCTCAATGCCCTCCCTAAAGGTTGACATCCTTCCTAAAGTGCAACACCCATAGTTAGACACCCTGCATAGTTAGATGCCTCATTAGTGATTCATAGAGATTTAGCATGACTTTCCATGCTTTTGTCTGCTATGCTTTTATTTATAAAGGCAAGAATCCCAAAAGCTTTTTAAATGATTGGCAGAAAATAACAATTTTTCTCAAGTTTATACTGATTATTTCTAAGTATTCTGTTGACACCCACTTGGAGTATTGTGCGCAGTTCTGGTTGCCTCACTATAGGAAGGATGTAGAGGCTATTGAGAGAGTGCAGAGGAGATTTACAAGGATGCTGCCTGGATTGGGAGGCAGGCCTTAGGTTGAGGGAGCTGGGACTCTTCTCACTGGAGAGACGTAGGTTGAGAGGCGACCTGATAGAGGTTTATAAAATGTTGAGAGGAATAGATAGGGTGGACTCTCAGAGACTATTTCCCCGAGCTGAAATGGTCACTACGAGAGGACACAGATTTAAGATGCAGGAAAGCAAATACAGAGGAGATGTCAGAGGTAAGCTTTTCACTTAGAGGGTGAATGGAATTGGCTGCCGTCAGAGGTTGTTGACACAAACTCACTGGGGTCTTTTAAAAGACTTCTGGATGAGTATATGGAAAAGAATAGGGTAGGGTGTTATAGATAGGTCTGTGGATTGGTAGATGTGATTGGCGCAACTCTTGGGCCGAAGGGCCTGTTTGTGCTGTATTGTTCTATGTTCTAAAGCATATTGCTATTTATTTTTGTCTATCACTACTTTTATTCCCTCCTGCCATACTTACTGAAACTATCACTTTGGAAGTCAAGTTCATTATAAATTGAATAAATGTGAAAACCAGACTAGGTTTTCAGCTTCCTTTTTGATGCTTTATTACTAGGCTGTGCTTTGAGTACTTTCCCTCCATTCTTTCCATTACATGATAGTCTTCAATTACTAAACTCCGATATTCTGGAGCTCTTTTACATGTCAAAGATGGGATTTTCCGTACGCCCCAACGGTGTGATCACAGGCGCGGAGACAACCCGCCCTTAGCTGCGAAGATCCTGCTGCTGATGGGAAGCCTGCAGTGGGGTTCGTCATCAGCAAGACAGGAAGATCCTGCAGGCAAGAACAGCTGGAAAATTACATCCTTTAGTTTTCCAACAGGGATCATTGTAAAATAGTCCGCTGCTGAACCCTGCCGGACCTTTTACTTCATTAATGTCAAGACAAAGAAGTCAGTTGTAGTATCCTAAAAATATTGCCAGTTGAGATGAAAACATTTGGCACAGTTAGAGATTGAATCTGGGATCTTCCTGATCTGTAGATAGTTCCGGCTGTCACTGTGTAGTGCATTTACCCACCAACCTGTTAGACAGTCATTACATGAATAAAATTTCTTATTCCCAGCTCTGTTATGATCTTTCCAGTAAAATTTCGAAATTAAAGATCGAATTTTTAAATTATTATCAGTTACTCTCCTAATCTATGTTTCGCATGGTAGTATAATCTTGCCATTGCTTGGGAGTAACCTGATAAAATTTGAGGAACATCTATTTTACAAAGGTTTATCACAAGTGAAAATAGGGAATATATTTTAACATCTGTATGCAAAAGGTTAAATTATTTCCTCCCTTGTGTGTTGAGCTGTCGCATGTTTCTTCCTGGAAGCAAGATATTGTGTTGCTCTTTGTCTTGGAGACATTTCACAGTGAACTGTGACTACACTTTCTCGAGAATTAAAAATAGAAACATAAAATGCTGGAAACGCTTGGCAGGTCTGGCAGCATCTGTGGAGAGAGAAGCAGGTCACTGACCTAAAACATTAACTTTCTTTCTTCACAGATGCTGCCTGACCTTTTTTTGAATTCATTTACAGAATGGCTAGGCCAGCATTTATTGCCCAACCCTAGTTGCCCCTTAAATGTGGTGGTGGACTCTTCTTCAATTGCTGTGGTTCCTGACATGAATGTACATCCAAAATGCTGTTAGAAAGAGGTTTCAAGAATTTGGAATCAGCGACAGTGAAGAAACAGTGATATATTTTCAACCAAAAGAGAAAACACTGGAAAATCTCAATAGGTCAGGCATCATCTGTAAGGAGAGAAAAGAACTGACACTTTGAGGCCAAATGACCCTTTGTCAAAGCTGACAATATAGAACTCCTAGCCACCTGATGAAGGAACAGGCCGTCCCGAAAGCTTGCGGCGTTTGCTACAAATAAACCTGTTTGGACTTTAAACTGGTGTTGTTGGATTTCTTTGGGTAATATATTTCCAAGGCAGGATGGTGAGTGACTTTGTGGGAATCTCCAGGTGATGGTCTCCCCAGATATCTGCTGCCCTTGTCCATCTAGCTGGGAATGATTATGAGCTTGGAAGATGTTGCCTAAGGAGCATTGGTGAATTCATCCTGTAGATGATACATACTGCTGCTGCAGTTGGTGATGGAAAAATTGCACGTTGAATATTTCCAACATTTTTTCCATCTATATTTAAGATTTGCAGCATCTGCAGATTTTTGCTCTCAGAATTGGGTGAGCGTTCCTGATACTTTTGTTGTAGTGCTTCATGGAATTACATTGTTCAAGCACAAGCTTGTGCTACCAGGTTGCACCAGGTTAAAACAACCCCAAGATAAACCTGCTGCATTTGTCTTGGATGAGGTTGGTAAGGTCTAATTTTTAACGTGTTTCCCAAATTTGTTAGCAGAACCAGTGACACTGGATTTGGATACCTTTTTTAAAAATTACTTGAATGGGTGTAAATTGAGAGAGGCGAATACTCAATGAGATTTTGGAGTCTGTATGCATCAGTTCCTAAAAGTAAGTGCACAGGTACAGCAGGCAGTAAAGAAACCAAATAGTATGTTGGACTTTTTAGCGAGATGTTTTGAATTTAGGGATAGAAGTATTTTGCTGCAATTGTATAGAGCATTGATGAGGCCATACCTGGAGTATATGCAGTTTTCGGGTACTTACCTGAGGAAGGCTGTCATTGCTATGGACAGAGTTTAGCGAAGATTTACCAGGCTGATTCCTGGGACGGCACGTCTGCCATATAAGAAGTGACTAAGTCGGTTAGGATTATATTCACTTGGAGTTTAGAAGACTGGCAGGGGATCTCATAGAAACTTATAAAATTCTAACAGTGTTAGACAGGGTAGATTCAGAAAGAATGTGCCCAATGTGGAGGTATCCAAAACAGGGGGCCTTACGTCTGTAGTGAGGAAAGTTTTGGAAAGAAGTATAAGGGATAGGATTTATAGTCATTTAAGAACAAAGAACAAAACAGCACGGGAAACAGACCCTTTGGCCCAACGAGCCTGCGCCGCCACCTCGATGTTCCCACCTCTACCCGCGATCCCTGTCCATGTTTATAGATCTATGGATTAAAAACCAAATTTGAGACAATTTAGGGAGAATTTGTTTTGCCAGTTAGCCTAAGAGCACACCTTTGGGATGTGGGAGGAAACCAGAACACCCGGAGAAAACCCACGCAAGCACGGGGAGAATGCGCAAACTCCCACAGACACAGGCCCAAATCCATTGATCTGCACAGCACAGTGATAGTCACTGAGCTGTCGTGTTGCCCATCAAATGGTCCAGGTCAAGCGTACACTAACGACGTGAAGCTCTAGGATACTCTTGAAAAAAATCCAAGAGCAGCCCTCTCACGACCCATCGCGTGTATGCCCCTCATTAGACAACAAGGTGGACCAAAGCACCTGTAGGATAAAAAGTACATCAATATCATCATCTATCGACACACTTCCCAATTTAGAAAAAATGAATTGATTAGGGATAGTCAGCATGGATTTGTGAAGGGAAGGTGACTAAAGAGGGATAAGGGTAAGGCAGTTGATGTGGTGTACATGGATCTTACAAGGCGTTTGATAAGGTTCCCCGTGGAAGACTACTGCAGAAAATGCAGATGCATGGGATTGAGGGAGATTTAGCAATTTGGATTAGAAATTGGCTAGCTGATAGAAGACAGAGGGTGGTGTTTGATGGGATATATTCAACCTGGAGTTTAGTTACTAGTGGTGTACCTCAGGGATCTGTTTTGGGGTCACTGTTGTTTATTGTTTTTATAAATGACCTGGATGAGGGTGTAAAGGGATGGGTTAGTAAATTTGCTGACGACATCAAAGTCGGAGGAGTTGTAGACAGTGAGGATGGATGTTACAGTTTGCAGAGGTACATAGATAAGTTGCGCAGCTGGGCCGAGAAGTGGCAAATGGAGTTTAATGTGGAAAAGTGTGAGATGATTCACTTTGGTAAGAGTAATATGTGTGCAGAATATAGGGCTAATGGTAGGACTCTTAGTAGTGTAGATGAGCAGAGAAATCTCGGTGTACAGGTGCATAGATCTCTGAAAGTTGGTACTCAAGCTGATAAGGTTGTTAAGAAGGCGTATAGTGTGTTAGCATTTATTGGTAGAGGGATTGAATTTTGGAGCTGAGATGTTATGTTGCAACTGTACAAAACTCTGGTGCGACCGCACTTGGAGTATTGTGTACAGTTTTGGTCAACACATTATAAGATGTGGAGGCATTGGAAAGGGTGCAGAGGAGGCTTGCCAGGATGTTGCCTGGTATGATGGGTAGGTCTTATGAGGAAAGACTAAGGGACTTGAAATTATTTTCATTAGAGAGAAGAAGGCTAAGAGGTGACTTAATTGAGACATATAAGATGATCAGAGGGTTAGTTAGGGTGGATAGTGAGAGCCTTTTTCCTCAGATGGAGTTGGATAGCACGAGGGGACATAGCTTTAAATTAAGGAGTGGTAGTTATAAGATGGATGCTGGAGGTGAGTTCTTTACTCAGAGGGTAGTAAGGGCGTGGAATGCCCTGCCTACAGCAGTTCTGGACTCGTCAAATTTAAGGGCGTTCAAATGGTCAGTGGATAGGCATATGGATAGCATTGGAATAGTTTAGGATAGAGGGTCATAAAATTGCTTACATTGATTGGTGTAACATCGAGGGCCCAAGGGCCTGTACTGCACTGTTCTATAGTTTGAGGATATAGTTCCTCAAGTTCTATAGTTTGAGGATAAGGGGTAAACCTTTTTAGAACTGAGGTGAGGGGAAATTTCTGTACCCAGAGATGGTGAATGTGTGGAATTCACTACCACAGAAAGTAGTTGAGGCCAAAATGTTGTTTGATTTGAAGAATAAATTAGTCTCAAGTTATATTTAAAGGAACCAAGGGATATGGAGCAGGAAGGAGGAAATTAGGATATTGAACTTGATGATCAGCCGTGATCAAAATGAATGGCAGAGAAGGCTCGAAGGGCTGAATGGCCTCCTCCTACTTCTAGTTTCTATATTTCTAAAAATAAAATTCCACTTCATTTCTTCTTTCCCCACAGTCCAATTTAGTTGAGCTCCAGAAAACAAAATTGAGTTTTTTTTCTAATAAGTGTTTTCGGTGAGATGATTTGAAGGTTATATAAAAACAACTAATACAGTGATTGAGAAAAAAGCTGATAATTATTTACATACTGACAAACTTGATCTTACGACGGCAAAGTCATGTGACATTTAATGCTGCGTGCATGTCTGATTTAGATAAGACAGGCCCAAATTGCTCAGTTTTAGCTCCTTTAAGAATCATAGATTTCCTATGTGCAGAAGGAAGCCATTCAGCCTATTGAGCCTGCACCAACTCTTGCCCAGGCTTTCCCGTACCCCATGTATTTACCCCGCTGATCCCCTAATCTATATATTTTTAGAAACTATGGGCAATTATTCATGGCCAGTGAACCTGAAATAGTTTCAACATAAAGAGCCATGAATGAATGTTCTGGGATACTGTGTTAACTGAACAAATACAGAATGTTTACTTGAAACTCTACAACTTTGTTCAGAGGAGGTTATCTCGCAGCATAGACTATCCAGTCAACAACTTCACAATTACTAACTGGACAAAACAAATTTCCTCTCCAAAAGAAAACTGCATGTTAAGTTGGAGAGCCACTGACATAAGTCTGGCTTTTGTAAAAGCATTGGAGATACCTAGTTAAAGTCACTTCAAACATTTCAAGTGAAAGTGGTGCTGACCTACTATTTTGTTTTTGTAAAATTATGATCAGAGAGAAAATATATGTAGTTTGTCAATTTCAATGATAATGATAACATAAATTGGAAAGATTTTAATCAACTACAAATTAAAGTTAGCGTTAAACTGGAAAATCACCAACTTGTCATATTCTAGTTTGCTGATTTCTATCTGGCATATAATTTACAGTTGTAATTGGAATTAAGAATTCGTCTCTGTATTCTTAAATTAGCAGCTGAGAATGCAACTGCATGTTCCTGTTTGTTCAGGTTCCATGTCCAACCTGAAAATTTGTTCAGTTGTCAGTGTAAGGCTGTACTGATGAGCCAATTTAAAAAAAAAAATAATGTTTTGGCACAGCTTCACCTTGCTGTGTGGAATAGCAAGACCTGTTGATGCCTGTTGACATCCACGTGATATTGCATAATCAAAGGCAAACATTTCCTTAGGGAGGGAATGTTGCTGGACTGGTCTTGTGCATTATAGGTCCATCTTGAAGGATTTTTGATATTGAAATGTGCCTAGTAGAAAGCTACCATCTGTTACTTTGCTGTGTGATGAAACTGTGTACAGTCATGGAATAATCACAACACAGGACGACATTTGGCCTGTGTCTTTGTGATGGCTCTCCGCAAGATTTATTCAGCTGTCCACACTCCTCCATTCTTTCCCCCTAGCCTTGCAATTTCTTTTCTTAAATTGCTTGTCCAATTTCCTTTTTAAAGGAATCATGGAATCTGCTCCCACACTGGGCAATACATCCCAGATTCCAAACAACTCACTGTGTAAAATACCTGTTATCTGTTGTCTTACATACCATTGAGATGGGACAGCCTTGCAAAGAAAAATAGTAATAGCTAAATTCATGGCATCACAGGTGGCTGTGCTACAAAGAAGTGATGGAAATGAATGGCAGGACTTTTGTGATATGGGTTCAGACAGGTGTTTCTGTGTCTGCAGGTGTGAACCCAGGATGGTATGTTGCCTTGCTGGTGATAGAATCAGGGATGCCATTAAGGAGTTGCAGGGCATTCTGGAGAGAGAGGATGAATAGTCAGTGGCCATGTTACACATAGGTACCAATGACATAGGTAAACAAAGGAATGAGGGTCTGCAAACTAATTATAGGAAGTTAGGAGATAAATTGAAAAAGCGGGACCTTAAATGTAATAATCTCAGGATTACTCTCCATCACATGCTAGTGAGAGGAATAAGAAGATAGATCGGATGAATGTGTGACTGGAGAAATGGTGTACCAGGGAGGGATTTAGATTATTGAGACATTGGGAACAGTTTCAGAGGAATTTGGAACCTGGGCAGAGTTGAGACCAATGTCCGTGTGGTGGCTTTTGCTTGTTCTATTGGGGAAGTTTTAAACTAGTATGAGGGAAGTGGGAGCCAAAGGGTGGGTTTAGATAAGTTGGATTCAGATCAGGAAATGAGAAGTAGAACATTGTTAGTTAGTGATATATTAGAGACCTAGAAAGACAGGAGAAACAAATAAAATCCACAGGGTTGAGCTGTTCATAAACAAGGCAGATGAACTAAGGATACAGATAGACACATAGCAACAGAATGTTGTTGCTGTAACAGAAACCTGGCTAAAGGAAAGGCAAATTGGCAGTTCAATATCCCTCGATATAGAGATCTTAGAGTAGATGACATAAGAGGCAGAGGCATTATCGGTTAAAGAATCAGTTATGAGAAGGGATGATATAAAGAACAAAGAAAATTGCAGCTTAGCAACAGGTCCTTTGGCCCTCCAAGCCTGCACCAACCATGCTGCCCGACTTAACTAAAACCTGTACCTTTCCAGGGACCATATCCCTCTATTCCCATCCTATTCATGCATTTCTTAAGATGCCCCTTAAAGGTCACTACCATATCCGCTTCCACTACGTCCACCGGCAGCGAGTTCCAGGCACCCACTCCTGAGTAAAAAATCTGCCTCGTACTGTTCACTAAAACCTTGCCTCTTGCACCTTAAACCTGTGTCCTCTAGAAATTGACTCTTCTGCCCTGGGAAAAAGCTTCTGACTATCCACTCTGTCCATGTCTCTCTCAATCTTGTAGATTTTTATCAGGTCGCCCCTCAACCTCCGTCATTCCAGTGAGAACAAACAAAGTTTTTCCATCCTCTCCTCATTGCTAATGCCCTTCATACAGACAACATCCTGGTAAATCTTTTCTGGGCCCTCTTCAAAGCCTCCACATCCTTCTGGTAGTGTGGAGATCAGAATTGAACACTATATTCCAAGAGCGGCCTAACTAAGGTTCTACAAAGCTGCAACATGACTTGCCAGTTTTTAAACTCAATGCCTTGGCTGATGAAGGTAAGCATGCCGTGTGCCTTCTTGACTACCTTCTTCACCTGCATTGCCACTTTCAGTGACCTGCTTACCTGTACACCCAGATCCCTTTGCCTATCAATACTCTTAAAGGTTCCTCTATTTACTGTATATTTCCTATCTGTATTAGACCTTCCAAAATGCATTACCTCTCATTTGTCTGGATTAAACTCCATCTGCCCAAGTCTCCAATTGACCTATATCCTCCTGTATCCTCTGGTAGTCCTCATCGCTATCCGCAAATCCACCAACCTTTATGTCATCTGCAAACTTATTAATCAAACCAGTTACATTTTCCTCTAAATCATTTATATATATATATACAAACAGCAAAGGTCACAGCACTGATCCTTGAGGAATGTCATTTGTCACAGCCTTCCATTCAGAAACACGCCATTCCATTGCTATTCTTGTCTTCTAAGGCCGAATAAAAAGTCTCACAACACCAAGTTAAAGTCCAACAGGTTTATTTGTAGCAAACGCCACTAGCTTTCGGAACTGACTGTTCCTTCATCAGGAACAGTTCTGGCATTTCCACATCATGACCTCCTCTGTAGCCAGTGACGATACAAAAATTCCTCTCAGGGCACCAGTAATTTCCTCCTTTGGCTCTCTCAGTATTCTGCAGTATACCTCATCAGGCTCTGGGGACTCAAAAACCCCAATACCACCACCTTTTTGATCTCAACGTGACTCAAACCATCTACACATCCTTTCCCAGATTCATCATCCACCAAGTCCTTATACTATACAATACTGGATACGATACGAAAATGGATTAACAAATGAGGCTTTATGAGTTGAGATTAGGAATTAAAAAGGAACAGTCACACTACTCATAGTATACAACAAATAGTGAGAGGCAGATAGAAGAAGATGCATGCAGGCAAATTTCTGCTTGTAGGATTAGAAGAGCAATAATAGGAGGAGGCTTTAACTATCCCAATGTCACCTGGTTTTTCAAACAATTGAGGGTGAAAAATTCATGTACTGTTTCAGAGTGCTTGAGTTTCTGGTAGAAGCAGAGACCCTGAGATCTTCCAAAAAGTGCATCCCACTAATCTCTCTGTTCAACAAATTATTCTCTGCCATTTCTGTCACCTCTAGTGTGATGCACCAACATCTTCCCTTCCTTTCACCATTGCAAAGCCATTCTCTCTGTGCCATCCTAGCCCATTTCTCAGCTGCTCAAATCCTGTTTCCCCTCTGATGGCATTTTTGCGCATAAGGCCAGCAGGTGTAACAGCTTAATTTGTATCTCCTTCCCTCCCACTGTCCCAGCAGTTTAACTTGTACTTTCAACTTGATATATTGTATTTACTAATCACTCCTTCAATTCCATACCTTGCTCCTGCTTTGACCTTTCTGTCATTGGCTTGCTCTCGTGTTCCAGTGAAGTTCAATACAAGCACTTCATCTTTCAATTGAGAACTTGCTACCTTTACTTTGAATTCTGAAACAACTATCCTGTCATTCATAACTTCTATTCATAGATTTTCCTTCTTTACTTGACCCATTACCATTCCCTCTGATCTTGCACCGTGAAACCTTTTGTCAGTTTAATCTCTCGTGCTCAACCATATCACATTTTTTTTTAAACCCTCCCCACCCAGATTTCATTTGCTGTATTACATTTCTAACTTTTCCTTGTTCTGATGAAAGGTCACAGACTTGAATTATAAACTTTTTCTCCACAGACATCGTCAGATCTGCTGAGTAATTTTATTTCTAATATCTGCTAATGTAGCTCAGCATAATGTTTTGTTTATTAATGTCCTTCTGAACTATCTTGAGATTTTACTGTGTTAAAGGTAATATATAAATGCAACGTGTTGTTGCCATGAAGCCCTGACTGACGTTTTTGTTTTGTATCACTACTCTTCCTATCTTCTTTTTCCTCCTTGACTATAAAACCCTCTGAGAACTCTGGCCCTTGTGTGTTACCCAATGTCTTTGTTTTGATGTTGGCAGTAATGGCTTACAGTGGCAAAGCCCACAGCCTGGGAATTTCCTGTCTCTTCAAACCTCTCCCCCTGTCTCTTCTCCTTTGTATGATGCTGCTTAAAATCTACCTTAAAACCTTTGTGCCTTGATATCTCCTCCTTTGGCTCAATGTCAGTATTTGACATTAGGCTACTATGAAATAAGTACCATGGGATATTTTGCTATGTGAAAGATGCTATATAAATCCAAGTTATTGTTGTTTTATTTTCCCCCCAATTACAGGAATGGATCAACAAAGTCCATTGATCAATGTTGTACAATTGTGTACAACGTGTTGCATTTGTACACAAACTCAAACCTAACCCAAATCTTAGCTGGCTAAGTAGGTACTACCCATCAACCATTCCATTTCAAAACAAACCTCTTGAACAATGTGACACAGCTGAAGCTTGAAACAAAACTGCTGCTGATGGCTTTTATTTCTTCCTAACCATGACTGGTTTCAGTTCTCAAAGTATTCATGTTGACCTACTTTGTATATCTATCTCTCCGACAGAAAGGACACAGTTTGAATAGCAGTGTCCTTTGCTGATGATGTTGCTCATGTAGTAACTTTCAGTCAGCATTTATAACAGTGGAATTGAGTTTAAGTTTATTCATTGTTGTCACAAGTAGGTTTACACTAACACTGCAATGAAGTTTATGTGAAAATCCCCATGTCACATTAGAGAGTAGGTTCAAAGTGGGAGAATGGAAATTAACCAAAAACCAGCTAATTGCACATAACATTTTCATAATCTCAAGAGTTTAGATGAGTAGAGTTCTATCTTTCTGGGCTAATGTCTTCTAAACCACTTTGGACTGACAGAAGGCAGAGTCTATCCCAGTCAGTTGTCTTTAACCGAATAATGACTATTAATACATAATTTCTTTGACTGTAGTCTGTTTTCCATTTGAAATGATCTGTAGTCTTTCTTTCTTTTGAGGAATAAACAGTTTTAATACTCGGACCCTTTTGGAGATGTGTAAAGGAGATCTGTCAGTAAAGGAAGTGATCCATTTTTGACACTGTTAATTCAACTTTTCAGTTTACATAGGTTTTACTTTCAGGGCCATAATTAACCTTATCTTGACCAAGATTCCCTTTCCCTGCCGAACAATTTTTAATTTCCTCATTCTGTTTTCTATAGTTGAACAAAAACTAAATGTAACTAAGCAACAGAATGCCATCAGATACTCAGACTTAGGGTTCCTGAGTGTTCCATGGCAGCAATCAACTTGAAACCGATGTTTAATGAAAGCAAATTGTACCACTGAACAAATCATTTACAAACAAAGAACAACACAGCACGGGAAACAGGCCCTTCGGCCCAACGAGCCCGTGCCGTCATCCTAACGTCTTAATGACATATAGAGACCAATATAGGGACAATTTGTTACCCAATCAGCCTAAGAGCACATTTTTGGGATGTGGGAGGAAACCGGAGCACCCGGAGAAAACCCACGCAACCACGGGGAGAACGCGCAAACTCCCTCAGACACAGGCCCAAATCCATGTGTCTGCACAGCAACAGCGATAGTCTCTGAGCTGTCATGTTGCCCATCTGATGGTCCAGTTTAAGCATACAGTAACGACATGAAGCACTAGGCCACTCCTGAAGTAACATCCAGGAGCAGCCCTCGCACGACCTGCCGAATGCATGCACCTTATTGGTCAACAAGGTGGACCGAACAGCCTGTGGAAACAATTAAAGTATTTAAACAGTCCTGCTATATCCCTCTATCTGCAGACCGCTCATGTGGCTGTCCAAGGGACCCTTAAACAACCCTAGCGTGCCTGCTCCCACCACCTTACTCGGTAGTGCATTCCACACCCCACTACCCTTTGTGTGAAAAAATGCCCTCTAATATTAGTCTTATACATAGCCCCCCCTCACCCTAAGGCCGTGACCCCTCATTCTATCCGAATCTAATGGTGGAAAAAGCTTACCACCATTTACTCTATCTATACCCGTCATAATCTTATATACCTCTAATAGATCCCCTCTCAGCCGACGTCTTTCAAGGGAAAACAACCCCAGTGCGTTCAACCTTTCCTCGTAAGACAGCCCTTCCATACCAGGCAGCATCCTGGTAATTTACATTAGTACAAATGTCCACTTTGTCAATCGCTTGGCCCACAGATATTGCTTCATCTGCTCATTCTTTTTGAAAACTTCGGTGAAAACTGTATCACTGTCCCTTCCTTTATCACATACTCCTAAAACTCTTTCATTATCAGAAAAATATCAATCCTACTTTTAAAATTAACAATTGATCTTGCATAGATTCTTTGCCAACCTTATCAGTCTCTTAAAATCTTGAAAACTTTGTTCAAATTGTCCCTTAACCTTCCAACTTCTAGGAAGTAAAACAATGTTTTGTAATTTAAGCTGGTCAACATAAGCTGTATTCTGCAAGGCCAGTATATCCTTCCTGAATGACTTTAAAAATGGGGACCAGGTTGTGGTTCTGGAATTCCCAACACTATTCTGGAGTTTCTGATGTGCAAGTGTGCTTTTAAAGTTGCAAGCTGCTTTGAGTTGCGAACTTGCAGGTGGACCCTCCAGCCTGGCTGGAGCCAGCCTCTGAGCATTGGCATGTCCTAGTCCTGCACAATTTTCATGCAGTCAGAACAGCTTTTACAAGTCAAGGTCACTAGCAGGTCAAAAATATCATAAACTATAGTCAGCATGAGGGAACATTTTAAAGTTCAAAACCTCCTCCCCATGTCAAGGCTTGCCTTCCAACCATCCCCAATAGGTACTTCCTGTCATTTCTTCTTCCCACCCCCCTTCCGCCTCTATCCCAGGGTATCCCTCGTGCCAAATTAGGACAGTTCCATGCCCATTCACCTACAAAACACTGTATTGGATTAATGAACACTATAATGACAGTAGGATGGGTAAAACAAAAAAGCATTATTAAAAGTTGTTCATTGATAACTTGCCATTTTCTTTTTGCTTCAGGTTATTAAAAGTGCCAACTAGTCAGACCCTTTAAAGTATCAATAGCAGAAACTACAACCACTTGAAATGTCTATCTTATGTAAGTGAAAGTTGTACAATTAATAGCATAGGATCAGGAATACAGCTGCTAATCAAGCAGTAGTTTCCTGTGGTTCAGATGTTGCATCAGACAAGTGATGTTTGGGTAGTCACTCAAAAATTGTCTGAAGGCCCAGAGTTTCCCAAACAGCATTCCATGGGAGTTCTGTGAATTTATTTAGATTAGAATTGGTCATACTGCAAAATTAAACTCTTGTGATGTGGTCTTGGATATGGTTGTACAAAGCATTTTTAACACCTCCATGTTTGTTGTGTGTGCAGTCAGCTGTTGAAAATGCTTTGTGCCATTTGCTCATTGACACATCAGTGATAATGTAATCGGGCAGTATTTCTGCAAATGACAAACTTCTTGTGTTTGTGAAATTTCATTGCATTATAAAATTACACTAGGGTAGGCTACTTAGTTATGGATTGATGGCTAAAAGAAGGGGCCTTGAAGAAGTGAAAAAACAAGTGCACCTGATATGATGGCTCGTAATAAAGGTGGGCTATTTCAGCCAATGACCACCAAAAATTAGAAAATGATCTTTCCAAATATAATAATCATTACCCATATCAACTGAATGAGCAGGAAATAAGAAACACAAGTATGTAGGGAGTTATTTGTATTTTGGATTTTTTTTCAATGGAGAAAAAGATTCCTTTGAAATATTACAGCATCATGTGCTGTAATCGAACGGCTCTCTGGCACCTGCTAACTTGTGTATTTGGAAGCTAATCATTCTGAATGTAAAGAAGTTTTTCAAGACAAATCTTAAAACACTTACAAACTGTAAAATCTTTCATAGAAATCATAGAAACTCTATAGTGCAGAGAGAGGCCATCTGGCCCATTGAGTTTGCACTGACCACAATCCCACCCAGGCCCTACCCCCATATCCCTACACGTTTACCAGCTAATCTCTCTAATCTACGCATCTCAGAATACTAAGGGGCAATTTTAGCACGGTCAATCAACGTAACGGTTGATTCAGGAAACTGGAGCATTTGGAGGAACCCTACACAGCCATGAGGAGAAAGTGCAAACTCCACACAGACAGCGACCCAAGTAGGAATCGAACTCAGGTCCGTAGAGCTGTGAAACAGCAGTGCTAACCACTGTGATACCATGCTGCCCTTTGTGTTAGAAACTGTCAAAACAATTAATAAAAATGCAAACAAAAGGCATCTTATTAAGGAAATTACCACGTTGGATTTGCAGGAATAACCCATACTATCAGAGAAAACCTGACCAAATCTCATTCTAGGACATTGTAATGTGCAGACTTGAGCACACTGGTTTTAAAAAAAACTTGAGGCTCTACAGCTGTCAAGTGATTTTGTTCCCTGACAAATTTGAGATTGTGCTGCTGACATTGAAAACTTTCTTGACTTATATCTTGAAATGTATTCTTTACATTTTGGATTGTCTGATGTTTTGGTGCTGGCAGTATTTCTTGTTTTTGTGCATTACTTATGTCTTTAAAAAATTTATTGAGGAAGACTTGCTTCTTTGTGAGTCTTTGCAACCTTAATCATGAAGAAATATTAACTGCATTAACAACTTTCTGAAATGACATGAAATTAGTTGAGAAAAATATGTTGATATATGGAGTGATGGTACCAGAGCAATATTTGGGAATACACCATGTGTTGTAGTATGGATCAAAACATCATGCTGCACAGCCACTGTGTCGTTCACAAACATTTGTTATTGAGAAGTTGCCTAATATATAAAAAAAGTGTTGTATGAAGCAATACAAAATTAGCAGTTATATTAAAAATTGAGAATTCTGTGTGAAATAATGAGTAGTGAACAGACAGCTCCACTCCTGTATGCAGTAAGGTGGCTGTCTTGTGGAACTTGAAACCTTTAGACCTTCGTTGTGAAGTATTGTTGTTTTGTGTGGATCACATATTTCAATTTTGAGTAATTATCAAATGTGAGATGGCTTCTGAGACTTTGGTATTTTGCAGGTGTTTTTTACAAAACTAAGTTCAGTGAATCTGTTGCTACAGGAAATTATTTCACCATTTTCCCTGCAAAAGGGATTTTATCTCTGTTGCAGGAAGTTTTTTTGGACTTATTGCATATGTATTGAGAACTTCAACTATTTTCCAAATATTTAATGACTTTGTGGTTGGCACTGCTGCCTTATAGCGGCAAGGACCTGGGTTCGATTCCTGGCTTGGATCACTGTGTGGAGTTTTCACGCTACCTCTGCACCTATGTGGGTTTCTTCTAGATGCTCCAGTTGCGTCCCACAGTCCAAAGACCTGCTGGTTAGATGCATTGACTGGAATAGGCACCAGAGTGTGGTGATTAGGGGAATTTCATAGTAATTTTGTTGCAGTGTTAATGTAAGCCTTACTTATAACTAATAAATAAACTAACTTCTCACCAAAATATTTTCAGCGATATTGCACAGCAGCTGAGCGACTTGTACTCTTTTCAGTTGGAATATTTTTTTCTTTCAACTATTAAGTACGAGGGTACGTACCTTTCCTACTAACAGCCAAGCTAGTTGAGTTATTAGTGCAACGTTAAAAGAGCTTGATTGATATGGCTTTTCATTCTGTACTGTGACTAAGCTTCAGCATACTTTCATTATTGAATTTTTGGAGTGGTTTAATTTATGAGTACTAAATGAGTTTCTTCCTTTTACTATAACATATTTGTGCGAAAGTGGCTTTTCACAATAATCTGTGACAGAAGCAATAAATGAGATCAGACTGAATATCACACATGATGTGTGATTTGAACTGTCCAGTGTCACTCCAAATAGTAAATAAATTTGTTATGAAAATAGGCAGCATTAGTCTCTCCATTATAATAACTTTTTAATTAAAGTATCTATGCTGAGATGAGAGATGTTGTTTTTAATAATTTGGGGGTCCAATATGTGTATGCATGTGGGTATGTGTGTAATACTGAAGACAGATCATTTGTCAGATTTCAGAAAACAAAGGAGTGCGATTGTTACAGGGCTGACATTTGAAGTAATTTTGACCGAATTAGTAAGTATACAAGCTGTGAATAGAAATTTGCATTAGTAGATAAGAAATAGAATGTAGAACATAGAAAAACTATGACACAAACAGGCCCTTCAGCCCACAAGTTGTGCCGAACATATTTGCATTTTTTTTTGCTGTTAAATTTCAAAGAGGAGTAAAAGGCTTTTACAGCTTACAAATGTTCCGTAACTAATCAAGGAAAGCATATGACATTTTATTTGACCCAAGAATGGGCAAACAGGAGAACATATGTTTTGTATTTTGGGCAAGTTAAGGAAGTGCTAAGGACAATGAAATTGAAGACTAAAGTCAAAAACAATACTTAGGGAGAGGTGTTAAGCTGTGTTGGGTGATGGCTTTGTGAGACCTCATAGGGTACAGCTCTGTATTGGGAAAAGAGCTGAAGCAGTCTTTCTGGCCAAGCCAACAAAGTATTTGGTTTCCAGAAAGTAGAATTTTGTTTTTGAAGCTTCTTGAACTTCCACAGCAGAGTGAAAGTAGTAAGGAGTCTTGTGGTATACTTTTCCTACAGTAACAGTGTGTTTGCCTTTTGGCAATATTATTGTAATTTTGTTTTTAAGTCTCTATAAGGGAGTATTGCCTAGGGTGTGTTTACCTATATGTCTAATCAAGTGAGATTTTCTGAGGGATGGTCCGTGAAGTCAATTTTATCAGTGCAAGTGTAATCTTGAGTGCTTAAGTTTTTTTTCCTGTGTTGTTAATAAATGTTTCAGTTTCATGTTTTAAATCCCAAAAGTGTTATTGAAATCTGAGCTTCTGAATTCAGTAAACTTTTCATTGCTAGGATATGAAAAAATGGTTGTAATATGAGCGTCACGTTTCCCTTCAGGAGTTGGTTTGTGCAGTAAATAACATCTGCAGGATCACGGCTACATCGGGGGAGCACAGTGGCACGATGGTTAACGCTGCTATCTCACCAGGGATCCAAGTTCGATTCCCAACTTGGGTCACTGTGTGGAGTTTATGTGTTCTCCCCAAGTCTGTGTGGCTTTCATCCTCATTCTGAAAGACATGCTGGTTAGGTGCATTGACCCGAATAGGCACCAAAGTGTGACGACTAAGGAAATTTCACAGTAACTTCATTGCAGTGTTAATATAAACCTTACTTGTGACACTAATAAATAAACTACAGCACAAAACAGGCCCTCCGGCCCACAAGTTTATCGCCTAACTTCATATATATTCAAAACATTGAAAAAACTTTCATAAGTTTATTTTTGTATGTTTGTGCTTGTTGCACAAAGAACATCAATTTGATGGTGCTTCAACTTTTCCTTCCACTCAATAATGGCTGTGGTAATTGCTAGGCTGCATAAATTCTGAATTGAAACATTGGCACGCTTTCACAACAATTTGCAATTTGTAATTTATGATGAAAAAGTATCTGCACTGAACTCAAGCAAAATTTCAAATCATTTTTGGAGATCTTAAATATTAAATTTAAACATTTATTTAAGAGAAGAAAATTTCACCACAAAGATTACATTTTCACTCATAAGTGGTTCTACAAACATTTCCCAAAGATTTCTGCTTAATTTAACTTGAAGCTAAATGCACTTTAGTCAACAATCCTTATAGATTTTCTCAAGAAGATAGAGAATCTGGTGAACTATATGAGAACAATAATCTCTCCCTCAATGTCAACAAAATGAAGGACTAATCATCGACTTCAGGAAGTATAGTGGAAAACGTAGCCCTGTCTACATCAATGAGGATGAACTGGAAATGGTCGAGAGCTTCAAATTTTTAGGTATCCGGATCACCAACAACCTGTCCTGGCACCACCATGCCAGCACTATAGTTAAGAAAGCCCACCAGCACCTCTACTTTCTTAGAAGGCTAAGGAAATTTGGCATGTCAACTACAACTCACCAACTTTTAAAGATGCATCATAGAAAGCATTCTTTCTGATTGTGTCACAGCTTGGTGTGGCTCCTGCTCTGCCAAGACTGCAAGAAATACAAAAGGTTGTGAACGTAGCCCAGTCCCTCATGCAAACCAGCCTCTTGTCCGTTGAGGGAGGTAAGTTGCAGGCATCCTGCCTGCACTTACCACAGCCTTGGAAAAGCAGCCAGTATAATTAAGGACTCAAGGCACCCCAGATATAATCTCTTCCATCTTCTTCTGGCAGAAAAAATGCAAAAGTCTAAGGTCACGTATCAAATGACCCAAGAACAGGTTCTTTCCTGCTGCCATCAGACTTTTGAATGGACCTACCTTGCATTAGATTGATCTATCTTTACACCCTAGCTGTGACTGTGACACTACATTCTGCATACTCTCGTTTCCTTCTCTATGAAAGGTATGCTTTGTCTGTGTAGTGTGCAAGAAACAATACTTTTCACTATATGCTAATACATGTGGTAATAATAAATCAAATCAAAATAAAAATTTGAATCACCACAAACCTACACCATTGTTCCACTGGAAGTATTCCACAAGCCTCTTCCTCTCTCGTACTGAGAAACCAAAGCTTGAATCAAAACCTTGTCAACAGAAGGGTGGCTGCAAACTGCTTTCTTCACAGGTCTGTTTCAGCACCATGTTATTCAAGATCCAAAGATGACACATATTTATACTTCAGTCTCTCTAAATATGTCTTCCATGTTTTATATTTAAATATATTTTCATATTCCCAGGATATAAAGAGCTTTCATATTATTATATGGTTACAACGTTTGGGTAAAAATAAATACCACTTTATTATTTTTGCCAATTATAAAATATTGACCAAAGTGACCAGAGAGGTGGATGGGGGTAAGGCGGTTGATGTAGTATATATGGACTTTAGTAAGGCTTTTGATAAGGTGGCCCATGGAGACTTCTACAGAAAATGCAGATGTGTGGAATAGAGGGTGATTTAGCTAATTGGATTAGAAATTGGCTGGCAGATAGAAGACAGAGGGTGGTGGTTGATGGAGATTCTCGTGGACGGACAGGTCCCAGGGTCTTTGGGGCCCCTGCGTTGAATTTTATAATGATCTGTAGGTATGAGGAGGATCAGTAATTGCAGAGATACTAAATGGTGGGGTATATGAAGAGGGGTGTTTTAGTTAAGAACTGGACAATTGCAGGCTGCAGAGGTGCAAATGAGTATGTGAAAGGAGTAACATGCAAAAAATGTAGATATAGTAATGAGGCTCTAATATTGAGAACAGGGCGGGTTTAAATCCGAGTGGCTCAGAGTGTTAAGAAGGCTAGGAGTCTTTTTTTGTAGGGATGTGGGCCGCCTCATGTGCAACAAACACCCAAACCAAAAACAAAAAACACAATGGAGAGGTGAGTTGTTCTTAGAAGAGGCGTAAGACAGAACTATAATAGTGATAGGTGGACAGTGTACCTTTTAATGAAACAGCAGAGGGCCACTTAAATAAGGTATAGTTATAGACGACGAGGTAGGTTCTTACTCAAGAGGATTGGAGTGAATGCCCCCTCAGTGTTGTAATGCGCCAGTTTGTGGCGAGAGTGATAGTATATGGTGAGAAGGAATGTTAGTTAGGGCATTGCTTTATTTGGTCGGCACAACATCGAGGCCGAAGGGCCTGTCTGTGCTGTATTGTTCTATTCTATGTTTATATATATTTTTTAAATACATTAGTTAAAATTTCACAGCACCCATTCTTGTCTTGCTAATATTAATCTTTATTCATATTGCTTACTGGTATCAAATCTTAGCTCCACTCATTCGATTTCAAAAATAGTTGCCTTTACATCTAACCTCTTACACACACACACACACACACACACACACACACACACACACACACACACACACACACACACCCCCTCAAGGATGCAAATACAAACCATGGTCTCACTACTCCAAGTGTGGTCTAAGAGGGTTTTATAGAGCTGAAATGTGAATTCCAGTCCATTGTATTCTGGTTCCTCGATATGAAGCCAGCATTTCATTAGCCTTTTTGATTATCTTATATATTGCATTAGTTTCCAACAGTTGAATAATCTGTGTATTTGGACCCCTGCATCTCTTCAACACTCCATTGTTTCCAGCTTTTCACCATTTACAAAGTATACTATTCTTTCCTGCTCAGGTCCGAAGTGGATGATCCCTCATTTACCTACATGAAAATCTCTTTGTCACAGTTTTGCCCATTTAAATAACTATCAATGTCTTTTTGAGGCTTAGGCTTCCCTCACTCTATTTAGAATTCCACTTATCTTTTTGCCATCAACACATTTCAGTAATGTAAAAGCAAAATACTGCGGATACTGAAGATCTGAGAAAGTACAGTTGGGAAAAGCTCAACAGGTCTGCCAACATATGTGGAGGGAGAAACCAAGTTAAATTTTTTGAGCAAAATATGACTTCTTAACTGAAGTTCTGTAGACGAGCCCTATTGGACTTGAAATGTTAATTCTGTTATTCTTTCAATAGATGTTTCTAGACCTGTTGAGTTTTTCCAGGATTTTCTGTTTTTTATAGCAGATTTCAGTAGGAGACTTTCTGTATCATCATTTAAATATTTCTGTGTTTCTAAGTAATTAATAAATTTGGTAAATAGTTGATGCCTACTGCAAACCCATGAACATAGAACATAGAACACTACAGCACAAACAGGCCCTTCAGCCCACAAGTTGTGCCGAACACATCAAAACCTACCCAGCCATAGACCTATCTATAACCCCCAATCCATTGGATCCCATATACTCATCCAGAAGTCTTTTAAAAGACCCCAGCGAGTTCGCCTCGACCACCACCGACGGCAGCCGATTCCATTCACTCACCACCCTCTGAGTGAAAAACTTTCCCCTAGCATCCCCTCTGTACTTGCTTCCCTGCACCTTAAATCTGTGCCCTCTCGTCGCGACCATTTCAGCCCTGGGAAATAGTCTCTGAGAGTCCACCCTATCTATTCCTCTCAACATCTTGTAAACCTCTATCAGGTCGCCTCTCAACCTTCGTCTCTCCAGGGAGAACAGTCCCAGCTCCCTCAACCTGTCTTCATAAGGCATGCCTCCCAATCCAGGCAACATCCTTGTAAATCTCCTCTGCACCCTTTCAATAGCTTCCACGTCCTTCCTATAGTGAGGCGACCAGAACTGCGCACAGTACTCCAAGTGTGGTCTGACAAGGGTCCTATAAAGCTGCAGCATTACCTCCTGACTCCTGAACTCAATCCCTCGATGAATGAAGGCCAGTACACCGTAAGCTTTCTTAACCACATCCTCCACCTGGGAGGCCGATTTGAGAGTCTTATGGACCCGGACCCCAAGATCCCTCTGCTCTTCCACACAGCTAAGACTCCTACCTTTGATAGTGTACTCATTCATCCCGTTGGATCTGCCAAAATGGACCACAACACATTTATCCGCGTTGAAGTCCATCTGCCACTTCTCCGCCCAGTCTTGCATCCTGTCGATGTCATGCTGCAACTTCTGACATCCCTCCAGACCATCCACAACACCACCGACCTTCGTGTCATCGGCGAACTTACTCACCCATCCCTCCACTTCCTCATCCAGGTCATTTATGAAAATGACAAACAGCAAGGGTCCTAGAACAGATCCCTGGGGCACTCCACTGGTGACCGACCTCCATGCAGAAAAAGAGCCATCCACAACCACCCTCTGCCTTCTGCAGGCAAGCCAGTTCTGGATCCACAAGGCCAAAGCCCCTTGGATCCCATGACCTCTCACCTTCTCAAGAAGTCTTGCATGTGGGACCTTGTCAAATGCCTTGCTGAAGTCCATGTACACCACGTCCACTGCTCTTCCTTCGTCAATGTGTTCAGTCACATTTTCGAAGAACTCAGTTAAGCTCGTAAGGCACGACCTGCCTTTTACAAAACCATGCTGACTATTTCTAATCAACCTAAACTTCTCCAAATGCTCGTAAATCTTGTCCCTCAGAAGCCTCTCCATCAGCTTACCAGCCACTGAGGTCAGACTCAGCGGTCGGTAATTTCCAGGACTATCCCTGTTCCCTTTCTTGAAAATAGGGACCACATCCGCAATCCTCCGGAACCTCTCCCATCTCCATCGACGACGCAAAGATCATCGCCAGGGGCTCTGCAATGACATCCCTCACCTCCCACAATAACCTGGGGTACATCCCATCTGGTCCCGGAGACTTGTCTATCTTGATAGCATTTAAAAGTTCTAACACATCCGCTTCCTTAATATCTACATACTCAATCTTTTCAGTCTGCCGCAAACTTGTAGTGCATCCTCCCAGATCACTTTCCACCGTGAATACTGAGGCAAAGTACTCATTAAGCACCTCTGCCATTTCTTCCGGTTCCATACAGACTTTTCCCCCTTCACCTTTTATAGGTCCTATCCCTTCTCTTCTCATCCTTTTACTTTTCACATATTTGTAGAAGGCCTTGGGATTCTCCTTAATCCTACCAGCCAAGGCCTTCTCATGACCCCTTCTGGCTCTCCTAATTTCCTTTTTAAGCTCTCTTCTATAAGCCTTATACTTCTCTAGATCCCCAACATCTCCTAGCTCTTTGAACCTTTTATACACCTTTCTTTTCTTCCTGACTATGTTCACCACAGCCTTTGTGCACCACGGTTCCCGCGTCCTACCAAAACCTCCTTGTCTCACCGGAACGTTGTCGTGCAAAGCTCCAGACAAGCATTCCTTGAATATCTGCCACCTTCCTTCTGTGCTTCTCCCCAAGAACACCTCCTTCCAGTTTATTCGCCCCAACATCTGCCTGATGTCTTCATATTTCCCCTTATTCTAGACAAACACCTTCCTAGCCTACTTGATCCTATCCTTTTCCAATGCAAGGGTGAAGGAGATAGAATTATGATCTCCATCCCCAAGATGCTCTCCTACCGAGAGATCCATCACCTGTCCTGGCTCATTAGCTAGTACCAGGTCCAGTACAGCCTCTCCTCTCATAAGCTTGTCCACGTGCTGTGTTAGGAAACCCTCCTGAACACACCTAACAAACTCCTCCCCATCCAAACCCCTTACCCTTGGGATATTCCAGTCGATGTTTGGGAAATTGAAGTCTTCCATCACAACAACTCTGTTATTTCTACATCTCTCCAGTATCTGTTTCCCTATCTGTACCTCAACTTCCCTGTCACTATTGGGAGGCCTATAGAATACACCCAGCAACGTCACCGACCCTTTGCTATTCCTAACTTTCACCCACAGAGACTCTGTAGACATTCCCTCCTCGGTATCCACCTTCTCTGCAGCCATGACACTGTCCCTGATCAACAGTGCCACTCCACCACCTCTTTTGTCTCCCTCCCTGTCCTTCCTGAAGGATCTGAACCCCAACTGTTTCTTTGATCAGTTGAAAATTGTAAGGTGTTTGGTACTCTTTCCTTAATTATAGATTCTGGTAATTTCCTGATGACAGGAGTTTGGATAACTGGTCTATAATTCCATGGTTTTTCTTTGTCAACAGTGAAGTGACATGAGCAACCTCTTAATCTAAAGGAGCAGTTCCTGAATCATGGGAACTTTGGAAGATTATAGTTTGGACATTTGCATTTTTTTTTAATATCTGGGAAACATTCTGCTTCCCTCATTTTAAATTAATCTGTAGATATAACCCTTTGCCATTGCTCTAAACTTCTTCGATTCTCTCTCCTTAACTGTATGCCTTTGACTGTCCTGTTGTACATCTTTCACTTCCTATATCATTGGCTGCTGTGCCTTCAAGTCACTCAGCTCAAGAATTCTGCCCCCCACCCCTCAGTCCCCTCATTCTTCTCTTAAAATCGATTCCTTTGACCAAATGTCTGATTACCTCTCAGTTCCTAATATCTGCTTGTTTAGCTCAGTGTACATTTTTTGATTTGACTAAATGTTTTTCTGTCCTCAAGAAATGCTGTAAATGCAGGTTGTTGTTCTGTTGTGATGCCATGTATTCCAATATCCAAGTAATACATTTTATTTTTGGTCTGTTTTGATGCTATTGCATAAGCGTGAGGAGTTAACCCTAAGGATCTCCTGAAATAGTCTCAGGATCGGTCTCTTTTTAATTTTGTTTTGAGATTAATTGTTCCGTGTCTGTGCCTTGAAGCTGAAAAGCTGCTGCTCTGACCAATTATTAACCAATCCCAAATACTAGTGTCTGATTGTATTTTTAACTAATTCCATTTGGAATCCCAGGACATGGAGAGGGTGTATTAATATGTACTGACCGCATTTAGGAGCCATTAATGGTATAATGTTATCCTGAGACTTACAGACATGACTTAATTGTTTCTGATTTAGGACAAGATTTAATGTATCTTGGGATTACTCTGAAGCATATTTAGCAGACAGATGGAATTTCAGGGGAAAAAGGGTCGCGGGCTGAGCAGGACAAGGAATTAACAAAAACAAGTGTGGTATTTAGTGATATTGAGGATGTTTGGTTTCCTCCTGTTGTAGTATACATTGGAACTTTTGGAAGAGGTGAAGTGGTTGCATCTCTGCACCATGAATTGTTTGTAGCCACTTAAAGCAAGAAAACAAAATACTGTAAACTCATGAATAGAATCTGAATGAGCGTTGAGATTTTTTGAAATCCCCTGTTATATTTATATGGAGCAAACTAGAAATAATGATTTGAAACTCAGTTCAGTATTACCAGACCACAAGATCAATCCAACACAAAGGCCTATTCAGCTATTTCACCCAGAAAAAACCTAAATTATCTGTATACGTTACAGCATTTAACTTTTTATTTCCTCTTATATTACAGTTTTTTGTTTCAAAAACCAGCTTGCTTATCCTGACATGACAACATTATACACCCACAAACATGAGAAGTGTGCATGGCTTTGCTGACTCTGGGGTTCTCAGTGAGAGACAGGCTTCCTATTCTAAAGAGAGAAAGAGAACCTGAGAAAAGCTTGATTTTTTTTTTTGCAAGGGTTTTACTGTGCCGTCCATTTTACATGTTAATCCTCCATTATATAAAGAAGGACTTCCTGAAGTTAAGGCCAAAATTGCCTATGTCATTTTGAGTCCATGTCCATTTGACCTTGTGAACTTGGCTTGAAGTAAATTTCTATATTTACATTTTTTTAAACGTAATCTTTCTTTTTTGATGCTATTATGGGTACTCTCAGTTCTCCCTTCCTTACACATTGCAAATTACAAATTTATAACCTTATAACTGTTCCTTCTGACAGTGGTGTTTAACCTTGTAGCAGTTCCCTACACGTACATTGTGGGGGAATAAACTGCATGCAGTACCTATGGTCTGTTTTGAGCAAAGCATCTGGTTTCAATGTGACATCTTCAACTTGTATTACATCAACAAATAATGCTCTCCAAGATGGGTTCAAATCCCATGTGACAATTGGTGGAATTTAAATTCAATACCTGAATCTGGAATTAAAAGTCCTGCTGATGCCTGTGAAATCATTGATTGTTATAAAAGCCCAACTGGTTCACTAATGTCTCGAGGGAAGAAAATCTGCTGTCCTTACCTGGTCTGCTCTTTATGTGACTTCAAACCCACAGTAATGTGGCTGACTCTTAAATGCCCTCTGAATTGGCCTAGCAAGTCATTCAGTTGTATCAAGCCACTAAATCTCAAAGGAATAGAATCAGATAGACCACCAGCAGTGACCTAGGCACCGGAAATGACGACAGCAAAACCCAGCCTTGTCAACCCTGCAAAGTTCTCTTTGCTAATATCTGGGGTCCTGTGCCAAAGTTGGGAGAGTTATCTTGCAGACTTGTCAAGCAATAGCCTGATGTAGTTATACTCACGGGACTATACCTTACAGACAATGGGTGGAATTTTACCACCCCACCGGCATGGGAATCAGAGCAAACCATGGGAAGGCCCATTGACCTCGGATAGGATTTTACTGTTTTGGCACTAATGACGCTGTAAAATCTCGTCCAATGCCTCCGACACTGTCATTACCATCCCTGAGTATGTTTGTCTTGCTAGCAGTACAGACATAGCAGAGGTTGTGGCACAATGGTATACAGTTGAGAAGGAGTTGAGAAGGAGGTCCTTAACGTTGCCTCCAGATCGCATGGCGAAATATCAAGCATTTACAAGGAAACACCCTGCTGATTATCTTGTACCATTGCCCTGAACTGACGAATCAGTACTCTTCCATACTGAATATCACTTACAGGAAGTATTGAAGGTAGCAAGGACAGTGTACTCTGGGTGGGGGACTTTGGTGTATATATTAAATCGGCCTTGCAGGTAGAGAATGTGGGTTAAGAAGGCATATGGTGTACTGGCCTTCATTAATCAAGGGATTGAGTTCAGGAGTTGGGAGGTAATGCTGCAACTTTATAATATCCTTGTCAGACTCCATTTGGAGTACTGTGCGCAGTTCTGGTCGCCTCACCAGAGGAAGGATATGGAAGCTAATGAGAGGGTGCAGAGGAGAATTACAAGGATGTTGCCTAGATTGGGAGGCATGCCTTATGAAGATAGATTGAGGGAGCTAGATCTCTTCTCCCTGGAGAGATGAAGGTTGAGAGACGATCTGATAGAGGTTTATAAAATGTTGAGAGGAAGAGATAGGGTGGATTCTCGGACGCTATTTCCCAGGGCTGAAATGGTTGCTACGAGGGGATACGGATTTAAGGTGCTGTGGAGCAAGTACAGAGGAGATGTTAGGGATAAGTTTTTCACTCAGAGGGTGGAGAGTGAGTGGAATAGGCTGCCATAGGTGGTGGTAGAGGTGAACTCACTGGGGTCTTTTAAGAGACTTCTGAATGAGTACATGGGATTAAGTGGGATTGGGAGTTACAGATAGTTCTATGGCCTGGTAGGTATGGATATGATCAGCGCAACTTGAGGGCCGAAGGGCCTGTTCGTGCTGTAGTGTTCTATCACCATGAGTGGCTCAGTAGCACGAGTACTGATTGAATTGGTTGTGTCCTAAAGGACATCGCTGCAAGACCGGGTCCAAGGCAAGCAGTCTGGGAACTAACAAAAGGGAAAAATACATTTGACCTCATCCTTGCCAACATGCCTGTTGCAGATGACAATATCGGTAAATCTGATCATCCACATTGAGGATATCCTTCATTATGTTGTTTGCGCCATCACAATGCTAAAAAGGGTAGATTTTGAACAGATCTAGCAACTCAATGTCAGACATCTCTGAGCTGTGGGCCATCAGTAGCAGCAGTATTGTACTTGAGTACAATCTGTAACATCATAGCGTGACATCCCCCCCCTCTACCATTACTAGTCAAGTGATCAATCCTGGTTTAATGAAGAGGGAACAAAGCAGACCGGGAGCAACAACAGAGATACCCAAAAATAAGATGTCAACATGGTGAAGCTACAGTGCAGGACTACTTGCACATCAAACAGCACAGGCCACAAGTGATGGACAGTGCTAAAAGTGATTCCACAACCAACAGATCAGATCCAAGCTGGGCAATCCTCTCACATCCAGCCATGAACTGGACAAGGAGGTTCCACATATTTCCCCATTAACAATGATGGGAGGAGCCCAGCGCGTCAGTGCAAAAGGTAATGCGTGAACATTTACTGCAATTTACAGCGAAAAGGGCTGAGTAGATCTATCTCGGCTACTTCCAGAGGTCACAGATGCCAGATTTCAGCCAATTCAAATCACTCCACGTAAATCAAGCAACACCTGATGTCATTGGATATTACAAAAGCTATGGGACCCTGACAATATTCTAGCAATAATGCTGAAGACCTGTGCTGTAAAACTTGCCTAGGTATGTCATGTACACACAAACAGGACAAATCCAACCCGGCTAATTACTGCTCCATCAGTCTTCTCCCAATCATCAGTAAAGTGATGGAAAAGGTCATCAACAGTATTATCAAGCAGCACCTGTTCAGCAATAACCTACTCAGTATGCCCAGTTTGGGTTTCACCAGGGTCACTCAGCTCCTGACCTTATTAGAACCTTGGTTCAAACGTGGACAAAAGAGTGTAATATCAAGCAACCCTAACAAACTGGAGTCAATGGAAATCAGGGTAAAACTCCCTGCTGGTTAGAATCATTCCTGGCACAAAGGCATATTGTTCTGGTGGTTGGAGGTCAGTCATTTCAGCTCCTGGACATCACTGCAGGAGTTCCACAGGGTAGCTTCATAGCCCCAATCATCATCAGCTGTTTCATCAAAGACCGACTTCCGCTTTAATGTCAGAAGTGGGGATGTATGCTGATGACTGCACAATGTTCACTGTTCACGACTTCTCAAACACTGAAGCAGTTCATGTCCAAATGCAGTAAGAACTGGACAATATCCAGGATTGGCTGACACGTGGCATGTAATAATCATCATTCAAGTGTAAGGAAATGGACCATCTCCAAAAATCTAACCATTTCGCCTTAACATTCAGTGGCATTACCATGCTAAATTTCCCGCTGAATCGGTAGCACCCTGGAGAGTGTTGTTAAAACAGAGAGACCCAGAGGCACAGGTATGTAGTTGCTTGAAAATGGCATTACAGATGGACAATGTGGTAAAGAAGGTATTTGGCATATTTGCCTTCATCAGTCAGAGCGTTGAGTACAGGAATTGGGATCTTATGTTACAACTGTACAAGCCATTAGTAAGGTACGTTTGATGTACTGTGCACAGTTCTGTTCACCTGCTATAGAAAGTTAATAAACTGGAAAGGGTGCAAAAAGATTTACAGGGATGTTAGCAGGATGGAAGGCCTGAATTATAAGGAGAGGCTGGATAGGTTGGAACTTTTTTTTTTCTGGAGCATAGGAGGATAATATATGACCTTATAGAGTTCTATAAAATCATGAGGGGCATAATTAAGGTGAATAGCCAAGGTGTTTGTCCCAGGGTAAGGGAATATAAAACTAGAGAGCATAGGTAAGTTTAAGGTGCAAGGGGAAAGATTTAAAAGGGACCTGACAGGCAACTTTTTTCCTAGAGGATGATGGAATCAGCTGCCAGAAGAGGTGGTAGAGGCAGCTAAATTACAACGTTTAAAAGACATTTGGACAGATACATGGATAGGAAAGGTTTAGATGGCTATGGGCCAAATGCAGGCAAGTGGGACTGGTTCAGTTTAGGACTGGTCAGCGTGGACAAGTTAGGCCGAAGGACCTGTTTTTATGCTGTGTATCTCTGTGGCTTTATCAATATCCTTGGGATTACCATTGACCAGAAACTGAACTGAACTAGGATGGCACAGTAGCACGGAGGTTGGCACGACTGCTTCACAGCACCAGGGACTTGGATTCGATTCCCAGCTTGGGTCACTGACTGCGTGGAGTTTGCACATTCTTCCCGTGTCTGCGTGGGTTTCTTCCAGGTGCTCCAGTTTTCTCCCACACTGTGAAAGACATGATGGTTAGGTACATTGACCCAAACAGGCACCGGACTGTGGTGACTAGGAGAATTTCACAGTAACTTCATTGCAAAACTTAATGAAAGTTTTACTTGTGACTAATAAATAAACTTTACTTTAAAATACTATGGGAGAGTAACTCACTTCATGATTCCCTAAAGCCTGTCCACTATCGACAGTATAGAAGTCAGAAGCGTGATGGAATATTCTCCACTTGCCTGGATGAGTTCCGCTCCATCAACACTCAAAAAAACTCAACGTCATCCTTTTTGATTCATTCCTCCCACCATGATGGACTGTCGTAGCAGTGTATAATTCATACAAGATGCACTGAAGCAACTATCAAAGTTTCTTTGATAGCACTTTCCAAATCTGCAACCTCTACTACCTAGAAGGATAAAAGCAGCAGTTGCATTGGTAGCACCACCATCTGTAGGTTTGCCTCCAAGTCTCAGATCATGCCGAGTCACTGTTTCTTCAATGTTGCCAACCTCCTTTCCCAGCAGCATAGTGGGTGTGACTGTACCAGATGAACAGCAAGAATTAAAGGTTGTGACTCACTACCACCTTCAGGACAACTAGGGTTGGGCAATGACTACTGGCCGTGTCAGCAATGCTCACAACCCATGAAAAAGAACATGAAAAATGGGAGATAGTGGGTTTTTTGTTTCAGAATCATAAAACAGTGTGATTATGCTTATTGGGACGCGTGATGAAGTGACATGGAAGTAATATGTGTTGAATGTGATGTAGGAATTGCTGTCTACTGTATGATAATGCTGATGGGCTACCAGAGTAATATTTAAAACTTTGTGTGTACTTGTGGTTGAATCTGAATCCATTTTTGCATAAAACATTACAGCACAGTACAGGCCCTTCGGCCCTTGATGTTGTGCTGATCAGTGGAACCAATCTAATGAACCTCTAACCTAAACTATTCCAATATTATCCATATGTCTATCCAATGACCATTTGAATACCCTTAAAGTTGGTGAGTCCACTACTGCTACAGGCAGGGCATTCCATGTCCTTACTACCCTCTGAGTAAAGAACCCATCTCTGACATCTGTCCTATATTTGTCACCCCTCAATTTAAAGCTATGTCCCCTACTGTTAGCCATCACCATCTGAGGAAAAGCTCTCACTGTCCACCTATCAAATCCTCTGATCATCTTGTATGCCTTAATTAGGTCACCTCTTAACCTTATTCTCTCTAACGAAAACAACCTCAAGTCCCTCAGCCTTTCCTCATAAGACCTTCCCACCATACCAGGCAACATCCTGGTAAATCTCCCCTGCACCCTTTCCAATGCTTCCACATCTTTCTTATAATGTGGCGACCAGAACTGTATGCAATACTCCAAGTGCTGCCGCACCAGAGTTTTGTACAGCTGCAACATGATCTCACAGCTCCGAAACTCAATCCCTCTACCAATAAAAGCTAACGCACCGTGTGCTGCCTTAACAACCCTATCGACCGGGGTCCCAGCTTTCAGGGATCTATGCACATGTACATGGAGACTTCTCTGCTCATCCATACTACCAAGAGTCTTTCCATTAGCCCAACACTCTGTAATCCTGTTACTCCTTCCAAAGTGAATCACCTCACACTTTTCTGCATTAAACTCCATTTGCCGCCTCTCAGCCCAGTTCAGCAGCTTATCAATGTCCTTCTGCAAACTGTAACATCCATCCACACTGTCTACAACTTCTCCGACTTTAGTATCAGCCGCAAATTTACTAACCCATCCTTCTATACCCTCATTTAAGTCATTTATAAAAATGACAAATAGCAGTGGCCCCAAAACACATCCCTGAGGTACACCAGTAGTAACTGAGCTCTAGATTGAATATTTCCCATCAACCACCACCCTCTGTCTTCTTTCAACTACCCAATTCCTGATCCAAACCTCTAAATCACCCTCAATCCCATGCATCTATATTTTCTACAGTAGCTTACCATGGGGAACCTTATCAAATGCTTTACTGAAATCCAAATACACCACATCAACTGCTTTATTCTCATCCACCTCATTAATCACCTTCCCAAAGAACTCAGTAAGGTTTGTGAGGCATGACCTACCCTTCACAAAACCGTGTTGACTGTCCCTAATAAAATCATGGCAATCCTATACTTCCTTAAAAGCCATCCAGTATCTTCTGCATAACCAGAGCTGGGAGAATGGAGATCTTGAAACTTAGATTCTGCACTGATGCATAGGTTTTCCTATACGTCTTAATGCTACATAGACGCTGGCAATACTTGGATTAATTATGCTCTTAACTGAATGGATAGGCAACAAACATTTGAGGCTGTGAGGATGTTCCTGAGTTGAGCTACCTTCAGGTTTTTTTTCATATTTTTACTCTTCCTCTTAGTAAGAGGAAGCATCATGCCTCATGATCAGTGAGTAGCCATTGTGTATCTATTTCCAAATAACCAATTTCTGGTCACAAATACATCATTGTGTCGAGTTGTTGGCATCAACCCACTTCCTGCTGAGTCTATGAACTGAAATGAGAATGATTTAACTGTTACATAACACTGTCAACCTTTTTGCTCAAGTTTAGTTTTTTGAGAAACCCATCTGCCTTTATGAAGCTTGTATACTCTGGCATAACCTTCAGCTGCCTTGACTGAATACTCTGGAATATTTTATTTTGTGCAAACTCTCTAAAATGAAGCTAGCAAAACCTCTTTGCTTTTCTTAAATCATCATCTTGTCATGCATTCTCATATTTTGTGAAACATTGTAGTATTTTTACTGAAGCAGACTACATTAATGTAGTCTGTTTCAGTAATGTAGTTTAAAGTAAATTAATTTGTGAACAAAAGCATCAGTGGGCATGGGAAGCAAGTTAGGTGTGATTGGAGAACACAGGCACAGGTTTGATTGGTTTAAAAGGCATGTTACTCTGTTGCAACAGTCTATGTAAGATCCTATATAAATGCACGTGGTTATTTGGCTTCGTTCTCTGATTTGATTCAGAAAGTATAGTGATCCGTTCACCTTTCATTTGCAACAGTAAAGACAAGACTTAGCAGTAGCGCAATGCTTCCTAAGTGAAACTGTTCAAGAGAGAAATGAACATTCATTACACTATATGTGCCAGCTGTGTTGGAACGTATTCAGGTGTAACACAATCTGTATTCATTTGATGCTTATGAGCTGTTTTGTGAACCCACTTTGATTTTGTCATCCTTCCAATACAGCAGGGATTGTTTACATTTAAACATTAGAACTGCTCACCACAACAAAACCTGAGATGATTTCATTTTTCTTCAAGGTTTTCAACGATAACTTCCATTCATCGAGTGACTTTAATGTAATAAAATGTATCAAAGTGCTTTGCAGTAACACTGTGGAACAAAATTTGACAGCAAATTACTTAGAGATATTAAGACGACTAAAAACCTGGCCAAAGACATATGTTGCAAGTTGCATCTTAATGCAGGAAAAAGAGACAGAGTTAAAGAATGGAATTTCAGAGTTTAAGGCATTAGTGACAGGAATTAGTGGTGAGTGAATGGAATCGGTCGCCGTCAGTGGCGGTAGAGGCGAACTCGCTGGCGTCTTTTAAGAGACTTCTGGATAAGTACATGGGATTTAACGGGATTGGGAGTTACAGATAGTTCTATGGCCTGGTAGGTATAGATATGATCGGCGCAACTTGTGGGCCGAAGGGCCTGTTTGTGCTGTAATGTTCTAAAAGACACGAAGCGATTAGATTTGCAAATGCTCAGGAGGCCAAAATTGGCAAAATGCAGAGAGTAGAGGTAAGGAGGGGCAGGATTGTGGAAGTTTTTGTAAAGATGGAGGAAAACGGAGGCATTGCTTGACTGCTAACCATTTGAGATCAATACATTAATTACATGTCAATCCTGTTTAATTATATGAAGGTAGAAGGCATCAGTTGGGGTTTCACGTGAACAGATATAGTGACACTTATTAACTGGGAGGTAATTGAATTAGGAGGTATATGCTTCTGATGTTTGACTTTGTAAATAAGTATTAAAGTTATTTATTAGTTACAAGTAAGGCTTACATTAACACTGCAGTGAATTTACTGTGAAATTCCCCTAGTCGCCACACTCCAGCGACTGTTGGGCCAATGCATTTAACTAATGGGTCTTTCAGATTGTGGGAGAAAACTGGAGCAGACACTGGGACAACATGCTAACTCTACACAGACAGTGACCCAGGCCAGGTATCGAACCTGGGTTCCTGGTGCTGAGGCAATAGTGCTAATCATTATGCCATCCCACGATTGAGTACGTATTGGCTCCAGTACTACCTTTCATCTACTGTTTCCTTGGAATATAACAAGGTGAGCAAAAGAAGATGGGTGAGTGAGACTTGATGAGAGTTAGGATGTGGGCATCTGACAGGATTATGAACTTTGATTTAACATATTCCAGGAGATATTGGCTGAAGTGGCATCATGGAAAGTGGGTGGTACGGGTGTGTGAATTTCACACCCTCCATCTCGCCCCACTTTCTTTGACCATTTTCTTAGAGTTGGTTTTTTTGACATTTATTTCTCCTCTTGTTTCCTCTTTCTCTCTCCCATAAAACTACCTCATTCATAAATGTTCAACTCTGACTTCAAAACTGCTTTGTGTTCAATGTTCCCAAGATGAGAAGAAAACAGATAAAACAACACCGTGCTGGTGAACCACATTCAAATCAAATCACATGAACAATTGGTGACATTCCTGTCCACTCTTTTTATTTGGAGTTGAAGTTAAGCACCTGAACCTTAACAACTGATACAGGTGCAGCAAAGACTCAGCCTTCAAGTAAGACCTAGGTTGTCATTCCCCATTCAGTCATTGCCATTTCACTATGGTCCTAGTATCCAACAAGTTCCTGAAGTGAACATTTTTCAACAAAATGAATGCGACTTATTAAATAAAAATTGTTAAATCAGCAGCTTTCTGTCTATTACACTGTCTAAGACAAGTAACCCTAATCAATGCAGTTTTTCCAGCTCAGCAGCAAAACAAGCAACAATATTCCCTCATATCTCGATTCTTGGGACTTTCGACTGTGTGTAAAGTTTTCTAGGCTGGGTACTGGTGGTATGAGTTTTCCTGGTTAGGGCAGTTGAATGTTTAAATAGTTGTTCTTTCTTAACCGTTCAATCCTTTACTTCCTGTTCCTTCTTAGTTCTCTTTGTCCTTGTAGAGGTTAACTTGAGACTACAACAGTGCTGGTAGAGTAAAGGATGATCAGCAGCAACATTTGTGAACTGAGTACATGTGCATGGCTATATTGGTTGTATTCTATGTCATCACGCTGCATCTGTGTGGCTGCAGCAAACGCAGTCTTTAATGCTAACGAATGGACAATAGCTGTGAATTAAAATTTATAAATGGAATCACAGAATTCTGGTTTGCTTTTAATAACTGCCGGGAAGTTGATGTCAAACCAGGTAGATTCCTGCCATTCTGAGTAGACAGGGATAGCACAGTGGTGCCGTGTTGAGTACTGCTGGCTCACAGCACCAGGGACCTAGATTCAATTCCTGGCTGGAATCACTGTTTGTGTGGGGTTTGCACATTCTCCCCATGTCTGCATGGATGCTCCCGTTTCCTCCCACAGTCCAAAGGTGTATAGGTTAGATGAACTGGCCATGTTAAATTGCCCCTTTGTATCAGGTGAACTAACTAGAGTAAATGCATAGGGTTGTGGGGATAGGGACTGGATAGAATTGTGATCGGTGCAAACTTAATGGGCTGAATGGCCTCCTTCTGCACTGTAGGATCTATTATCTATCTGTGTAACTGATGAGGTGGAGCTGGTGGGTGTAGTTTATTTGGACAGCCTTTTGACGAAGTCCCAAATAAGAGATCAGCAAGTAAAATTCAAGCGCATGGGTTTGGGGGTAGTGCATTGAGATAGCTAGGAAACAAATAGGAATAAACTGGCCTCTTGCCAAATGACGGGCAGTAATTAAATTCGCAGGTAGCACAAAGCTGGGTGAGAGGAGCTGTAACAAGGATGTGGAGATCTTGTCTGACTTGGATAAGTTGAGTAAGTGGGCAAATGAATGGCAGATACAGTATAATTTAGAAAAATGTGAAGTTATCCACTTTGATAGCAAAAACAGGAAGGCAGATTATTATCTGGCCACAAATTAGGAGAGAGAATGTGCAATAAGACGTGGGTGTCCTCGTGTACCAGTTTCTGAAGACAAGCATACAGGTGCAGCAAGCAGTGAAAAAGGCAAATGGTATTTGGTCTATTGTTGGCCTTCACAGCAAGAGGACTTGAGTTCAGGAGCAGGGATGTCTTGCTGCAATTATATAGGGCCTTGGTGAGGCCACATTCAGAATATTGTGAATATTTGAATATTAGTTTTAGCCTCCTTATCTGAGAAAGGATGCTCTTGTTCAAGAGGGAATGCAGAGAAGGTTTACCAGGCCAATTCCTGCATGACAGGACTAACATAAGAGAAGAGATTAAGTTAGTTAGGATTTTATTCACTGGAAGTTAAGTTTATTTTTTCATCATTAGAGAGACTTATGTTACTGTGAAAATCTGGAATTCAGAAGAATGAGGGGCAGATTTCATGAAATTCTGACAAGATAGATGCAAAAAAGATGTTCTCAATGGTGGGAGTGTCCAGAACTAGGTTCACAGTCTGAGGATACAACATATATCATTTAAGACAAAGATACAGAGAAATGTGTTCATCCAGAGTGGTCAGCCTGTGGAATTTACTACCACAGAAAGAAGTTGAAGCCTCTGACTATCACTTATCTTATTCCACTTTGTTTTAGTGCTTGATTCCTCCTCGTTGACTCCTTGTATTGAACAAAGAATAATAACACACGGGAAACGGGTCCATTGGCACAACGAGCCCATGCTGCCACCCCGATGTTCCCACCTCTACCCGTGATCCCTGTCAATGTTTATAGATCTATGGATTGAAACCAAATTTGAGACAATTTAGGGAGAACAAATTCTCCCAATCAGCCTAAGAGCACATCTTTGGCATGTGGGAGCACCCAGAGAAAACCCACGCAAGCACGGGGAGAATGCGCAAACTCCTACAAACACAGGCCCAAATCCATGTATCAGCGATAGTCACTGAGCTGTCATGTTGCCCATCAAATGGTCCAGTTCAAGCGTACACTAATGACGTGAAGCACTAGGATACTTCAAAAAAAAATCCAAGAGCAGCCCTTTCATGACCCATCGCGTGTCAGCCCCTTGTTAGACAACAAGGCGGACCCAACAAAATCACCTGTAGGATAAAAACAAGTATATCAATATCATCGTCTATTTACACACTTCCCAGGGACTCCCAAGGCTCATGATCCCTATTTTAAATCAGTTTTCTATACCCCTCCATTCCCATTCTGTTCATGTGCCCATCTAAGTATTTCTTAAATAACTCCAGAGTGCATGCCTCCACCACTTTACTTGGCAGCGTATTCCATACCCCCATCACCCTCTGTGTGAAAAAACTCCCTCTAGCATCCAAATTATACTTTACCCACCTCACCCTAAGCCCGTGACCCCTTGTACTATTTGAGTCCATCCTAGGAAAAAGCTTAACCCTGTTTACTCTATCTATACCCCTCATAATCTTGTACATCTCTATTAGATCTCCTCTAAGTCTTCATCTTTCTAAGGAAAACAGTCCCAATTTGCCTAACCTCTCCTTGTAACTCAGACCTTCCATACCAGGCAGCATCCTGGTAAACCTCCTCTGCACTCTCTCCAGAGCTGGTAGTAAGGCGACCAGAACTGGACGCAGTATTCCAAATGAGATCTAACCAACGTTTTATACAACTGCAACATTAAAGGCCAGCTTTTGTACTCTATACCCCTTCCTATAAAGGCTAGCATACCATATGCTTTCTTCACAACCTTCTCCACCTGCTCTGCCACCTTCAGAGACTTGTGCACCTGCACCCCCAGGTCCCTCTGCGTTTCTGTACTCTTAATAGGTCTACCTTTTATCATATACCTCCCCCGTACATTCTTTCTCCTGAAATGCATTACCTCACATTTATCAGGATTGAATTCCATCTGCCATCTATCTGCCCAAGCTACCAGCCTATCTATGTCCTGCTGCATTGGCTGACAATGCTCCTCACTATCCGCAAGTCCAGCCATCTTTGTATCGTCTGCAAACTTGCTGATCACTCCACTTACTCCCCCTTCCAAATCATTTATATATATTACAAATAGAAGAGGTTCCAGTGCCGAGCCCTGCGGCACACCACTAGTGACCGACCTCCAGCTAGAAAGACACCCTTCCACTATTACTCTCTGTCTCCTATTACCAAGCCAGTTACTTATCCATCTAGCTACCTGTCCTTGTATCCCATTAGCCTTGACCTTCTCAACTAACCTCCCATGAGGGACTTTGTCAAATGCCTTACTGAAATCCATATAGACGACGTCAATGGCTCACCCTTCGTCGACCGTTTTCGTCACCTCCTCAAAAAGTTTTACTAGATTCGTAAGGCACAACCTCCCCTTAACAAAGCCATGCTGTACATCCCTAATCAGAATGCAACGCTCTAAGTGCCTATACGTCCTATCTCTAAGAATCCCCTCCAACAGCTTCCTTACCACTGATGTCGAACTCACTGGCCTATAATTTCCAGGGTTATCCCTACTACCCTTTTTAAATAACGGTTGAACATGAGCTATTCTCCAGTCCTCTGGGACCTCACCTGTGTCCAAAGAAGAGACAAAGATTTCCATCAGAGGCCCAGCAGTTTCACCCCGCACCTCCCTAAGCAGCCTGGGATAAATGCCATCAGGCCCCATCAGTTTTAATGCTACCTAGAAGCTCTAACACTTCTCCCTCGGTATGGATATTTCCTTCAATTGGTCCACAGCTCCTTTAGAGACAGGAGCTGTCAACAAGTCCCTCTCCTTCGTGAATACCGATGCAAAATACTCACTCAGGATCTCCCCCATTCCCTCAGGCTCTAAGCACAGTTCCCCTCCTCTGTCCCTAAGAGGTCCATTGGTTCCCATTCCCCTGCCATTTTTGTTAATCTTTCCCCAACCACTATAGCAAATACCCCACTTTGGACATCAGTCCCAGCCCTGTCCAGATGTAACCCATTCAGTTTTTATTAGTCCCACCTATCCCAGAACTGGCCCCAATGCCCACGAATCTGAAACTTTTTCCTTTACAGACCTCTTCAGCCATGTATTCATCCGATTATAGCCTGTTAATTCTGACTAGCATGTGGCACTGGTAATAATCCTGAGATCACCAACTTTTAAGGTCTCAACTTTCTTTCTAACTCCCACTCTGAAACATCCTGGCCCTAGCACCAGAGAGGCAACATAGCATCCTGGAGTCTTGTTTGTGACCACAGAAACATCTATTCCCTTTGCAGTTGAATCACCTATAACTATTGCTTATAACACTTTTTATTTTTTCCCTTTGCAGCAAAACCAACCATGGTGCATTGAATCTGGAATTGTTGCTTTCCCCTAAGAGGCAGTTCCAATTAGCAGTATCCAGAACGGTACAGCTGTTTTGCAGAGGAATGGCTACTGCCTACCTTACCCTCCTGTTCTGCCTGGTGGTTACTCATGCCCTTCCTGTCTGGGGAATCTTAGCCTGCAGTGTGACCACCTCTCTATACGTACTTTCCATGATATTCTCCACCTCATGGATGTTCCACTTGTCCCCAGTTTCTGTTGCAGATCTGAAACCTGGTCTTCCAGGAATTGCAGCTGGAGACATTTCCTTACACATACTGACCCAGAAATATTCCCAGCTTTCCACATGGAACATAAGGAGCACACCATAGCTTGGAGCTCTCCTGCCATGACTTACTCCTTTAAATTAAACCATTGGAAGTTGCTTAATATGAGATTATATCCAATCGTCTCGGGTTCTTCTTTCCAAGTCTTCTTTACTACCTAATATAAAACTTACAAACCATAAACCACAAAAAAGAACTCAAACTATAAATGATAAAACTATTAAATACTTACCCGACTATTTACCATTGAATATAATCTTGCAAATTATAAATCACAAAAAGACTTCTGTAACTATAAATGATAAAAGTTTTAGACACATATCTGACCTTACTCACTACTTAGCAATCAGCTCTCTCTCTTTTATATCCTCTATTACTGCATCAGGGCAAGACTAGTCTCTGAAGATTTGCATACTAGAAAGCAAGGAAAGAAAGCATCTCTTTCCTCTCTGCACCAAATTCCCGCTCAGTTCCAAATTCCTGATACCCACATTTGTCCTGTATTGTCTAATTCCAGATGGGCATTCTCCTACACTGTTCATACACAAAACTCTGTTATTCACAACACAGTTTAAATATAACTTTAACAAAGGAAACAGCTTAATCATTAATAGTTGCACAATATTTAAAAAAGGAAACAACTCCAATTTCTAACTTATCGTTGTTTCAGTTCCAAGTAAGCAATTTTTTTTACCAACTTAAAATTCCACTTAAATACAGTTAACAGCCATAAATATAAGAGTACACACTGTCTTGAAGCTTTCAGAGAAGTTTTGATTTTCAGAGTAGCTTGCAGATGTTTGTCTTTAAACAAACCCTAGCTAAAACTGAAAGCTGTTTTATCTCTGCTACATACCTAGCTCCCCTTCCCCATTAACCACATGACCCTGCTTACTTAAACCCACCTTCCATTGCTTTAATCAAAAACCCCAGGGGACATTTTCTTTTTATAAACAAAAGTCTATTAGTTCTTTCTGAGCAAATGCTACATGACTAAAATGGATAATTATCCTGATTTCCCAGTATCTGAGTTGTATTCCTTTTAGACATATTAACTACCTGAAGGAAGAAAAAAGCTGAATCTCGAATCTTAAATGGCCTAGTGGACTATTAATCCAGAAACTCAGCTAATAATCTGAGTTTGAATCACGTCATGACAGATGGTGGAATTTGAATTCAATAAAAAAAAGTCTGGAATTTTGACCACAAAACCATTGTTGATTGTCAGAAAAACTGATCTGGTTCACTAATGTCCTTTATGAAAAGAAATCCGCCATTCTTGCCTGGTCTGGCTGACATGTGATTCCAGATCCACACCAATGTGATTGACTCTCAAATGCCCTCGGAAATGGCCCAGCAAGCTACTCAGTTCAAGAGTGACTAAGAATGGGCATCCAGTGTCACCCATGTCCCATTAATGAATAATAAAAAAAATAAATCAATAGGATACTAAGCTGGAGTGAGAGAATCATGTTCAATAATATAGGACCCAGAAAGGGAATTGTGTGGTCAGCAGTAAAGAGTCTAAAGAGTCTAGGATGGGCATAAGAGGAGAAGGACAGAAACTATAGAAAGTTGTTAATTCATAATAAAGGCAAGGGGTTACCTTAGAGAATGTTTGGCCTGATGGGCTAGAAGAAGGAGCGAAAAGCAGAGGCAGCTAAACAAGGAGGTCTTCATCTTTGGAAGAAGAGTCCTCGTTATGAGAGGACACAGGTTTAACATGCTGGGGAGTAGGTACAGAGGAGATGTTAGGGGTAAGTTTTTCACTCAGAGTGTGGTGGGTGAGTGGAAGTGGCTGCTGTTGATGGTAATGGAGGCAAACTCGTTGGGGTCTTTTAAGAGATTTTTGGATGAGTGCATGGGATTTAATGGGATTGAGGATTATAGGTAGGCCTAGTAGATAGGGATATGATCAGCACAATTTGTGGGCCGAAGGGCCTGGCTGTGCTGTGTTTTCTGTATTCTATATATTTACTCTTTGCACTTATTCTTAGAGATGGAGGAGGCAAGGGAAAGTGGTCTAAGAAGACAGTTGGTGATGTTGAAGAGAAGCCAGGTATCATTTTTACCTTCCTGGATGGTTCTTGAATAATGGGCAATTTTATTGAAGAACAGCATTGCCTATTAATTCTTTTATAGCATCTCGCCAGATCAGATGATGAATGGAAGCTGCATTCCTTGGATTTTAATGAATGGGGATCAAGGGTTTATAAGGGAACAATTAAAATGGGATAGAACCATCAAAGGTGATGAGATATAAAGTAATGCATTTTGGAAGGTCTAATAAAGAGAAATATAGAATAAATGGTAGAACCCTTAAGAGTATTGATAGCCAGAGGGATCTAGGTGTACAGATACAAAGGTCACTGCAAGTGGCAATGCAGGTGGAGAACGTAGGACATTACAGCGCAGTACAGGCCCTTCGGCTCTCAGTGTTGTGCCAACCAGTCTACTGACCCTCTAACCTGAACAATTCCAATATTATCCATATGCCTATCCAATGACCATTTGAGCACCCTTAAAGTTGGCAAGTCCACTACTGCTGCACGTAGGGCATTCCACACCCTTAATACCCTCTGAGTAAAGAACCTACCTCTGACATTTGTCCTATAACTACCACCCCTTAATTTAAAGCTATGTCCTCTCGTGTTAGCCATCACCATCCAAGAAAAGATCCTAGTCTTAAAAATCAATTCTACTCTTCAATCTTCAGTCCTAGTCTTAACAATTTCAATAGTCCATCTGTATCCTTTGAGGGATTTCTGCTATCCTTTGGGGAAAAAAGGCTTCCTGATGTCACTCCTAAACAACATCGCTCTAATTTTAAGATTGAGACCCCTTGTTCTAGACTCCCTCACCCCCCTTGCCCCCACAAAAGTTTTTCTGATCTTCTTTCACAGTTAGGATTCAAGATAATTTTTGTTCCTCTCTTCCAATGCATGGAAATCAGAAGGTAGTCAAGAAGGCATATGGCATGCTCACCTTCATTGGATGGGGCATTGAGTTTAACAATTGGCAAAATTGCAGCTTTACAGAATTTTAGTTAAGCCGCATTTGGAATATAGTGTTCAGTTCTGGTTGCCACATTACCAGAAGGATGTGGAAACTTTGGAGAGGGTACAGAAAAGGATGTTGCCTGGTATGGAGGGCATTAGCTATGAGGAGAGGTTTTAGAAACTTGGTTTGTTCTGACTGGAACGATAGGGGTTGAGGGCGACCTGATAGAAGTCTACAAGCTTAAGAAAGGCTTGGATAGTCAAAAGCTTTTTCCCATGGTGAAAGACTCAATTATGAGGGGACATAGGTTTAAGGTCTGAGAGGCAAGGTTTAAAGGAGATGTACAAAGCAAGTTTTTTACACAGAGGGTGGTGGGTGCCTGGAACTTGCTGCAGGGAAGGTAGTGAAAGCAAGTACGAAAGTGACTTTGAAGGGTGCCTTGACAAATACATGAATATGATGGGCATGGAGGGATATGGTCCTCAAGAAGGGTAGGGGGTTTTAGTTAAGTCAGGCAACAGGTTGATACAGACTTGGAGAGCCGAAGGACCTGTTTCTGTGCTATAATTTCCTTTGGTCCTTGTGGTGGAGAGGGTGATTTAGAAAATGTAGCTACCAAGATGTCATGATGAATTGAAGGGTAACAGCTAGGAAGTTGGAAATTTGAGAGTGCTGAGATAAATGACTCTGGAATACTTCAGTAGACAAGGGCATTCAGCCTCTGATCTTCATGTAAGCGTTCTCCAAGGTGGCCTTCACGACAATGCATAATCACCTGAATAAAAACTAACAGCCAAGTTCTGCACACATGAGGACAACCTCAACTGGGATTTTGGGTTCATAACTGTAACTCCTATGACATGCCTGGGCTTGCAATATCTCACTAACTGTCCTGGCTTGAGACAATTTACACTTCTTTAACCTGTGCTTAACCCTGTCTCCACTCACATTATCTGTAACTGTAAAGACCTGATTACTTGTTAAGATTCACATTTCAACCATTACCTTGTAAATTGAGTCTGTGCCTATATACGTTCTGTTTGTGAACCCAAGTCTTCACTCACCTGATGAAGAAGCAGTGCTCCAAAAGCTTGTGCTACCAAATAAACTTCTTTAACCTGGTGTTGTGACATTTCTTACTATGCTTACCTCAGTCCAATACGGCATCTCTACATTAAAGTGCATGTGTATAAACACTGCTTCAAGCCCTACACCTTACATTTCCTGATCTCTCAGACTACATTCATAAGAAGTTGAAATGTCTCCCATCTTAAAGTTAAAGTAAAAGTAACGTTGATTTATTAGTCACAAGTAAGGTTTATATTAACACTGCAATGAAGTTACTGTGAAATTCCCCTATTTGCCGCAGTCAGCGCCTGTTTGGGTCAATGCACCTAACCAGCACACCTTTCAGACTGTGGGAGGAAACCCATGCAGACACCGGGAGAACGTACAAACTCCTCACAGACAGTGACTGAAGCTGAGACAGAGCTGTTGGGGTGGGAAGGAAAGGGGAAGATCAGATGGGTGAATCATATGAGATTGCCTGTGATCTTTCCTGGCCAGAGGGGCTTTGGTAGTGGCTGGGAAGCCAGCTTTAGGGTCTGCTGGTATGTAGGCTGCTAAGTGTACAATCAGCCAGAAAAAAAGACAAGAAATTGTTCTTAACAAATACAAATAGATCAGTGGGGCTGTATCACAATGTCTGAATTTAGCTGCCCTGTGACTCCTGAATGAATACAGTATTTTTCTATGCCTTTATGTGCCTCTTGTAGCAGGCTCCACCCATCTACCAATCAGGAAAGTATGGGCAGACAAAATCTAATTATTAAAATAGATATCCCCCAGAGGGGATCAATTCTCTGAATTGAAAGAGATCATTTATAGCCAATCAGGATCACAAGTTTCAATACTTGCATCGTTCCTGTGAATCATATGGTTCTCCTCATGTCATGGGCTGACCCATATTTCTCTACAGATACCCATTACTCTCTTATCCCCTTGGAGTGAATTTACTGCCTCCTGGTTCACTTACATATGAAACAATCTGTGGTGATTTCACAAAGCCTGCTTGATTCTCAAAAATTGGAATTCTGTGGACAGTTTTACGAAGAATTACAAAGAATTTAGTATACAGACACAGGACAGCTGGTTGGTGCCAGAGTTTATGCTGCATTTGAGCCTATTCCTTACCCATCTATCTAACTCTTATTTCTTTCTGCTTCATGTATTTACCTAACTGCCCCTTAAAATACACCTATGTGATTCACCTTAGTTTCTCGTTATGGTGGGAAGTTCCACATTTTCATCACTCTGTAAGGAAATAAGTTTCTTCTGTTATTACTGACTATCTTCAATTTCTATTAATCAAAGGTATGAAGCAAAAGCACTTTTGTGGAGTTAGAGCATCATGACTCACTGAATGCTGCAACAGGCTTGGGCTAAGCCTGTTAATGTTTATGCCCTCTCATTTTGGACTCCCCCACATTACAATGGTTATTATACTCCACAAGGAGTTCATTGGTTGTGAGATGCTTTGGGCGTTCTGAGGTCTTGAAGATGCTAGATAAAAGCAAGTTTGTTCTTTTGGTTATAGAAATTCTCATTATTAGTTGAATAATAAAACTGCTGTTCTCCAGCTGTTTAAAGCTGAGACTGGAGGCTGAACATTGATAATGCTGGATATTTATAATTATGTGTTTGCAAATCTTTTGAAATTGAGATTCCCAACATGTGGCTTATAGCTGAACACTGGTTTTTATACCTCTAAAGTCACATCATAGGTGCCTCTTTTCAAGTATAAAATTGCCTGATTTTCTCCTATACTTGACTTTTAACACAGGCTTGCACATAGAACGTAGAAAAACTACAACACAAACAGGCCCTTCGGCCCACAAGTTGTACAGATGATATCCATACCTACTAGGCTTACCTATAACCCTCAATTCTATTAAGTTCCATGTATTCATCCAGAAGTCTCTTAAAAGACCCTATTGAATTTGCCATCTCCACCACCACCGACGGCAACTGATTCCGCTCACCTACCATCCTCTGAGTGAAAAACTTACCCCTGATATCTCCTGTGTACCTACTCCCCAGCATCTTAAACCTGTGTCCTCTCGTAACAACCACTCCAGCCCTTGGAAAAGCCTCTGAGAATCCATCCGATCTATACCTCTCAATATCAACGTGAAGAAGGAAACAAGACGTGTGTTTCCATCGTATCTTTGGTGATCTCATGATGTCCCAAAGTGATTTGCAGTCAATGAAATGCTTTTGAAATATAGTCACTTCGTAACAGAGGAAATATAATCAGTCTGAAAGAATACCTGTTCAGTTTTTCAGCTATGGGAATCTACATTGTGCCTATGACCACCAAGCAAATGTGGTATTCAAGAAGTGGTCAACCAAAGCACTGTACAGAATATTCGTGAATTTCTCTGATTTGTCATCTGTTGTTTTAGTGCACAGTTCAGCATTCTGTTGTGTTTTTTCCCCACTTTACATTGAACGGACACCCTAAGAGCTGAGTTTACTAAGATTCCAAGTGCTTCCACTTCAGCTTTAACTGTCTTTTTAACCATTTATGGATTACATATTATCAGTACTTCCTTCCAAAGTGCTGTGATTCACATTTGTTTAATTGTAGTAATTGTTCATTACCCATATTTTACAGCATACGTGGCTATCTGCTCAACTAAACAAGCAGTGCATGAGAGCTGTGGTCTTCCATTGACTTGCCAAACTACCCTCTCTCAATTTCTTGCCATCTTTTATTTTTGTCTGGTACTGTGCCTGATGTCTAAAGCCAGTTCAGTTTCATTTCTTCAGATTTTAATGTTATCTTAAATTCTAGTTGCGTTGGAATTGGCTCTTGGCTCTGTGTACAGTGCTAGTATAGGCTGTATAAACATTGCCTAATTCCAGTTCATTTTGTTTTTTGTGTTCAGTCCCATGCTTCTTCCTTGATTCTTGATTGGAATTTTAAAATAGAACAAAACAAAATAGCCTTGGTACAGCTGACTCACTTCTTAATTTCATCTGACCTACAGAGTAGTTGTTGATTGTAAAGATTGTTATTTGCTGCATCATTGATCTGCATTCAGTACATTATAATCTAATTGATGAGTGTTGCACGAAGGGCTTGAGATATCTGGATGTACCTGGATGAGTATTTAGCACACCATAACATTCAAAATGATGGGCCAAGTGCTGGCAAGTTGGATTAGTGGGCAGGTTAGGGCGTCCATGTGTCAGTGCAGACTCGATAGACCGAAGGGCCTCTTCTGCACTGTCATATTCTATGATCTTGCTGCCCAGTTATGCTGGATGCATTAGAGTTGAGGTGGGACCTTCTTTGGTGCTTGTGGAAAATGTGGATTTGGTGCTTATTTTTCAGTTATTGAAGTATTCAGTGCAAAATTCAATCAACACTTGGTAATTTGATACTTCAATGAGAAGCTAAATTGACCTGAAACATTGTGCATGCAAACACATGCACAGGGCAGTGTTTGCGAAGATTGGAGTGAGGTGGTAAATTGCAAGCTCCTTGTTCGCCTGAGCTGCTGTTGTCTTGGACAAAATGGTTGAGGATTTCTGGAAAAAAGCAAGCTGTCAATGCCTGGCAGTTGTGAGGCAGAAATCCCTTAGATGAGTCACTAGAAAACCAGACAAGTACACAAGGCAAAAAGAGCATACAAGGCACACAAAAGAGCTAAAGGCATACAAGGGCAGACAGAAACAAGGACCATTAAGAAAAGATTCGCCAATAAGAAAGGTCAGCTGTGCCTGTGACTGGTTCTGATACATTACATGCCTAGTCATGAAGAGTTTTGGATGTTGAATGGGGTGGTGAATGAATGTGACACAGTGTGATTGGGGGGCAGAGGGAGTGTGTGGGGAGAGAAGGAGGAAACATTAATCAAATATGCATGCAAGCTTAAAATTACCATGATTCCTGAGGCAAACTCTGGCTGGATGATGGAGGAAGAAATGGTGCTGAATTTCAGTGCCAAGACTGCAGAAAGAAGTAAAAATATAGCAATGAAGAAGAAAGAAATGACTAAGGAGCAGGTAGTTACTGATGGAGGTGGAAATCAATAGGTTCTCTGAAACAGGAAATTCCAATTATGATTTGGCCTGGCTTGAAAGTAATTTAGTAATCGATGCTCACTTCCTTATTGTGATATGGAGATTAGACACTGTTGAGAAGTGTGAAATGTGTCAAAAAATGCAATGATTTCAATTTGACCAAGCTCTATTTTTCTTGGTTTAATTTGAGATTTATTTTAATAGCATGGAATTATTATTTGGGTTTCAGTGGTGAGGCCAGTATTTATTGCTCATGCGTCATTGGCCGAGAGAAGGTGATGATGAACAATCATCTTCAATTGCTGCAGCTTATGTCAACTATAGTTTTTTTTTTAATGGTTTTGATGTATCTTTGTGGTTTGTTGGCCATTTCAGAGGGAAGAGTCAAGCACGTTGCTGTGGACCTGGAGTCACATGTTATGCCAGACCATAAGGATGGCAAATTTTGTTCTCTGAAGGAGATTAGTGGATCAGATGGGTTTTATGATAATTTTGTGGCCACTATTACTGATACTAGCTTTTATTGCAGATTTATTTAATTATCTGAATGTAAATTCCTGAGCTATTGTAGTGGGATTTGGACTTGCATCTCCAGCTCATTAATCAAGGCATTTGGATTACTTTGTTCAGGAAGCTAAAGACTCTGCTACTGTACCTGTAAAGGATATCATGGGACAGGAAAGATACAAAACTATAAAGACTGAATTTTCTCCCAACTTTGTTTTATTACCAAGTCCCCAAGTCTGATTGCTTTGTTGCCATCATGTGGCATCCATTATTCTTTTGTAAAATTCAAATTGTGCTTAAAATGTTTAACTGATTTCCAATGTAGTGGATTTTATTTCACGTTATGCTCTGTTGAAACCCATTTATCAACAAAAAAGGGTTTGGATTTATATAGCATCTTTCAGAATGTTGCAGAGTGCTTTACAGCCAATGAAATACTTTAGAAGTGCAGTATTGTTGTAATGTGAGAAACACTGTCTCAATCTGTGCATTGCAATGTCCCTCAAACAACAATGAGAAAATGATCAGATAATCAGAGAATGGAATTGTAGAATCCATCCAGTGCAGAGGGATGCCATTGGACCCATCTTGTCTGCACCAACTCTGAGTGTCGTAACTAGGCTCTCTTTGCCCCCTGCCCTATTCTTACAATCCCACACATTCACCATCCAATCTACAGATCTTGGGACACTAAAGGGCAATTTAGCATGGCCAATTCACCTAACCTGCACATCTTTGGATTGGGAGGAAACACATAATATTTCGTCAGTTGGCTAGAACAGGGGCAAGCTGTCCTGCTCTTCTTTAAAATAGTACAGTGGGATAATTTATGCCCACCTGAAAGGACAGATAGAGCTTCAGTTTAACATATCTTCCAAGATATTTGATGCATATTCCTTTGGCACTGCACTCAAGTGTCTACTGAGATGTTATGGTCAAGTCCCTGGCAAAAGTGCTACTGCTGAATCATAGCAAACAATGATAAAGTCTGGTCTATAAACTCAGTAAAATCTGTGTTATCATCACTTGGTGTACTTTATCCCAAAGCATACAGTGTCCTAGTGGAATAATCGAAGACTTCTACATACATCTGCAGTGTGGTCAAAGTACACCAACTTTTAAGTGTAGTGTTCAGGGTAATCATAAAGCAATCTTCAGCAATAGTCATTAAACTTGCCTGCTTGACACAACTAATCAGTTTTGCTGATTAACCAGAGTACATAACTGATGAGCTGAAGGACTGTTTCCCTATGCAATTACTTACATTTTCAGCATATGAATTTGGAGCTGCGTAAATTTGATTATTAAAAACAGTGAACAGTAAATCAATTTTGACGGTTTCCTCGCGCAAAACCTAATTATGAAAAACATGGTGCTGTGATTGTCGAAGCTAAATTAATTTATATTGGAGATTCAGCTATCCACTGCATGATACTCTTTAATCTTACATTAGCTGGACTGAGTTCATCTCTATTAACAGTTCATAATAGAACATAGAACATTACAGCGCAGAACAGGCCCTTCGGCCTTCGATGTTGCGCCGACCAATTATGAAAAAAGCAATGACCCTCTAAACTAAACCATTCCCTTCTCTTCCATAAACTTATCAACTAACCTCTTAAACGCCACCAAACTTGGCGCATCTACAACTGCCGCAGGCAGGGCATTCCACTCCCTAACCACCCTCTGGGTAAAGAACCTACCTCTGATATCCGCCCTATAACTATCACCCCTTAATTTAAAGCTGTGTCCCCTTGTGCTAGCTTTCTCCATCCTAGGAAAAAGGCTATCACTGTCGACCCTATCTAAACCTCTAATCATCTTATATGTTTCGATAAGGTCTCCTCTTAGCCGCCTCCTTTCTAATGAAAACAACCTCAAATCCCTCAGCCTCTCTTCATAAGACCTGCCCTCCATACCAGGCAACATCCTGGTAAACCTCCTCTGTACCCTCTCCAATGCCTCCACATCTTTCTTATAATGTGGGGACCAGAACTGCACACAATACTCCAAGTGCGGCCGCACTAGAGTTTTGTACAGTTGCAACATGACGTTGCGGCTCCGAAATTCAATCCCCCTACCAATAAAAGCCAAGACTCCATATGCCTTCTTAACAACCTTCTCGACTTGACTGCCTACTTTTAGGGATCTATGCACATACACACCAAGATCCCTCTGTTCATCTAGACTACTAAGAATCCTACCATTTGCCCTATACTCTACACATTTATTATTTCTGCCATAGTGCATTACCTCACACTTTTCCACATTAAACTCCATTTGCCACCTCTCGGCCCAGCTCTGCAACTTGTCCAAGTCCCTCTGCAAACTATAACACCCCTCTTCACTATCTACCACTCCACCGACTTTAGTGTCATCTGCAAATTTACTAATCCATCCTTCAATACCCTCATCCAGATCATTTATAAAAATTACAAACAGCAGGGGCCCCAAAACAGACCCCTGAGGTACACCACTTGTCACCGAACTCCAAGATGAATATCTCCCATCAACCACCACCCTCTGTCTTCTATCTGCTAGCCAATTCCTAACCCAATTAGCTAAATCACCCTCTATCCCATACATCTGCATTTTCTGCAGAAGCATTCCATGGGACACCTTATTGAACTTAAAAAAGGACTTTTGAGTGACTGAGAAAAGTTCAAATTACAAATCCCGGATAATGCTTCAATTTGACAATGCAGAACTGATAATAAGTGTAAGGTGGTACATTTCACCCAGCAAGTGGTGTTGTTCTATAAACAGTCTGTAAGGCGGAGGAAATGAGAATTATCCACAGTGAATCAATAACTGTATTTCTTGTTTAAAAATATTACAGCTTTGAAATGTTAAATATGATACACAATTGCTGGCATCATACATTTTCACCCTTTCTGGTTATCATTTTTTTGTTCTCTCCTGAATATGTTGCATCTTTCCTGGGATGTGGGATGTTGGTCAGCCTCTCATAATTTGCCCAAGTGATGATGTGAAAAATCAATTATTGTCCTTCATAATCTCTTTAAAGTATAAAATGGTTTATGTTTTGGCCAAAACACCATTTCACCCCAAAAAAATTGCACGAAATGTACTGGTGTGATTAATTTCTATGCTAAGTCAGAGGAGAGGAACCGTTAGTGATTCTGGGCTATTTATTGGTTCTTGACTCAGTGTCTGAATGCAGGTGCATGGCTTTGTTGCTGGCATTTTTGAGAAGCATTCTAATTTGCTTAATTACTTTCAGTTGGTAGGTTGGAAGAACGTGAGTCAGAACTCAAGAAAGAATACAATGCACTTCATCAAAGACATACGGAGGTAAGAGGAGTATGTAAGATGGTGATACATAACTCAGTGCATATCAACTTCTTGGTTATTGTTGATTGGAAGAGATAACTTGCATTATAAAGTTACATTCTAATACAAGTAGCATCTAAAAGCAATTCAACAAGAATAACAACTTATTTTACACCCAATGCATTACTTTTGTAATCTAATCACTGTTATGTACATGGTTGGAAGCCAACCATCTCAGCTTTCTGTACTAACAAACACACGCACGCGCACACACTCTTTCGCTCTCTCTCTCGCTCATTTGCTTCCTCCATATTTACCCTTTCTGCCAGGACGATGGTGCCATCTTTCTTCCTACATTAACCTTTTAGTCACATATTAATTCTCCTGTTCTGTCTGTTCCTGTACTAGTTTGCATGTTGTTATGAAAGGTTTTTATCCTCAAGGCCCTGCTTTCTAATTTAAAGTAACTTCAGATATCCTTCAGCAGGATCTCCTTCCTGTTCCTACCAGTGCTGTTTGTTCCATACGAATGATGACAACTGGATTTAACCGATTCTTCCAAGATCCCATCCTGTTGCCATGGGAAACCCCTTACCCAGGCATCAGTAGGCAACATACCCTTTTAGATTTAATTTTGATTTGATTTATTATTGTCACATGTATTAGTATACAGTGAAAAGTATTGTTTCTTGCGCACTATACAGACAAAGCATAATGTTCATAGAGAAGGAAGCAAGAGATTGCAGAGTGCAGTGCTACTGTCATGGTTAGGGTGAAATAATTTTGTTTTTTGGAACGGTAATACTTATAACCATAGAACACTACAGCACAGAAACAGAACATTACAGCACAGAAACAGGCCTTTTGAATGGCTGTGCCGAACCATTTTTCTGCCTAGTCTCATTGACCTGCACCTGGACCACATCCCTCCACAGCCCTCTCATCCATGTACCTGTCCAAGTTTTTCTTGAATGTTAAAAATAAGCCCGCATTTGCCACTTCATCTGGCAGCTTATTCCACCCTCTCACCATTCTGTGTGAAGAAGCCCCCCCAATATTCCCTTTAAACTTTTCCCCCTTCATCCTTAACCCATGGCCTCTAGCTTTTTTCTCCCCTAGCCTCAGTGGAAAAAGCCTGTTTCTATTCACGCTATCTATACCCATCATAATTTTATACACCTCTATTAAATCATGCCTCATTCTTCTACGCTCCAGGGAATAAAGTCCTAAAGTCCTATTCAACCTTTCTCTGTAACTCAGTTTCTCAAGTCCCGGCAACATCTTTGTAAACCTTCTTTGCACTCTTTCAACTTTATTAATGTCCTTTCTGTAATTAGGTGACCAAAACTGCATACAATATTTTAAATTCAGCCTCACCAATGTCTTATACAACCTCACTATAACATTCCAACGCTTATACTCAATACTTTGATTCATAAAGGCCAGTGTTCCAAAAGCACTCTTTATAACGCTATTTTTAGGGAATTATATATCTGTATTTCCAGATCCCTCTGTTCTACTGCAGTCTACAGTGTCCTCCCATTTACCTTGTATGCTCTGCCTTGATTTGTCTTTCCAAAATGCAATACCTCACACTTGTCTGTATTAACCTCCATCTGCCATTTTTCAGTCCATTTTTCTAGCTGGTCCAAATGTCTTTGCAAGGTTTGAAAACCTTCCTCACTGTCCACTACAAATCTGATGTTTGTATCATCAGCAAATTTGAACAAAGAACAAAACAGCATGGGAAACAGGCCCTTCAGCCCAATGAGCCTGCGCTGCCACCTCAATGTTCCCACTTCTATGATCCCTGTCATCCCTGTCTTTGCTGATCCAATTTACCACATTATCATCCAGATCATTGATATAGATGACAAATAACATCTATATGGGACCTAGCATTGATCCCTGTGGCACACCACTAGTCATATGTCTCCACTCAGAAGCAATCCTCCACTACCACTCTCTGGCTTCTTCCTTTCAGCCAATGTCTAATCCAGTTTACTACCTCTCTATCTATATCCAGCGACTGAACCTTATTAACTAACCTCCTATGTGGGACCTTGTCAACAGCCTTACTGAAGTCATGTTGACAAGATCAACTGCCTTCCCTCCATCCACTTTCCTGGTAACCTGCTCGAAAAACTCTGGTTAAACATGACCTACCATGCACAAAGCCGTGTTGACTCTCCCTAATAAGTCCCTGTCTAGCCAAGTATTTATAGATCCTATCTCTCAGTACTCTTTCCAGTAATTTACCTACTACTGACGTCAGACTTGCCTATAATTTCCTGGATTACTTTTTGAGCCTTTTTTAAACAACGGAACAACATGAGCTATCTTTCAATCATCTGGCACCCCATCCGTGGCTACCAACATTTTAAATATATCTGCCAGGACCCCTGCAATTTCAACACTAGTCTCCTTTAAGGTACGAGGGAATATCCTGTCCGGTGCAGGGATTTATCTACTCTGATTTGCCTCAAGACAGCAAGCATCTCCTCCCCTTTAATCTGTATAAGTTCCATGACCTCTCTACTTGTTTGCCTTATTTCCATGGACTCCATGCCAATTTCCTTAGTAAATACAGATGCAAAAAACCCATTTAATGTCTCCCCCATTTCTTTTGGTTCCATACAAAGCCAACCACTCTGATCTTCAAGAGGACCAATTTTATCCCTTACTATCTTTTGCTCTTAATATACCTGTAGAAGCTTTTACGATTATCCTTCACCTTGATTGCCAGAGCAACTTTGTCTTTTTTAGCCCCTCCTGATTTCTTTCTTAAGTAGTTTCTTACAGTTTTTATACTCCTTAAGCATTTTATTTGTTCCCTGTTGCCTGTATATGTCATACATCTCTCTTCTCCTTCTTCATCAAAGTTCCAATATCCCTTGAGACCCAAGGTTCCTTATTCTTATTCACTTTGCCTTTAATCCTGACAGGAACATACAAACTCTGCACTCTCAAAATTTCTCCTTTGAAGACCTCCCACTTACCAATCACATCCTTGCCAGAGAACAGTCTGTCCCAATCCACACTTTTTAGATCCTTTCTCATTTCTTCAAATTTGGCCTTTTTCCAGTTTAGAACCTCAATCTGAGGGCCAGATCTATCTTTATCCATGATCAAGTTGAAACTAATGGCGTTATGCTCACTGGAACCAAAATGTTCCCCCACACACACTTCTTTCACTTGTCCTAAGTCATTTCCTAATAGGAAATTTAGTATTGCATCCTCTCCAGTTGGTACCTCTGTATATTGATTGAGAAAACTTTCCTGAACACATTTTCCAAACTCCAACCCGTCTAGACCTTTAACAGTATGGAGTTCCAATCTATATATGGAAAATTAAAATCCTCTACTGTCACAACTTTTATGTTTCTGGTAGTTGTCTGCTGTCTCTCTGCAGATTTGCTCCTCCAATTCCCTCTGACTATTGTGTGGTTTATAATACAACCCTGTTAATGTGGTCACACCTTTCCTGTTTCTCAGCACCACCCATATGGCCTCGGTAGACAAGCCCTCTAATCTGCACTGCTGCAACATTTTCCCTGACCAGCAATGCCACCCCCCGCCCTTCATTAGTCTGTCTCTATCACGTCTGAAACATTGGAACACTGGAACATTGAGCTGCCAGTCCTGCCTCTCCTGTAGCGAAGTTTCACTAATGGCTGTTATGTCATAATTCCATGTATCAATCCAAGCCCTCAACTCATCTGCCTTCGCCACAATACTCCTGACCTTGAAATAGACACACCTCAGAAGATTATTACCACCATACATAACCCTTCTATTTATGATTTTGTATGAACTATCAACATTATTTATTTTCAACCCCGCTTCACTATCTGCTCTGGCACTTTGGTTGCCATCATCTACTTGTGAGCAACCTGCCTTTCAAACATCTCAAACTTCTTTGTGTTGGGTCTGCCAAATGAAATTTGATTTGATTTCATTTATTATTGTCATATGTATTAGTATACAGTGAAAAGTATTGTTTCTTGTGCATTATATGGACAAAGCATGCTGTTCATAGAGAAGAACATGAGAGAATGCAGAATGTGGAGTTACAGTCATATCTAGAATGTAGAGAAAGAGCAACTTAATGCAAGTTAGGTCCATTCAAAAGTCAGACAGCAACAGGGAAAAAGCTGTTCTTGAGTCAATGGCATTGTGACCTCAAGATTTTGTATCTTTTTCCTGAAGGAAGAAAGTGGAAGAGAGAATGTATGTGGCGTGTGGAGTCCTTCATTATACTGGCTGTTTTGTCGAGGCAGCGGGAAGTGTAGACAGAGTCAATAGATGAGAGGTTGGTTTGCGTGATGGATTGGGCTGCATTCGTGACCTTAAAGTTTATTTATTAATGTCACAAGTAGGCTTACATTAACACTGCAATGAAGTTACTGTGAAAATTCCCTAGTCACCACACTCTGGTGCCTGTTAGGATATAAAGAACAAAACAGCACGGGAAACAGGCCCTTCGGCCCAACAAGCCCGCGCCGCCACCCCAATGTCGCCACCTCTACCCGTGATCCCTGTCTATGTTTATAGATCTATGGATTAAAAACCAAATTTGAGATAATTTAGGGAGAATTTGTTTTGCCAATTAGCCTAAGAGCACATCTTTGGGATGTAGGAGGAAACCGGAGCACCCGGAGAAAACCCATGCAAGCATGGCGAGAATGCGCAAACTCCCACAGACACTGGCCCAAATCCATGTATCTGCACAGCACAGCGATAGTCACTGAGCTGTTGTGTTGCCCATCAGATGGTCCAGGTCAAGCATACACTAACGACGTGAAGCACTAGGATACTCTCAAAAAATCCAAGAGCAGCCCTCTCATGACCCATCACGTGTATGCCCCTCATTAGATAACAAGGTGCACCAAAGCACCTGTAGGATAAAAACAAATACATCAATATCATCATCTATTTACACACTTCCCAGGGACTCCCAAGGCTCATGATCCCTATTTTAAATCAGTTTTCTATACCCTTCCGTTCCCATTCTGTTCATGTGCCCATCTAAGTATTTCTTAAATAACTCCAGAGTACATGCCTCCACACTTTACTTGGCAGCGCATTCCATACCCCCACCATCCTCTGTGTGAAAAGACTCCCTCTAGCATCCAAATTATACCTTATCTCCCTCACCCTAAGCCCGTGACCTCTCGTGCTATTCGAGTCCATCCTAGGAAAAAGCTTAACCCTGTTTACTCTATCTATATCCCTCATAATCTTGTACACCTCTATTAGATCTCCTCTAAGTCTACGTCTTTCTAAGGAAAACAGTCCCAATTTGCCTAACCTCTCCTCATAACTCAGACCTTCCATACCAGGCAGCATCCTGGTAAACCTCCTCTGCACTCTCTCCAGAGTCTCCACGTCCTTCCGGTAGTAAGGCAACCAGAACTGGACGCAGTATTCCAAATGAGGTCTAACCAGCGTTTTATACAACTGCAACATTAAAGGCCAGCTCTTGTACTCTATATCCCTTCCTATAAAGGCTAGCATACTATATGCTTTCTTCACAACCTTCTCCACTTGCTCTGCCACCTTCAGAGACTTGTTCACCTGCACCCCCAGGTCCCTCTGCGTTTCTATACTCTTAATAGGTCTACCCTTTATCATATACCTCCCCCCTACATTCTTTCTCCTGAAATGTATCACCTCACATTTATCAAGATTGAATTCCATCTGCCATCTATCTGCCCAAGCTGCCAGCCTATCTATGTCCTGCTGCATCGCCTGACAATGCTCCTCACTATCTGCAAGTCCAGCCATCTTTGTATCATATGCAAACTTGCTGATCACTCCACTTACTCCCTCTTCCAATATTGAAGGAGAATTTAGCCTGGCCAGTGCACCCAACTAGGTGCATTTTTGGATTGTGGGAGCAAACTGGAGCACCCAGAGGAAACTCACGCAGATATGGGGAGAATGTGCAGACTCCACAGAGACAGTGACCCAAACCAGGAATTGAACACAGGTCCCTGGCACTGTGAAGCAGCAGTGCTAACCACTGTGCCACCATGCCACCCTATTGTGGTCTTGGGCAGACCAGGATCCATGCCAAACTGTGATACAAGCAGAAAGAATGCTTTCTATGACGCATCTGTAAAAGTTGGTGAGAGTCGTACTTGACATGCCAAATTTCCTTAGTCTTCTGAGCAAGTAGATGCTTCGGCGCGCTTTGTTAACTGTAATATTGCGGCGGGGGGAACCAGGATAGGTTGTTGGTGATCTGGATACCTAAAATCTTGAAGCTCTCGATGCTTTCTACTTTGTCCCCATTGATGTAGACAGGGACGTGCTCTCTATTACGTTCCCTGAAGTTGATGACAGTCTCCTCCATTTTGTTGACGTTGAGGTAGAGATAATTGTCGTTGCACCAGTTCACCAGATTCTCTATTTCATTCCTGTACTCTGTCTCATCATCGTTTGAGATCCGATCCACTACAGTGGTGTCATCGGCAAACTTGAAAATTGAATTGGAAAAATTTGGCCACACAGTCACAGGTGTATGAGGAGCATAGTAAGGGGCTGCAATTCATGTTCTGGACTGCAAAGGACGCTATGCACCACCCTTATTAGAGGTTCCTTTCCCTACTATATTTCTGTTGTGCTCTATGTTCCTCCTATGCATTTGTCCGACACTCCACCAATCCCAGACAGCCTTCTGAGCCGTGGTCAGTATTGTAGCTTCCTCCCTGTAGTCTTAATCCTTGTTCACACAGGGACCATACAAATACATATGTCATCCATTTTGTATTTCTCTACAATATGACAGAATTGGGGAAGTATGTTAATTTTTGTTCCCCATAGTGTGATGTCTTGTTCCTTTGAATATTCCTGCTTTGAAGAAGTAACCTTGTAATTTGTACTGCATGTGATTGTTACAATGCATGCAGCCTCCACACGTTACTTTGGAATACGCATACCATCTAGTGACAGAAACCAAAAGCTGCAGCATTTCAGATAAGCAAACTTCTTTTCTGGCTCTAATTCTGTGACGACAAATAATTGAAGAGTGGAGTGAATATATTCCTAAATCAATTCAATAATTTCGGAATTCGATTTTGAAATCCAGTTAAAGGAATTTTATGTTGGGGAAGAATTCCCAAAATTTAAATATTTCAGTGTATTTTTATGTACCCTCTCCTTCCCAGCCCACCCCACCACCCCAAAACAAATAGGATGTCATGATCATAGGCCATGGCATTTTTTGTACTGTGATTCTAAACTGCACAAAACACAACATTATTAGCAGAAATGAGATTGCACTGACAGGTTCAACATCCTTAAAGGTTCAATGTTACAAAGAAATTGCAAAAAACAAATGTGAGCTGTGTTAAGACTATCAATTATTCGCAATGTGGAACAACTAGACAAGTTATTACGTTATAACGTTAGTTCTCCTTTTAACAATCTTGCTTCTTTGAATAAAAATGAAGTGAAATTAAATGGATATAATTTTAGCATCAGAGCATATATACATTTGATAAACATTTTATTCTCAGCTGGAAAAGTTGAGATGAAAAGATCAGGCGTGGTTCAGTGGGTAGCTGACTCATTCCTGAGTCATAATGTTGGGGATTCAGCATGACCTCAGAGCCTTAATACAAAAGCTGACCGTTCCAGTGTGGTAATGAGGGAGTGCTGCACTTATATAGTGGCAGACAAAGCGTGAAATCAGGGCCTTGCCTGCCCTCAGCTGAAATTGAAGATGCTCTAGCACTATTCAAAAAGAAGCAGGGGAGTTTCCACTGGAGCTTCACCTAATATTTATCTCACCTCCAACATCACTAAAAATTTACATGGTCAGTATCTCATTGTTATTTGTGGGTGCCTGTTGTGTGCAAATTGGCTGTTGTGTTTCCTACATTGCATCAGTGATTACACTTCAAAAACACTTCTTTAGTTGGAAAGCCCTTTGGGCCATGCTGAAGTCATAAAGCAGTTTATAAATGCAAGTCTTTCTTTAATTTTATTTAGTGAAATGTTTAGTCTGACCATAGAGTCATAGAGACTTACAGCTTGGAAACAGCCCCTTCAGCCCAATTTTTCTATGCTGCCTTTTTTTTAAACCCTAAACTACTCCCAATTGCCTGCATTTGGCCTATATCCCTCTATAACCGTTGTACCCATGTAACTTTCTAAATGCTTTTTATAAGATAAAATTGTACCTGCCTCCACTACTACCAGACATTCACCACCCTCTGTATGAAAAAACTGCTCCTCTGGATATTTCTTTGTATCTCTCCCCTCTCACCTTTAAACCAATGGCCTCTAGATTTGGACTGCCCTATCCTTGGAAAAAAAATATTGACTGTCTACCTTATCTATACTCCTCATTATTTTATAGATCTCAATGAGGTCACCCCTCAGCCTCCTATTCTCTAGAGAAAAAAGTCCAGTCTATCCAGCCTCTCCTTATAACTCAAACCATCAATTTCCAGTAGCATCCTAATAAATATTTTCTGCACCCTTTCCAATTTAATAATAATCTTTCTATAATAGGGTGATCAGAACTGCATATGATATTCCAAGTGTGGCTTCACCAATGTCTTGTACAACTTCAATAAAATGTCCCAAATCCTGTATTCAGTGTTCTGACCGATGAAACCATGCATGTCAAATGCCTTCTTCATCACTCTGTCCACCTGTGACTCCACTTTCACGGAGCTATGAACATGCACCCCTAGATCTCTTTGTTCTATAACTCTCTCCAGCGCCCTACCATTAACTGAGTAAATCTTGCCCCAGTTCAGTCTACCAAAATGCATCATCTCACATTTGTTTAAACTCCATCTGCCATTTTTCAGCCCACTGACCCAATTGATCAAGATCCATTGCAATTGGAGATAACTTTCTTCACTGTTCACTATGCCACCGATATGGGTGTCATTTGTGATTGGAATTTTGCAGTTGTCCTACAAAATATTAAAAGCTTATGATCGGTAATTCATTTGTGTAAGCATTGGTGTTACAATAGATCATTCACAAAGTAACTTATTCCTGTGTTACACTCTGTACATAATTCTCCTCCTACCCAATCAGCAAGTCGGAATCAGAAAACTTGAAGTGTGGGATGTAGTGAGCAAGGTTAGGCAAAACTCTTAATACTATTCATTACATTTCCTGATTGAAAACTTTTTTTTACATTTATGAATTTTCCATTCTTCAAAAGCAAACATACCTCTTAAACTTGTCCATGGTTGGTGTCACTGGCTAGGGCAGCATTTATTGCCCATCTTTAATTGTCCTTGAGAAGGTGTGGTGAATCACTTCTTGAACTGCTGATTATTTGGTAAACTCAAGAAGTAAGTGCAGCAGTCGAGCCTGCTCTGCCATTCAATACGAGCTTGGGCTGAACTCCATTTTCCCACCTGGTCCCCATATCCCTTGATTCCCTAAAAGAACAAGTATCTCTATATTGCAGCCTTAAATATATTCAATGATGGAGCATCTACAACTTTTGGGGATAGATAATTCCAAAGATTCACAAATTTCTGAATCAAGTACATTATCCTCATTTTGGTTCGAAGCGATCAACCCCTTATCTTGAAACTGTGTCCACATATTTTAGATTTTCCAAACAATGGGAACATCTTTATGTCCACCTTTTCAAGCCCCTTAAGAATTTTGTAGATTTGAGTGCGACCACCCTCATGCTTCTGAAATCCAGAGAATTTAAGCCCTATTTACTCAGCCTGTCATCATGGCACAACTTCTTCATCCCAGGTACTAACTTAGTGAACCTTTGCTATGCTGCCTCCAATGTGACTATGCCAATACATTGGAGCTTTGATCTACACACAGTGGTCTCACAAACACTGCACAGTTGCAGCAAGACTCCTATATTCTTGTAGTCTAATACCCTTGCAATAAAGACCAACATGCATTTGCCTTCCTAAATACTTTCTGCACCTGTATGTTAGCTTTCTGCATTCCCTGAACAAGCACACCCCAGCATATTTGAAGCTTGTACAAGACTCATACCTTTAAAATAAATTCTGCTTTTTTATTTAGAACATAGAACGTTACAGCGCATTACAGGCCCTTCAGCCCTCGATGTTGCGCCGTCCAATGTACCAATTTTATGATCCTCTATTCTAAACTATTCCAATGCTATCCATGTGCCTATCCACTGCCCATTTGAACACCCTTAAACTTGACGAGTCCACAACTGCTGCAGGCAGGGCATTCCACGCCCTTACTATCCTCTGAGTGAAGAACCCACCTTTAGCATCTGTCCTATAACTACCACCCCTTAATTTAAAGCTATGTCCCCTCGTGCTATCCATCTCCATCTGAGGAAGAAGGCTCTCACTATCTACCCTATCTAACCCTCTGATCATCTTATATGTCTCAATTAAGTCACCTCTTAGCCGCCTTCTCTCTAATGAAAATAACTTCAAGTCCCTTAGCCTTTCCTCATAAGACCTACCCATTATACCAAGCAACATCCTGGTAAACTTCCTCTGCACCCTTTCCAATGCGTCCACATCTTTCTTATAATGTGGCGTCCAAAACTGTACAGAATACTCCAAGTGCGGCCGCACTAGAGTTTTGTACAGTTGCAACATAACATCTCGGCTCCGAAATTCAATCCCTCCACCAATAAATGCTAACACACTATATGCCTTCTTAACAACCTTATCAACTTGACTACCAACTTTCAGAGATCTATGCACCAACTTTCAGAGATCTATGCACCTGTACACCGAGATCTCTCTGCTCATCTACACTACTAAGAGTCCTACCATTAGCCCTATATTCTGCACACATATTACTCTTACCAAAGTGCATCACCTCACACTTTTACACATTAAACTCCATTTGCCACTTCTTGGCCCAACTGTGCAACTTATCTATGTCCCTCTGCAAACTGTAACGTCCATCTTCACTATCTACAACTCCTCCGACTTTGGTGTCATCAGCAAATTTACTAACCCATCCCTCTACGTCCTCGTCCGGGTCATTTTTAAATCAACAAACAACAGTGGCCCCAAAACAGATCTCTGAGGTACACCACTAGTAACTAAACTCCAGGTTGAATATATCCCATCAACCACCACCCTCTGTCTTCTATCAGCTAGCCAATTCCTAATCCAAATTGCTAAATCTCCCTCAATCCCATGCATCTGCATTTTCTGCAGTAGTCTTCCATGGGGAACCTTATCAAATGCCTTGCTAAAATCCATGTACACCACGTCAACTGCCTTACCCTTATCCATCTCTTTAGTCACCTTTTCAAAAAACTCAATAAGGTTTGTGAGGCATGACCTTCCCTTCACAAATCCATGCTGACTATCCCTAATCAATTCATTTCTTTCTAAATGACTATAAATCCTATCCCTTTATAATTCTTTCCAAAACTTTCCCCACTACAGATGTAAGGCTCACTGGTCTATAATTTGCAGGATGGTCTCTGCTCCCCTTCTTAAACAACGGGACAACATTTTTGCCATCCTCCAGTCTTCCGGCACTACCCCTGTAGCCAACGACGACATGAAGATCAAAGCCAAAGGCTCTGCAATCTGTTCTCTAGCCTCTCAGAGTAACCTGGGATAAATCCCCTCCGGTCCAGGGGATTTATCTATTTTCATACTCTCAAGAATAGCTAACACCTCCTCCTTATGTACCTCTATCCTGTCTAGTCTACAATCCTGTATCCCAGTATTCTCTCCAACTCCGTTGACATTTTCTTGCGTGAAGACTGACAAAAAATATTCATTCAGTGCTTCAGTATTGATTCAGTATTTGAATCATCAAAATAAATAACTTCATACTTGTGTTGTTGCCCACTCCCCCAACCTATCCATATCTCTTTTCAGCCTCTCTGCCCTTCCTACAGCTTAACTTCCCACCTATACTAGTGTCATTAGCAAACTTTGATATATTAATCTCCGTCGTTGAATCTAAATCATTAATATCGATTGTGTTAGCGGAGACCTCAGCGCTGACCCATGCAACACTTCACTATTCACTGCTTGCTAACTTGAAAAAACCTATTTATGCCCACTCTCTGCTTTCTAGCAATTAATCAATCCTTTATCCATGCTAAAATATTATCTCCAATTCCATATTTTGCCTAGTAACCTTTTATTGTGGCACATTATCAAATGCCCTTTATAAATCGAGGTATATTTTTATTCTTTCATGGCAAGGCCAGCATTTGTTACCCATCACTAATTGCCATTGAACTGAGAGTGTCTTGTTCGGCCATTTCAGAAATCAGTTAAAAAGCCAGTACATTGCACTGCATCTGGAATCACATATAGGCCAGATCATAGAAGGATAGCAGATTTGCTTCCATAAATGACATTAATGAACCAGATGGATTTTATGACAATTAACATTGATTTCATAGTCATTTATTTTCATTAAGATTTGAATCCTTGTCCTGTTACAATCCCAACTGATAATACTTGACAAGTCAAAGTGAAATCTAGCTTTCTAGATCCTAACTTTTATTTTTATTTGAAACTGTGGAGGAAAGTTACTGTGCAAATTCACAGGAGTCTGCTGATTAACTTTTAATGCATAGAATAAAATATTTGTTGAAACAAAAATTAATTATATTATACCAGACAAAAAAGTTGGAAGGTTCTTAATATTAACACAAGACGATCTTTTGATTTAATTTATTATTGTAACATGTATTAGTATACGTTGAAAAGTATTGTTCCTTGTGCACTGTACAGACAAAGCATACTGTACACCGGAAAGGAATGGAGAATGTGCATAATATAGTATTACTGTCATAGCTAGGGTGTAGAGAAAGGTTAATTTAATATGACCATTCAGATATTTGCCCCAACTATATTGCTACAGCTCCACACAAAGTCAGAAAGATAAAGCAATTTATCATCTTTATCTTGTGGTCTGACACATTGCACTCGAAAGTAAATGACAGATAGGAGCAAAACAGATTCTATGGATTTCTCTATGACCCACCCTGTTGCTTGTCACACAGTGAACCAACAGGTCTCACTGAAGTTCAGTCTTCCTCGCAAGGATTTCCAATCTGCACATTTGAAGAACTCACTTTGGAATTCTGTCTAAATGTTGCTCCCAATGGGATGGCTTTCACAAGGATTCACCTCTATGGGTTTCAATTTGGCCTTCTGAGATTTCTTTCCTCTGAATCTTGGGTGCGTGCATGCCTCACCATCAAACACGCTTTCAGAACTTCAGTCACATTGAACACACCATTGCTGTCACAGGAAGGTTGGAGCCACTAACCTTTCGCTGCCCTCTTAGATCTTCTGGGCTTCTCTGAAGCTTGCTTTGCTTCAAGTCTTCTTCTCACAATTTTTCCTTTAACTTGGAGCTATTTTCTCACCCCTATCATTTATCTATCTATTGCTGATCCCTGCCTTTGTCTCTAACTGGGTTTTTATTCCGGGGTCTCTTTCTGTCCCACTCCCTGGTTTAGGGCTGCATTTTATTTTGGGACCTTCTCCCTGTCCACCTGTCCTGCTCTCTGGGACACTTTCTCTTGAATGGCTTTCTGGTTCCAGGTGATCGGACCTGCTATTTCATGCTATTTCACTATTTTACTTCTATGCATGTGCACAGGGCTGATTCCCAACCTGAAGATGGTGAAATGAATGAACTGGACATGTGTGGCTATTTCCTGGCTGGCATATGCTAAAACCCTAAGTTTCCAAACTCTGACTGCTGATCCAAAACTGTAGTAAGTATTTATCTTTCCATTCCCAAGAACATTAGCCTGGGCCTTGGGATTACTAGTCCGACGTAATTACCACAGTGCCACTTTACATCCTATGTAGATGTAGATGCTCCATCTACTGGCTCCTCTTAATGTACTTTATTCATTACACCCTCAAAAAATTCTGATAAATTTGTCAAACAGGATTTATCTTTGACAAACCACATGGACTTGTTCTAATCATAGACTTATTTTTCTAAATGTGTTAAGATATTTTAGATAATAGATTCCATCGTTTTTGCAACAACTGGTGAGCTGACTGGACTATTGTTCAGTTTTTCCCTCTCCCTCACCTTTTGAGAAGTGGAATTCAGCAACGATTAGTAGCAGTTGACCCTGCCCTTTGATATTTTTCCAAATCTTTCCAGTTGCAGTTTTAGTGTAAATGTCACAAAATTCCAATGGATCCTGCTTAAACAATATCCTGATTTTAAATTTTTATCCTTGTCTTCATCTCTCCTGCAGCCCCACAATTCTCAGATCTCTGCACTCCTCTAATTCTAGTCTCTTGAGCTCCTAACTGCACAATTAGCTGCCAATGCTTCAAGCTCAGGAATTCTCTCCAAACTGAACCTTTTTGCCTCTACCTCATTTTTCTCTTAAATTGCTCCTTAAACCTACCTGTTTTACTAAACTTTCGTCCTGTGCCCTAATATCCTCTTGCATGGCTAGGATTTGCACTATAATTCACTATGTCCCCGTGAAGCATTTTGGGATGTTCTATAATGTCAAAGGTGTTATTTATACGCAAATTATTGTTGGCACACCACTTCATATAGGGGGGAATGCGGGGGAGCTTAAAAGATCTAGAAGTGCAGTATCTTTTTTTGTCACTAGAGGATGCTTTAATGCTCAATAAAGCTGTTTGCTTGTTTCCTCCTTTCCCTTGATCTCTCTAGGTAGAATGTTGATAGTCGTTTCCCATGTATCACGGCCCGGATCTTTGCTGGAAAATTATAGCATGTTAATGCTGTGTGCAACTGTTAGAATACAAATTGGCCAATAAACTTAGGAAATGACAAGATATTCTGTGAATCTGCAGAGCTTGATGACTTAACACTATTCCATCGTTTGCATTGCACAAATGGTTCCTTAGCCTCCCTGTTGCAATTAAGACATTGCTGGATTTGCACATTAATTGCTTATTATACTTGCTACAGAAAGTTAAATCTGTGATTAAAAGCTTTACATACCATTTGAACAATGCAATAATTGTTAATTCAATTGTAAACAATCTCCGGCCCAGAAATGGAATAATTTAAAATGTTCTATCTTATTATTGCGATATAAAAGATGTAAGAAGATGTAAAAAGATGTAAAGATCTAAGAGATGTAAAAAAACTCTTAATTTCTTTCACACTTTTCCTTTTTTAATTAATCCAATCTCTATCTAATTTAATTCCTGTTCATTCTACTTTCTTCTCAGTCTTTGCTTCTGATTGATGTTCATTGACCTTGCCATTCAACTGAAGTCCCAGTTTATCCATTGTCAGTTTCCAGCAAGATAAGAACCAGAAATTATGTGAACTGATTCATTAACCAACAGAAAGCAGTGATTGGAGATAACTGGGTCCTTTTCTGGTTGGCAAGTTGTAACTAGTCGGGTACAATAGGGTTCGGTCCATGGGCTGTGACTACTTACAATCTATATTAATGATTTGGATGCAGGGATAGAATGCACTGCAGCCAAGTTTACATATAACACAGGAATAGGTAAGATATTAAGTTGCAATGAGGGAATAAGCAATTTACAAACAGATATAGATAGGTTAGATGAGTGAGCCAAAACTTAGCTGATGCATTTTAACGTGGATAAGTGTGAGGTTATCTGCTTTGGTTGGAGGAATAAAAAGGCAACTTATCTAAATAGAGAGAAACTTCAAAATGCTTTAGTGCAGAGGAACCTGGGTTTCCTTGTGCAAGAATTTCAGAAAGTTATTATGCAGGTGCAGCATGTAATAAGGAAGGAAAATTGAATTTGGTATTCATTGCTAATAGAATAGAATATAAAATCAGGGAAGTGCTGTTGCAACTGTGGAGGGCATTGGTGAAACTGCATCTGGAATACTGTGCACAGTTCTGGCTCCCTTACTTGAGAAAGGTTGTAAGTGCATTAGAGATGGAGAAGGTTCGCTAGATTGATTCCAGGATTGAAAGGCTTGTTTTATGAAGAAAGATTGAGCAGTTTAGGTCCATTCTCACTGGAGTTTAGAAGAACGAGACGAGATCTAGTTGAAGTATAGCTGTTGGGGTGCCACAGGGTTTGGTTCTTAGGCCCTGACTATTTACAATCTATATTAATGATTTGGATATAGGGATAGAATGTATATAAGATTCTAAGGGGATTTAACAGGATAGACGTAGAACAGATATTTCTGCTTGTTGTTGTACATTTCAAAATGAGAGGCCATAGTTTTAAGCTCAGGGCTAGCAGATTTAAAACAGAAATGAGGAGGAATTGCTTCACTCAAAGGATTGACAATCTATGGAATTCTCTATCGCAGAGTGTAGTAGATGTCAGAAGATTAAACGTAGTTAAGGAGGAGATAGATGGATTTTTAATTAGTAGTAGGATGAAGGGATATGGGAAACAGGCAGGAAAGTGGAGATGAGCCCAATTGTGTTGAATGGCAGAACAGGCTTGAGAGGCTGAATTGTTGACGCCTGATCCCAGTTTCTATGGACTTATGAAAAGTAAAGACCAAAGCCTAATGATCAGCTGGTTCCACTAGATGCCCCATCCCAGAAAATTCTGGTCCATTGATAACCCCTTTGGGCTCTCGTTTCAAGAAACTTGTGGACGCAGGAAGCTCATGGGTCCCACCAGTGACAACATCTCTGCTAATCACCAATTAAAAGCTGCAAATCACACAATGCTAAATTGTATCACGAGTGAAGTTCAAGTTTAAACTCTGTGTTTAATGATTTCAATCGATGGCTTTGTAGCTCTCTGGTGTGGGGAATAAATCCTGTTATTGTCTGGTGATCTAAACGTTCCTATGTTGAGATTGTGTTGCAGTTCGATAGAAAGGATGCTGTGTTTGCGGAAGTACTGCAACACACATTCTTTCTTTGAAGAGAACCAAGATTTGAGGGAGGGGTTTGAAATCTGAGCAAAATAGAAGAAATTATATTGATAGCCAGTTGGGCATACCATTTTCTGTTCACCTCAGATATCTCTTTGCAATTCACTTTCAACCATTCCAAAAGAGAAAGAACTCTATCTGTAGAGTTTACAGCCTTTGGAACTTCGAACCAACTTTTCGGGGAGGAGAAGTAAGAAGTAAAACTGAGTGTATAACATACATAGTTTTAACTCATATTGTTAAGTTCTGTTGTGACATAAATAAATGACTTGGATGGAAAAGAAGATGGATGGGTTTGTAAGTTTGCAGACAACACGAAGATAGATGGAGTTGTGGATAGTGTAGAAGGTTATCAATGGATACAGCAAGACATAGACCAATTGCAGATATGGGCAAAAAAATGGTAGATGGAGTTTAATTTGGGCAAGTGTGAGGTGCTGCACTTTGGGAGATCAAATGTTAAGGGTAAGTATACAGTTAATGGCAGGACCTAAACAGCATTGATGTACAGAGCGACCTTGGGGTTCAAGTCCATAACTCCCTGAAAGTAGCCACATAAATAAATAGGATCTTAAAGAAGGCGTGTCTTTATTGGCTGGGCATAAGTACAAAAGCCAGGATATTATGTTGCAGCTTTATAAAATTTTGATTAGGCTGCATTTAGAGTATTGTGTTCAAATCTGATCGCCACATTACAGGAAGGATGTGGAAGCTTTGGAGAGGATGCAGTAGTGATTTACCAGGTAGCCTGGATTTGAGGGTATGAGCTATAAAGAGAGGCCAGGGATGGTGGTGCAAGCAGATACAATAGGAGCATTTAAGGTGCTTTTGGATCAGCACATGAATACGCAAGCAATACAGGGATATGGACCAAGGACAGGCAGAAGTGATTAGCTTAATTTGGCGTCATATTCAGCACACTATCACAGGTCAAAGGACCTATTCCTGTGCTGCATTGTTCTATGCTCTAGAACAGAGGTCTCCAAACTACGACCCGCAGGCTGCATCTGGCCCACAGTGGGCTGCATCCGGAGCAGAGTTTGGAGGCCGCTGTCCTAGAAGTTAATATTGTACTGGTTTTAAGTCTTGTGTATAATAATGTTTTTGTTTAAAAACATGAAATCTTGAGGTGAGATTCTGTTGGTTAAAACAGAGTTCTCTTTAAATATAATGGTCTCTAACAAGATGATAACGCTATATGAATGGCATCTCTTACAGCATAGAGTTCTCATGGAAATGAGTTTTGTAAATTGTTCACATAGTTTTTATTTTTCGTATAAAAACTGTTATAAACGTTTCAGAAACTAGCAGCATGTGACAGTAGACAGGGAGGGAAATGGGAGATTAAGTGTTACAGCACCTTCCATCACAACAGTAGGAAGAAGAATGGGATCATCCAGTTTTAAACTGATTACATGTGGCAGAGCAACTACATTGGAAATGAAAGAAATTGGTAGAAAAGATTCTGTCGTTACAATTATCTCGACATGAAGGCTGTGGGGAACACAAAGTCAACAAGAATCAGGCTATTGAACTAATTTTGGGTATACAAGTGGAAACTAGCAAGTAAAGCCTGTGGTGTGTGTGTGCGTGTGTGTCTGTGTGTGTATACCCATACATATTGTATCCAAAATAACTGCGTGCTGGTGCTGGGGAAGCTCTTTTCTTTTCCTGTCCTCATTGTTAGCTCAGCTGTCCACATTGACTCCAACTCTATGTGTCTTTAGTTAGAGTTATCATATCCGTCCTCACACCTGAGTGGAAGCATCCTGGATATTGCTGGAAGGGGTTTTTTACTTTTTCACTTTATAACTGCCCACACCCACCCAACTCTACCAAACATAGATCCAGACTACTCAACCGCTCCTCATAGGACAAACCTTTCATTCCCGGGATCACTCTTGTGGACCTCCTCTAGACCCTTTCCAAGACCAGCACATCCTTCTTTGGATATGGAGCCTGAAACTGCTGACAATACTCCAAATGGGATCTGGCCAGAGCTTTATAAAGCCTCAGCTGCTCTATTCTAGCCCTCTAGAAATTGAATTTGCCTTTCTAACTGAACCTGCAGGTTGACCTTTAAGAGAGTCCTGAACCTGGACTCCCAAGTCCTTTTGTACTTCAGATTTCTGAAGTTTTTCTCCGTTTAGAAAATTGTCTAGCCCTCTGTTCTTCCTACTAAAGTGCATAACCTCAAACTGTCCTATGTTGTATTCCATTTGCCACTTCTTTGCCCACTTCCGTAACCTGTCCGAGTCATTCTCTAGCTTCAACACTACCTGTCCCTCCATATATGTTTGTATCATCCGCAAATTTAGCAACCATGCCCTCAGTTCCATCTTCCAACAAAGAACAAAACAGCACGGGAAACAGGCCTTTCGGCCCAACGAGCCCGTGCCGTCACCCCAATGTTCCCACCTCTACCCGTGATCCCTGTCTATGTTTATAGATCTATGGATTAAAAACCAAATTTGAGATAATTTAGGGAGAATTTGTTTTGCCAATTAGCCTAAGAGCACATCTTTAGGATGTAGGAGGAAACCGGAGCACCCGGAGAAAACCCACGCAAGCACGGGGAGAATGCGCAAACTCCCACAGACACAGGCCAAAATCCATGTATCTGCACAGCACAGCGATAGTCACTGAGCTGTCGTGTTGCCCATCAGATGGTCCAGGTCAAGCGTACACTAACGACATGAAGCACTAGGATACTCCCAAAAAAAAATCCAAGAGCAGCTCTCTTACGACCCATCGCATGTATGCCCCTTGTTAGACAAGGTGGACCAAAGCACCTGTAGGATAAAAACAAGTACATCAATATCACCATCTATTTACACACTTCCCAGGGACTCCCAAGGCTCATGATCCCTATTTTAAATCAGTTTTCTATACCCTTCCATTCCCTTTCTGTTCATGTGCCCATCTGAGTATTTCTTAAATAACTCCAGAGTGCCTGGCTCCACCACTTTACTTGGCAGCGCATTATACCCCACCACCCTCTGTGTGAAAGAACTCCCTCTAGCATCCAAATTATACCTTAGGCCACTCACCCTAAGCCTCATGCTATTCGAGTCCATCCAAGGAGAAAGCTTAACCCTGTTTACTCTGTCGATACCCCTCATAATCTTGTACACCTCTATTAGATCTCCTCTAAGTCTACGTCTTTCCAAGGAAAACAGTCCCAATTTGCCTAACCTCTCCTCATAACTCAGACCTTCCATACCAGGCAGCATCCTGGTAAACCTCCTCTGCACTCTCTCCAGAGTCTCCTCGTCCTTCTGATATTAAGGCGACCAGAACTGGATGCAGTGAGGTCTAACCAATGTTTTATACAACTGCAACATTAAAGGCCAGCCCTTGTACTCTATACCCCTTCCTATAAAGGCTAGCATACTATAAGCTTTCTTCACAACCTTCTCCACTTGCTCTGTCACCTTCCAGAGACTTGTTCACCTGCACCTCCAGGTCCCTCTGCGTTTCTATACTCTTAATAGGTCTAACCTTTATCATATACCTCCCCCTTACATTCTTTCTCCCAAAATGCATCACCTCACATTTATCAGGATTGAATTCCATCTGCCATCTATCTGCCCAAGCTACCAGCCTATATCCTGCTGCATCGCCTGACAATGCTCCTCACTATCTGCAAGTCCAGCCAACTTTGTATCGTCTACAAACTTGCTGATCGCTCCACTTACTCCCTCTTCCAAGTATTTATATATATTACAAATAGAAGAGGTCCCAGTACTGAGCCCTGCGGCACACCATTAGTGAGCGACCTCCAGCTAGAAAAGCACCCTTCTACTATTACTCTCTGTCTCCTATTACTAAGCCAGTTACTTATCCATCTAGCTACCTGTTCTTGTATCCCATGAGCCTTGACCTTCTCAACTAACCTCCCATGAGGGACTTTGTCAAACGCCTTACTGAAATCCATATAGACAACATCAACGGCTCATCCTTCGTCGACCATTTTGTCCCCTCCTCAAAAAACTTTACCAGATTCGTAAGGCACAACCTCCCCTTAACAAATCCATGCTGCGTATCCCTGATCAGATCGCAACGCTCTAAATGCCTATACATCCTATCTCTAAGAATCCCCTCCAACAGCTTCCTTACCACTGACGTCAAACTCACCAGCCTATAATTTCCAGGGTTATCCCTACTACCCTTTTTAAACAACGTTACAACATGAGTCATTCTCCAGTCCTCTGGGACCTCACCTGTGTCGAAAGAAGAGACAAAGATTTGTGCCAGAGGCCCAGCAATTTCACCTCGCACCTCCCTAAGCCGCCTGGGATAAATGCCATCAGGCCCCGGAGATTTATCAGTTTTAATGCTACCTAGAAGCTCTAGCACTTCCTCCCTCAGTATGGATATTTCCCTCAACTGGTCCACAGCTCCCTCAGAGATAGAAGCTGTCAACAAGCCCCTCTCCTTTGTGAATACCGATGCAAAGTATTCATTCAGGATCCCCGCCATTCCCTTGGGCTCTAAGCACAGTTCCCCTCCTCTGTCCCTAAGAGGTCCGATTTTTCCTCCAACCACCCTTTTATTCCTAACATACGAGTAAAAAGCCTTTGGATTTTCCTTAATCCTATCCACCAAAACCATTTCATGCCCCCTTTTTGCACGTCTAACTCCCCGTTTGAGCTCCGTCCTACTCTCTCTGTATTCCTCCAACGCTGCCTCCGTTCCCAGCTGCTTTGACCTATCATACGCCTCTCTTTTCTTCCTAATCAAGTCCTCAATATCCCTAGTAATCCACAGCTCTCTAATCCTACTTTTCCCATCTTTCCTCTTAGCCAGCACATATCTATCTTGCAACATTTTCAGTGTTCTCTTGAAAGAGTCCCACATGCCTACCGTGGTCTTACCCTCGAACAACTGTTCCCAATCAGTTTCCATAAGTTCCTGCCTAATCTGACCATAGATAGCCTTCCCCCAATTCAGCACCCTGCCCCTAGGGCAACAAGCATCCTTTTCCATCTGTATCCTAAAGTAGACAGAATTGTGGTCACTGTTAGCCACATGTTCCCTACTACAACATCAACCACCTGATCTGGCTCATTACTCAGAACTAAATCCAATATAGCCCCTTCTCTAGTTGGGCTAGCCACATACTGCTCCAACGATCCTTCCAGTACACATTTTACCAATTCCTGCCCGTCCAAACCCCCAGCTCTAGGTACCTTCCAATCCACCCTAGGGAGATTAAAATCTCCCACTATAAGACTCTGTTCTTTCTGCACCTATCCAAAATGTCTTTACATATGCCTTCTTCAACTATCCGCGGGCTATTGGATGGCCTATAATACACACCTAGCATAGTAATCACCCCCTTTCTATTCCTCAACTCCACCCACAGCGACTCTACTCCTAATTCCTCTGTATTGTCCTCCCTCTGCACCGTCGTGATGCTCTCCCTAACTAACAATGCCACTCCTCCACCTCTTCTGGACCTTCCTCTGTCACACTTGAAACAGTTATACCCAGGAATATTCAGTTGCCACTGCTCCCCTTCCTTTAACCACATCTCCGTCACCGCAACCACATCCAAGTTCCTTGCAAACATTAAGGCCCTAATTTCATCCGTTTTTCCTGTTACGGTCCTCGCATTGAAATAGAAACACTCCAGACCTCCAAGCCCACTTGGAACCTCCTTCTTCCTGGTGTATTTCTTCTCATCCAAGCTTCCTGTATCTCCCATCTCGTTCTCTACCGAGCTGTCGGTCTCAGCCCCTCCCCCCCTCCATATTAGTTTAAAACCTGCTGAAATACCCCAGCTAACCTCCCAGCTAAGATATTCATGCCTTTCCCATTTAAGTGTTCCATGTCCCTTCTATACAGGTGCCCTTCTTCCACAAAGACTTCCCAGTTATCCACAAATATGAAATCCTCTGCCCTACACCAGTCCTTCAGCCACGCATTCAGCTGTGGGATCTCATTTCTTCTGGCTCCGCTATTACCCGGCCCTGGAAGCAGCCCCAAGATCGCCGCCCTGGAGGCCCTGCTCTTCAGCCTACCCCCAACTTCCTGAACTGCCTTTGTATATCCTCCCTGCTCTTCCTTCCTACATCCTTCTCTGTGAATAATCACATTCGCCTGGGTCCCCTCACCCTTCAAAATGCCCTCTACCCTGTCAGAGGCATCTTGCACCCCTGCCCCAGGGAGGCAAACTACCATTCTGGAGTCCCACCTTGGACCACAGAAGTGCCTATCTATTCCTTTAACCTTCCCATCCCCCACCACTATCTCCCTTCTAGCCCCTTTCCTGCCCTTTAAGGTACTTTGGTCCTCCTGCCTTGCCTTTTTTAACCCTCCGCCCTCGATATTTTGGGGGACTGCCACTGGGGAAGTCTTTGGACTGTCTCCCCTCTCCTTTTTTCTCCTTTCTTACAGTAATCCATCTCTAAGGGTCAGGTTTCCCCGCCTTAGGCTCTGGGTCCACCACCTTACTCTGTCTCCCTTCCATGATTGCCTCGTTCTCCCTACTAAAAATGCATCTTCCAGTTGCTGCTCTAGCTGCTGCTGGTATCTTGATACGCCATCAGCAGCTGTCAAAAGCCGGTATCTTAAACTACCATCTGTGTAACGCTTCCCACTAATACAAACAGGTAAGATTTATAAAGTCTACAAAATAACAGTCACGTTTAACTATCAGCTGTTGTAAAAGTTTCACAAACTTTAACATGAACAAATAACTTATATTACTGCCAACGATAGTATAAGCTTAAGGAGATCAGTCATGAGGAAGGGTTATGTTTGAGACACATTCTAGGTAGAAAATCCATTAACCCTTCTCCTTCAGGTATAAAATGCATTCATCCTTTCTCCTACTTCAGTACCTAGAGACCTGTCAGTGACTGCCTGTCTAGTTATCTGGGGTAAATAATTCCAAGAGTTCATCACCTACTGAGTGAACGAAATCCTCCTCATCTCTGCCCTAAATGAAACTTCATGTTCCTTGCTTGTGACTAACCTCCTGTTCCAGTGCCTTTTCTTCCAGGGATATTGTCATTGCTGCATCTAGTGTCTTTAGCCCTGTAAGAAATTTTAGAAGCTTTGGTGAGGACGCCTCCCATTCTTCTCAGTCCTCCATCAGATCTCCCCTCATACTCCTTTGCTCCAAGGAGGACAAGCCCAACTTCTGCAACCCAAACCTTGTCACTAAAATCCCCTCATCCCTGGACCTATTCTGGGAAACCTCCTTCTGCACCTCCTGTATCATTACATCCTTCCTTAGTGGCCAGAACTGAACATAATACTCTGGAAAATGGCAAGACAGAACTGTCCAAATGTTCAGTATAACATTACTGCTTTTGCACTCGATGCCTCTATTGATGAAGCCCATGATCCCCTTCATTTCGTTATTCAGTCAACAACATGCAAACCTCCTCCACATAGGCAGATGGTTTTTGGCTACAAACTCTGGCACCTGCTCACATCTTAATAGCATCAAGATAGACTTGAGATCCTGAATGAATACTTTGCGTCGGTATTCACGCAGGAGACTGGCCAGATGTCTGTGCCTGACGTTGACAAAGTTGAGGATCGGTTGAGGGAAATAAGGATTACGAGGAAAGAGGTGTTGGGGCTGTTAGGCAGCTTAAAGACATATAAAGTTCCGGGGCCTGATGGCATTTACCCCAGGCTGCTAAGGGAGTTGAGGGAAGACCTAGCTGGGCCTCTGACGCAAATCTTTGTCTCTTCCTTGGACACAGGTGAGGTCCCAGAGGACTGGAGGATAGCAAACGTAGTACCGTTGTTTAAAAAAGGTCAGAGGGATCACCCAGGGAACTATAGGCCGGTGAGCTTGACTTCAGTTATAGGTAAGCTAATGGAGAGGATCCTCAGGGACAAGATGTATGAGCATCTGGAGCGCTGCGATCTGATCAGGGATGCAGCATGGCTTCGTCAAGGGGAAGTCTTGTCTTACAAATCTAATGGAATTTTTTGAAGAAGTGACAAAAACAGTTGATGAAGGACATGCTGTTGATGTCGTCTACATGGATTTCAGTAAGGCATTTGACAAGGTTCCTCATGGTAGACTGATAGAGAAGGTGAAGGCGCATGGGATACAGGGTCGGGTATGTAGATGGGTCGAGAACTGGCTCGGGAGGAGGAGACAGAGGGTAGTAGTGGAAGGCTCTTTTTCCGGCTGGAAGCCTGTCACTAGTGGAGTGCCACAAGGCTCAGTACTAGGTCCTCTTCTATTTGTGGTCTACATAAACGACTTGGAAGTTGGGGTAGGTGGTGAGATCAGCAAATTTGCTGATGACACCAAGATGCTTGGATTGGCGGGTACAGAGGAGCAGTGTCAGGCAATACAACAGGACATAGTTGGTAGACTGGGCAGATAGATGGCAAATGGAATTTAATCCGATAAATGCGAGGTGATGCATTTTGGCCAAAAAATGTAGAAGAGAGTTATAGGATAAAAGGTAAAACTATACGGAGTATAGAGACGCAGAGAGACTTGGGGGTGCAGGTTCACAAGTCTCTGAAGGTGTCCTCACAGGTGGAGAAGGTGATAAAGAAGGCGTATAGTATGTTAGCTTTCATAGAAAAGGGTATAGAATACAAGAGTAGGAGTTTGATGTTGCAGTTGTATAGAACGTTGGTTAGGCCTCACTTGGAATACTGCGTCCAGTTCTGGTCGCCGTACTATCGGAAGGATGTGGAGTCCTTGGAGAGAGTGCAGAGGAGGTTTACCAGGATGCTGCCTGGTATGGAAGGACTGTCTTATGAGGAACGATTAAATAGACTGGGGTTGTTTTCCCTTGAAAGACGTCGGCTTAGAGGGGATCTCATAGAGGTGTATAAGATTATAAGGGGTATAGATAGAGTAAGTGGAGGTAAACTTTTTCCACCTTCAGAAATGGATAGGACGAGGGGTCATGGCCATAGGGTGAGGGGGGCTATGTATAAGACGAATATTAGAGGGCAGTTTTTCACACAAAGGGTAGTGGGGGTGTGGAATGCACTGCCGAGTAAGGTGGTGGGAGCAGGCACGCTAGAGCTGTTTAAGGGTCTCTTGGACAGCCACATGAGCGGTATGCAGATAGAGGGATATAGTAGGACTGTTTAACTATGGCTTTTTTTCCACAGGTAATTCGGTCCATACTTGACCAACAAGGAGCATGCATTCGGCAGGTGGTGCGAGGACAGCTCTTGGATGTTGATTCATGGGTTGCCTGGTACCTCATGTCGTAAATGAGTGCTTTATGTGGACCATCTGAAGGGCACCATGACAGCTCAGAGACTATCGATGTGGCTGTGCAGACACTTGGAATTGGGCCGGTGTCTGCGGGAGTTTGCGCGTTCTCCCCGTGGTTGCGTGGGTTTTCTCCGGGCACTCCGGTTTCCTCCCACAACCCAAAAATTCGCTCTTAGGCTGATTGGGAAACAAATTGTCCCTATAGTGAGAGTCTTCCATATTAGGAATAACCTAAATTTAGAATAGGATAATGGAATTGCTACTATATAGTTATGACGGCGGCGCGGGCTCGCTGGGCTGAAGGGCCTGTTTCCCGTGCTGTGTTGCTCTTAAAAAGGTGCAACTCCAACAAGATCACTTCAAGTTATTCAGTTCTGCCTTGGCTGTGTGTCTCTTGCAGTGAGGCTGCTTGCAATACATGTTTGGTCTGCAGGAGGCAGTGTTGACGGTGTCCATCCCCATAATTGTCCACTGGATTTTCCTGTTAGGAGAAACGCGTGCTGTTTGTCGCTCTCTGTTTGCCATTCCTGCCAAGAACATGAAGCACACTCTTTCCCCACGAAGGGAAACTCTGATATTTCCATGTCCTCAGAGCACCAAGTTAAATTGCAGCAATTCTGCCCAAGACCAGCTAATGCTGCTGTGAAATGTGCAGTTATTTATAGAGATATATGTTATGTTTAAGGGGAACATTTTAAGATTGTTTTTTTAACAACTGCCGAGAGGCAGTTGTTATGCGGCTCAAATGCTGGGAAAAACAGTCATTACTCATTTTGCAGAAGAGAGAGCGAATGAACAAAAGATTCCCTGGGGGTTTCTATTAAAGGAATAGATGGGTATAGATTGACAGGATCTTGTGATAATCTGGTGAGCAAGAGGAGCTCGGTCTGTGGCAAGCAATGGAGTATTATGGTAAGGTTATATAAGGCATTGGTGAGGCTGAATTTAGTGTTGTGTACACTTCTGGTCACCTCGTTACAGGAAGGATGTAAATAAGGTTGAAAGAATGCAGAGAAGGTTCACAAGGACATTGCTGGGACTTGAGAAGCTGAGTTACAGAGAGAGATTGAATAGGTTTGGACTTCATTCCCTGAAGCGTTTAAGAGTGAGGGGAGATTTGATAGAGATGTACAAGATTTTGATAGGTATACTCAGATTGAATGCAAGCAGGCATTTCTACTGAGGATAGAGGAGAAAAAAACCAGAGGGCATGGATTAAGGGTGAAAGAAAAGAAATTTAAAGGGAATATTAGGGGGGGGGATTCTTCACAGAGAGTGACAGGAGTGTGGAATGAGCTGGCAGGAAGGGCCAAAAGACCTGTTTCTGAACTGTAATTTTCTATGGTTCTATGGAAAGAACTTTCAGTTCTGGATCAATCAAAGTTCAGGAGAGGATAGAAGTGCAGGTTAACAATATGGACTTTCAACTAATTCTAGAGTCCAAGAGTCAAGTTTACAGCACGGAAACAGGCTTTTCGACCCAACTTGTCCACGCTGCCCTTTCTTTCTAAATCCCTGAGCTAAGCCCAGTTGTCTGCATTTGGCCCTTATCCCTCTATACCCAGCTTATCCATGTAACTATCTAACTGCTTTTTAAATAGACAAAATTGCACCGCCTCTACTACCACCTCTGGCAACTTGTTCTAGACACTCACCACACTGAAAATATTGCCCTTCTGGATACTTTTGTATCTCTCCCCTCTCACCTTAAACCTATGTCTTCTGGTTTTAGACTTCCCTACCTTTGGGAAAAGATATTGACTATCTAGTTGATCTATGACCCTCATTATGTTATAGACTTCTGTGAAATCACCCCTCAGCCTCCTATGCTCCAGAGAAACAAGTCCCAGTCTATCCAGCTTCTCCTTGTAACAAGAATCATCAAGTCCTAGTAGCATCCCAGTAAATCTATTCTGCACTCTTTCTAGTTTAATAATATCCTTTCTATAACAAGGTGACTACAACTGAAAACACTATTCAAAGTGTGGCCTTGCCAATATTTTGTACAACTTTAACAAGATGTCCTAACTGTGCATTTGTGTTCTGACCAATGAAAGAAACATAGAACATAGAACATTACAGCACAGAACAGGCCCTTCGGCCTTCGATGTTGTGCCGACCAATATAAAAAGCAATGCCCCTCCAAAACTAAACCATTCCCTTCTCTTCCATATACTTATCAACTAACCTCTTAAACGCCACCAAACTTGGCGCATCTACAACCGCTGCAGGCAGGGCATTCCACTCCCGAAACACCCTTTGGGTAAAGAACCTGCCTCTGATATCCGTCCTATAACTATCACCCCTTAATTTAAAGCTGTGTCCCCTCGTGCTAGCTTTCTCCATCCTAGGAAAAAGGCTATCACTGTCCACCCTATCTAAACCTTAATCATCTTATATGTTTCAATAAGGTCTCCTCTTAGCCGCCTTCTTTCTAACGAAAACAACCTCAAATCCCTCAGCCTCTCTTCATAAGACCTGCCCTCCACACCAGGCAACATCCTGGTAAACCTCCTCTGTACCCTCTCCAATGCCTCCACATCTTTCTTATAATGCGGGGACCAGAACTGCACACAATACTCCAAGTGCGGCCGCACTAGAGTTTTGTACAGTTGCAATATGACGTTGCGGCTCCAAAATTCAATCCCCCTACCAATAAAAGCTAAGACTACATATGCCTTCTTAACAACCTTCTCGACTTGACTGCCTACTTTCAGGGATCTATGCACATACACACCAAGATCCCTCTGTTCATCAAGACTACTAAGAATCCTACCATTAGCCCTATACTCTACACATTTATTATTTCTGCCATAGTGCATTACCTCACACTTTTCCACATTAAACTCCATTGGCCACCTCTCGGCCCAGCTCTGCAACTTGTCCAAGTCCCTCTGCAAACTATAACACCCCTCTTCACTATCTACCACTCCACCGACTTAGTGTCATCTGCAAATTTACTAATCCATCCTTCAATACCCTCATCCAGATCATTTATAAAAATTACAAACAGCAGGGGCCCCAAACAGACCCCTGAGGCACACCACTCGTCACCGAACTCCACGATGAATATCTCCCATCAACCACCACCCTCTGTCTTCTATCTGCCAGCCAATTTCTAATCCAATTAGCTAAATCACCCTCTATTCCACACATCTGCATTTTCTGTAGAAGTCTTCCATTGGCCACCTTATCAAACGCCTTACTAAAGTCCATATATACCACATCAACCGCCTTACCCCCATCCACCTCTTTGGTCACTGTTTCAAAAAACTCAATGAGGTTAGTAAGGCACGACCTACCCTTCACAAAACCATGCTGACTATCCCCAATCAATTCATTTCTCTCTAAATAACTATAAAGCCTATCCCTAATAATTCTCTCCAATACTTTGCCCACAACAGAAGTAAGACTCACTGGCCTATAATTCCCTGGACGGTCTCTCTTCCCCTTCTTGAACAACAGGACCACATTCGCTATCCTCCAGTCCTCCGGAACCACACCCGTAACCAACGACGACCTGAAGATCAGAGCCAGAGGCTCTGCAATCTCCTCTCTTGCCTCCCAGAGAATCCTAGGGTAAATCCCTAGGATAGAGGGTGATTTAGCTAATTGGGTTAGGAATCCCTAGAAACATACTGTGAATGCCTTCTTCACTACTCTGTCTACCTGTGACTCTACTTTCAAGGATCTATGAACGCGTGCCCCTTGATCTCTCTGTTCTGTAACTCTCCCCAGTGCCCTAACATTAACTGATGAAGTCCTGCCCTGGTTCAGTCTCACAAAATGCATCACCTCGCATTCATCGAAATTAATTTCCATCTGCCCAATTGATTAAGGTCCCATTGCAATTGGAGATAACTTTCTTCACTAACCACTATGCCATCAATTTAGTGTCATCTGCAAATTTACAAACCATGCCTCCTATATTCTCATCCAAATCATTAATATAAATGACAAACAACAGGGGGTCCAGCACTGATCCCTGAGGCATACAACAATTCTCTACAACCACCCTCTGGCTTCTGTCAAAAAGCCAATTTTGAATCCATTTCGATGCCTCACTTTGAATCCGGAGAAATTTAATCTTCCAGATCATTAATGTACATAGTGAAAAGTTGTGGTCCCAATACTGACCCCTCTGGAACACCACCAGTCATCAGTTGCCATCCTGAAAAGGACCCCCTTATCTCACTCTCTGCCTTTTATCTGTCAGCCAATCTTCTAGCCATGCCAGTACCTTGCCTCTAACATCATTGGCTAATGCTTATTTAGTAGTCTCCTGTAAGGTACCTTGTCAAAGGCTTTCTGGAAACCCAAATAAATCATGTTCACTCATTCCCCTAATTTCTTTGTTACCTTCTCAAAGAATTCTAATAGATTTGTCAAAAATGACCTCCCTTTGATGAAGCCATGCTGATTCAGCCCTATTTTACTATGCATTTCCAAGTACACTGCAGTTTCATCCTTAATAATAGACTCAGCAAGATGGACCCACAACCAAGGTTAGGCCAACTGGTCGATAATTTCCCATCTTCTGCCTCCCTCTCTTCTTAATGGGTATTTTATGTAAACCTTTTTCCAGTCCTCTGGGACCTTCCCTGACTCTACTCGTTCCTGAAAGATTATCACAATGTCTCCTCAGTTATCTCCTTGTAAATAAAGGAGTGAAGGGACACTGGCACTGAAGAGTTATTTCTGAATCTCAAAACTACTCATACCACCTTTTACAGATGCACCATAGAAAGCATTCTTTCTGGTTGTATCACAACTTGGTATGGTCCTGTTCTGCCCAAGACCGCAAGAAACTACAGAAGTCGTGAATGTAGCCCAGTCCATCACGCAAACCAGCCTCCCATCTGTTGACTCTGTCTACACCTCTTGATGCCTTGGCAAAGCAGCCAGCCTAATTAAGGATCCTACGCACCCCGGACATTCTCTCTTCCACCACCTTCTGTCGGGAAAAAGATATAAAAGTTTGAGGTCACGTACAAACCAACTCAACAACTTTCCTGCTGCTGTCAGACTTTTGAATTGACCTACCTCGCATTAGGTTGATCTTTCTCTATACCCTAGCTATTACTATAACACTACATTCTGCACTCTTTCATTTCCTTTTGTATGAATAGAATGTTTTGTCTGTAGAGCGTGCAAGACTTTTCACTGCACGTTAATACATGTGACAGTAATAAATCAAGTCAAATCAAATGTTATAGCATGGTTAAAGGCCATCTTATCTGTGCCAGTTCTCTCCAAGGACAACTTGGCTACTCCCATTCTGCTGCCTTTCCCAGTAGCCCTGCAATTCTGTTCAGTTCAGATAATTATCCAATACCGGCTTGAAATCCAAGATTGAACTTGCCTCTGTCACACTCTCAGGATGTACATTCCAGATCTTAACCACGCTGCATGGAAATATTTTCCCTCATGTCACCTTTGTTTCTGTTATCTGAAATCAGTGCCCGGGATCCTGTTTTTCTATTAACCACTTCCTCAATCTGCCCTGCTATGCTCAACATTTTATGCACATAATCCTCTAGATCCATTTGTTACAGTATCCCTTTTAGAATTGTACCCTTTATTTTTATTGCTTCTTCTCATTCTTCCTCTTGAAATGTATTATTGACATTTCTTTGCATTAAATTCCATCTGCCATATCTTTACCTATTCAACCAGCGTATCTGTATTATGTTGAAGTTTATCTTCGCTGTTCTCACATTTCTTAATACTTCCAAGGTTTGTGTTGGAAACATCTTCCTTGGTAAAGACAGATGCAACCATGCCCTTTTCTTATGTAAAAATCCCCTTTTTGGTCCCTAATAGCCCCTCAATGCGGTTCTTATTATCTTTATACAATTTATATGCCTATAGAAGACTTCTAGATTCTCTTTTTATGTTTGCTTCTAGTTTCTTCTCATACTCTCTTCACTTTTTTCTTCTATCATTTGCCTCTGTACTTTCTATGTTCAGCCTGAGTTTGACTTTTATTATCAACCTGACAATTATCAAATGTTCCCTTTATTTACTTGATTTTGCTTGTTATTCTAACAGTGCTGATTTCAGTTGTCTTGGCTTTTCCCTTATCAGAGTTTATCTTAACTTTACCAGAACCAGCTCCTCTTTAAAGACAGCTCATACCCCAGTTTTACTCAGACTTTGGATTTCTCCTTGTCATTTTCCATAGCCATCCTAATCCTTATGGTGCAATGATCCTGTCACATAAATGTTCTCCTACTCACATTTGGCAGTTAATCGTTCCCTGGTGCATTCTCTATGGCAATGCCTCTACCAATAGAGTTCACTCACCAACCAATCAGCACCCTTTTCTTATGCAATATAAATTATTGTTCTTTTTTGTTGTTCTTGTGAATCTGTCTTCATGAGGGCAAATGTAAAGCTTCAACATGTCTCTTTTTTTTCCAGCAATAATCAAGTTCTGTACTACCAAGCTAATAGAGGATAGATTACTATTTAATGTGCGTGTGTATTTGTGTATAAGCAATCCACCTTCAAGTGTATCCCAGGCCAGCTGAGAGAGTGGGAACTGTTTCTCGAGTTGTCAAGCAAGCTTAACAATTAATATTGAAAATAACTGCAAAAACATTCAAATTTCAAGCTGGCTTTAATGACAAAATCTTTGCATTATAGATTTGAATTAAAAAAAAACAGTTTTATGGGATGTGGGTGTCGCTGGCTCGACCATTATTTATTATCTTTCCTGTTCGCCCTTGAGAAGGTAGTAATGAGCTGCCTGCTTGAACTACTGCAATCCCTGAAGTGTAGGTACACCCAGCGCTGTTAGGGTGGAAGTTCCAAGATTTTGACCCAGGAATAATGATATATTCTCAAATCAAGATGGTGAGTGACTTGGAGGGGGTATTCCCAGGTATTTGCTGCTCTTGTCCCTCTTAGATAGTAGTGTTCATGGATTTGGAAGATGCTGCCTCAGGAGCCTTGGTGAGTTCCTGCACTGCATCTTGTAGATGGTAAACACAGCTGCTGCTGTTTGACGGTGGTAAAGGTGTTGAATGCCTGTGCAATCATTCTCTGGTTCTTTTCCCATGGCAATGCTCGACCAGAGTCAACCTGCCTGGTGGAATTTAAACAAGCTGTTCATTCCCTGGTGCATTCTCTATGGCATTCCCTAACAGCACTGTCAAGCTGCCATATCCTGGCTGATGTCAAGCTTCTTGAGTGTTGTCACTGAAAAGTCTGATTCTTTTCACTAATAGAGCAATGCCATGAATTGCAATCCAGTGTCATTTCTTCCCCTATACACTAAACTTCCACTGCGTCTAGAAATAGTTCTGGTATGGTCCATTATTTCTGAAGAGTAAAAAGAGCACAAATGAGTGTGGCCAGTTTAGGTCAAGGTATTCGCATTTTGTTTGTAAGCTGTATCTGTTTTCCTAGTTCCTGTTTCACATCCTGGCTAGTAATGTGAGTATTTCTAGAATTTGTTTTTTGGAAAATAATTGTTCCTCATAAAACATCTGGTAAAGCCAATTTTTAATTGAGTCATGCACATTAGTCAGATGTAATTCCAGATGTGTGTCAAATTAACTGATCTTAGCAACAGTTTCAAATGGTGTTTTGGCTGAGAAATCAGAGAGTGGAGGTTTCCTGATTTTTGTACTGGTAGCCCAGTCCAGTGAGAACAGATTAGATTTCCAGGATGGATAACTTTTTTGCAAGCACTGTCACAGTTCACATAAAAAGAATGGCCACTTGACAGGAACTCTGCTTTGACAAAGCTGTGTGGCTCAGGAAGTGGATGGAATTAACCAAAGAGGAAGGGCGTCATGGTTCAAATGTGCCATGCTCCCTCATAGATTTGAGTTCTGTTAGTGTCATCTTTCATCAAATAGAGGAATTAGACCATCAAACATGGCCAATTAATGAATTTGTGTGAAGTGAAGATGCATCAAACATTTGCAGAAAATAACTGAGCAGCTTTGCAAACATGGGAAAGGATCAGTTATGCTGCATGTGATTCACAAACATTGCAGCTTTTTAGTGAATCTAAATAGCGCACTGCCTTATTTGAATCTTTGTCCTGAAAGTGAATAAAATAAGAGACGGACCAAGGTTTGAACCATTTCTGGGTATCTTGGTACCAACCATCTTTGAACCATTAGAAGAGAACAAGAAGCCTTTATAAGGTCCAGTCTGCTAGCAGCCAATATTATTTTAGAATATTGTAAAAAGACTGATTGTTTTATCTTTTTAATTTAATTTTATCTTATGCAAAATAATCGCGAAGTACAAAATAAACACCATCTTTGTCCCCTCCCTAGATGTACAACTTATTTTTTCCCTTTTGTCTCTAATCCCCTTCCACCACCACCTCCCAGCATTTCAATGCTTTTTTCCAATGCTTTTTCCTGCCTCTCACATTAATTTCTCTTGTATCTGCGTATGTTGCTGGCGATTTCTCTCACTCTTCACATGTAGCCCCCCACCCCCGTGGATTTTATTCTTTTATATATGCTGTTTTTTTTTAAACAAAAAAAGCACACAGCAGCAACTAATAACATTGAGTAGGAAGCATTGTAGGTAACCTAGTCATAGGAAAGCGAAGATTTAAAGTGTGTGCTGTCAGCACAGCGTTGGGAGATAATGCCCCTTGACTCAAAACTGTCCTTTGTTCATTTTTTGAGGCTAGAATGATCATTTTCATTATCTGGGGTGATTGGTAGTGTTCTAGTGGGTACATGAATGACAATTGAGGTCAGTCTACACCTGGAAGGTTCTGCTGCAAACAGGCTAGAATATTGCAGACAGTTGAGTTTTGTAAAATTGCTCACTTGGGATCTATCTGCTCTTTGAGTTTTCTCTTATCCCTCTGATAGGCAGTGGTTTTCGAAGACTACTGCACTGTTTTTTTCAGTTGCTTGCGCCAGATGCAATGATTTTGAGCGCATTTCTCCCAGGCTCAAAGTTGATATCAGATTTCTTGAGCATAGCTTTGAGTGTCCTTGGAGTGTTTCTTTTGAATGTCATGGGTGTGCACCAATAGAACATAGAACATTACAGCGCAGAACAGGCCCTTCGGCCTTCGATGTTGTGCTGACCAATTAGGAAAAAGCAATGACCCTGTAACCTAAACCATTCCCCTTTCGTCCATAAACTTATCTACTAACCTATTAAACGCCACCAAACTTGGCGCATCTACAACTGACGCAGGCAGGGCATTCCATACCCTTACCACCCTCTGGGTAAAGAACCTACTTCTGATATCCGTCCTATAACTACCACCCCTTAATTTAAAGCTATGTCCCCTCGTGCTAGCTTTCTCCATCCTAGGAAAAAGGCTATCACTGTCCACCCTATCTAAACCTCTAATCATCTTATATGTTTCAATAAGGTCTCCCCTTAGCTGCCTTCTTTCTAACGAAAACAACCTCAAATCCCTCAGCCTCTCTTCATAAGACCTGCCCTCCATACCAGGCAACATCCTGGTAAACCTCCTCTGTACCCTCTCCAAAGCCTCCACATCTTTCTTATAATGCGGGGACCCGAACTGCACACAATACTCCAAGTGCGGCCGCACTAGAGTTTTGTACAGTTGCAACATGACGTTGCGGCTCCGAAATTCAATCCCCCTACCAATAAAAGCCAAGACTCCGTATGCCTTCTTAATAACCTTATCAACTTGATTGCCAACTTTCAGGGATCTATGCACATATACACCAAGATCCCTCTGTTCATCAACACTATTGAGAGTCCTACCATTAGCCCTATACTCTATACATTTGTTATTCCTGCCAAAGTGAATTACCTCACACTTTTCCACATTAAACTCCATTTGCCACCTCTCGGCCCAGCTCTGCAACTTGTCCAAGTCTCTCTGCAAACTAGAACACCCCTCTTCACTATCTACACTCCTCCGACTTTGGTGTCATCCGCAAATTTACTAATCCATCCTCCAATACCCTCATCCAGATCATTTATAAAAATTACAAACAGCAGGGGCCCAAAAACAGACCCCTGAGGCACACCACTCGTCACCGAACTCCACGATGAATATCTCCCATCAACCACCACCCTCTGTCTTCTATCTGCTAGCCAATTCCTAATCCAATTAGCTAATCACCCTCAATCCCATACATCTGCATTTTCTGCAGAAGCCTTCCATGGGCCACCTTATCGAACGCCTTACTAAAGTCCATATATACCACATCAACTGCCTTACCCCCATCCACCTCTTTGGTCACTTTTTTCAAAAAACTCAATAAGGTTAGTAAGGCACGACCTACCCTTCACAAAACCATGCCGACTATCCCCAATCAATTCATTTCTCTCTAAATAACTATAAATCCTATCCCTAATAATTCTCTCTAATACTTTGCCCACAACAGAAGTAAGATTCACCGGCCTATAATTCCCCGGAAAGTCTCTCTTCCCCTTCTTGAACAATGGGACCACATTCGCTATCCTCCAGTCTTCCGGCACTATAACCGTAACCAACGACGACCTGAAGATCAGAGCCAGAGGCTCTGCAATCGCCTCTCTCGCCTCCCAGAGAATCCTAGGGTAAATCCCGTCCGGCCCAGGGGACTTACCTAACTTCAAACCCTCAAGAATATCTAGCACATCCTCCTTATCTACTTCAATACTTTACAGTTTACAACCCTGTATCCCAGTGTTCTCCACAACTATATTTACATCTCCCTGTGTGAATACCGAAGAGAAATATTTGTTCAGTGCCTCTCCAATCTCTTCAGGCTCCACGCACAACTTCCCACTGCTGTCCATAACTGGCCCTAACCTTGCCCTAACCACTCTTCTATTCTTAACATATCTAAAGAAAGCTTTAGGATTCTCCTTGATCCTATCAGCCAAAGTCTTCTCGTGTCCCTTTTAGCTCTCCTCAACTCACTCTTTAGCTCCCTCCTGGCTAATCTATAGCTATCCAGTGCACTAACTGAGCCTTCAAGCTTCATCCTGACATAAGCCTCCTTTTTCCTTTTAACCAGCGAATTAACTTTTTTAGTACACCATGGTTCCTTACTCGACCATTTCCTCCTTGCCTGACAGGGACATACTTATCAAGGACTCGCAGTAGCTGCTCCTTGAATAAGCTCCACATTTCAAATGTTCCCAGTCCCTGTAGTTTCCTAGTCCAACCTATGCACCCTAATTCCCTCCTAATGGCCTCATAATTACCATTCCCCCAGCTATAACTACTGCCCCCATCTTCATGCCTATCCGTATCCATCAGCAAGGTGAACGTAACCGAATTGTGGTCACTATCACCAAAATGTTCACCAACTTCCAAGCCTAACACCTGGTCTCTCTCATTGCCCAGCACCAAATCCAATGTAGCCTCACCTCTAGTTGGCCTATCTACGTACTGAGTCAAAGTGTAGTTTATTCTCTTTGTACAAAATAAATTAACGACAAAATAAATTAATTACAAAATAAACAAAATAGTTTATTCTCAATAATTCTTACCTGACAGAACAGCATGATAACAGGGTAAGAGGTGAAAGCAGAGAGTGGAGAGTTGAACTCATTGACGCAGCTTTGTACAAAAACTGACCCCTCTAACGAGCTAGAGCTATAGCTATTCCAATCAATATTAGTGAAGTTAAAGTCCCCCATAACAATTACTCTATTACTTTCACTCCTGTCCACGATCGACTTTACAATCCTTTCCTCTACCTCTCTAGAACTTTCCAGATTCAGATTGTCTATAGAAGATTGGCTTTGTTGAGCAAATGTCAGGCATTCTAAACATATGACGACCAAACTAAGTTATGATCTTCAGTAAGGTATGGATGCTTGCCATATGGCTGAGCACCTCAGTGCCTGTGTATTATCTTGCCACCTGATCTTCAGAAGTTTTTGAAGGCAGCTTAAATGAAAATGTTTGAGCTTAGCATAACACTAGAACAAAGAACAAAACAGCATGGGAAACAGGCCCTTCGGCCCAACGAGCCCACGCCACCACCTTGATGCTCCCACCTCTACCCATGATCCCTGTCTATGTTTATAGATCTATGGATTAAAAACCAAATTTGAGGCAATTTAGGGAGAATTTGTTTTGCCAATTAGCCTAAGAGCACATCTTTGGGATGTGGGAGGAAACCGGAGCATCTGGAGAAAACCCACGCAAGCACGGGGAAAATGCGCAAACTCCCACAGATATAGGCCCAAATCCATGTATCTGCACAGCACAGCGATAGTCACTGAGCTGTCGTGTTGCCCATCAAATGGTCCAGGTCAAGCGTACACTAACGACGTGAAGCACTAGGATACTCTCGAAAAAAATCCAAGAGCAGCCCTCTCACGACCCATTGCGTATATGCCCCTTGTTAGATAACAAGGTGGACCAAAGCACATGTAGGATAAAAACAAATACATCAATGTCATCATCTATTGACACATTTCCCAGAGACTCCCAGGGCTGATGATCCCTATTTTAAATCAGTTTTCTATACCCCTCCATTTCCATTCTCTTCATGTGCCACGAATGGCCATGAAAACAATTGGACCCTTCCATTCCAAGGAGATGTCCTTAACAAGGAGGCAGCCCTCGCCCCACACCAATCCTAGCCATTCCTAAAATCCCACTGGTACTCCAATAGCACCGTGCCCACTACGCGTATGCAAGCACACATGTATCGCAAACACAACCATCCCGGTACACACACACACCCCCACCATACACACTTGTGTACAACTGTACCCCCACATGCGTACAACTGTACTCCTTCCCACACGCATACAACTGTACACCCCCGCACACACATGCACATATAACTGAGTCCCCCTCCACACACATAGATACCTGAACCACCGCCCACCCCCGACCCCCACACACACACACATACACACATACACAGTGCTGTATTACCTCCACCTCACACACAATCACTGTATCCCAGAGATGGGCAACACTTTAACACGTGGAAAAGGATGAGAAATAGTCAATGCTGCAACAATGTGATCATCAAGATGAATAGATGGTTTACTCGCTGAGTTTGTAGCCCAGCTCCTGTAGACCCTGTTCCTGCTCATCACAGACTGTCTGGAGATGTCCATTTTCTCCTTGTAAATGAAGGAATTCCTTCTTCAGGGTGCTTGGGGTCCAATTCTTCTGTAAAATACTTTGGGCCATTTCATGCTATTAAAGGTACTCAAGTTGTCGTTAGGCCAGTTGGTGGAATAATCACGATGATAATCATGCTTCAAACAGAGACTATTCACAGACTAATCAGGTGCTCCAAGTGCTTAAACAATGCCCTTCAGTTGTGTACATAATGTATTAACATATAATTAACAAGACTGAAGATGATTCCTTGCATCCAAAAATGAGGGATAAAAGAGAAAGGAAGCAGCAGCCAATTTTACAACTAGGCCGAATGGTAAATCACTAAATAACGAGAAGGGGAAGAAACAGCTTTGCAAAAGGGCGTATGCATGTCAGTCATTCCAGTTAGATCCAAGGAGACAGTCTGGCTTACACTAAGGAACTATCACTTCAAGTTCAGTATTATTGCCCAGCCCTGGTACAATTTAATGGCTGTAACAACAAAGCCAAAGTGCAACTGTTTCTTCTCATACACTAACAAGATGCCCCTGGATCAATCCTCAGACCCCATTTCTAAATACATTCTGCCGCACGATAGCATTAGCCTTTTAGTCAGCACCAACTTTCGTATGTGTCAATGAGTTCAACTCTTCACTTTCTGCTTTCACCTCTTACCCTGTTATCATGCTGTTCTGTCAGGTAAGAATTATTGAGAATAAACTATTTCATAAAAATGCAAGTTTGTCTTGCTCAATTTTCATGAGTAACTCTTCAATTTGGACCAGTTTGCAACCCATTTCTGGCCTGCTGACTCGGGGTGAATCAGCGCCACACATTCTGAGGGCTTCCTTGACCCTGGATTGCACTTCAAAGCCCAACAAAGTCTCCACTTTCAAAAGACCTCTCACTGCCTCCTGTACAAAATTGTGTACAAACTACAACTCATTCAGAACACTGCTACTGGCCTTCAATTCCAAACTGAGGCTGTCTCATTTCCTTACCTGCGTGGGAAGTAGTGGTATAGTGGCAATGTAACTTGGCTAGTGATCCAGAGGCCCAGGCTAATACTCTAGGGCAAAGGATCAAATCCCGCCACAACAGCTGATGGAATTTAAATTTAATTAATAAATCTGACATTTAAAAGTAGTCTCAGCCAGTAATAGTGCCCATGATACTACTACTGTAAAAATTCACCTGATTCATTGATGTCCATCCTAACTGTCCTGACCTACACGTGACTCCAGAGCCATAATCAATGCGGTTGACTCTTAAATGCTCTCAGAAAGGGTCGAGCAAGTCAGTTGAATCAAACTGTCATTAAGTCTAAAAGGGACAAAACTGGGCAGACCATTGATATTGACCTAGGCCGAACGGCACTGTGGCTGATCCTACGCTACATGGATTGAGCAACACAATGATTGGCACTGATGCCTCACAGCGCCAGAAGTCCGGGTTCAATTCTGGCCTTGGGTGACCGTCTATGTGGAGTTTGTATGTTCTCCCTGTGTCTGCATGGGCTTCCTCCAGATGCTCCAGTTTCCTCCTACTGTCCCAAGATGTTCAAGTTAGATAGATTGGTTATACTGAATTGCTCCTTAGTGTCTCGAAAATGTGTAGGTTAGGAGGAAGCATGTCAAGTTACAGAGTTAGGGCCTGAAAGGGATGTTCTGCAAGAGTCAGTGCAGATCGATGGACTAAATAGCCTCCTTCTGCAATGTGGAAACTCTATGATTGTATCACTGCAGTGGTTCGAGGCAGCAGCTCATCACCAGATTCTCAAGGGGAATAAATGTTGATCCAGACAGCAACATTGTCCACATCCCCTGAGAACAAAAATAATTGATCTCTACAGGTTCCTCATTCCCCAGCACTTCATCAAATTCTCATTCACATCTAAAAATTCTACCTTAGTTTGCCTCCATTCCACCTGTATAAGTTTTACTGTATCCCAACTCACATAGAATCCAGGTGCACAACCAGCTCCAGGATCGATGGCACTTAGTGCTTGTCCTAAACTAGTTAGCTGTTGACAATTTCTTTTTCTGACCTGTGAAAACCTCCTCAAAACCTAAATTCCCACAGGCCAAATCTTGCATGCATAAAGAAAAGTGGGCACAGCTGTCTTTTATTTATTCTTTCTCAGGATATGGGCAACATGAACTAAGCCAAAATTTGTTGCCCATCCCTAATTGCTCTTGAGATGGTGCTGAGCTACCTTCTTGAGTCACTGCAGTCCAGGTGATGTAGGTACATCCATAGGGATTAGAGAGTTTCAGGATTTTGACCCAACAACAGTGAAGGAAAACAGTATATTCCTAAGCCAGGATTGTGTGTGACTTGGATGGAATTAAAGGTTGTATTTTTTCTATGCATCTGCAGCACATCTTTTTAGTGATAGAGATTATAGGATTGGAAGATATTATCGAAGGAGCCATGGTGAATTGCTACATTGCATCTTGTATATATTGTCACGGTATGTTGGTAATGGACATCAAGGAACTGCTTTGTGCTGAATAATGTCAAACTTCTTTGTGCTGAATAATGTCAAACCTAACTTCAGGTTAGGTGCTGAGTAGCCCCAGTAGAAACCTAACCAGGGTATCGGTGAGTAAGTAAGTGCTGCAGGATAGCACTGTCAATGTTATTGTTCATTACTTTGTTGACGATTAAGAGTAAACTAATGTGATAGTAATTGGCCAGATTGGATTTGTTCGTGCTTTGTAAACAGGATACACTATGGCAATTTTTCTCATTGTTGAGTAGATGGCAATGTTGTAAGTCTTTTGGAACAGCTTGTCTTTGTTAACTGTTGCAGTCCATGAGAGTTACAGAGTTTCAGGATTCTGACCCAGCAACAGTAAAGGAATGATGATATATTTCCAAGTGAGGTTGGTGTGTGCCTTGGAGGGGAATTTCCAGGTGATAGTATTCCATTGTACTTGCCCCCCTTCTCCCTTTTTTGATAGCAGAGTGGTTTGGAAGATGCTGCATGATTTAATTTGATTTATTATTGTCACGTGTATTAGCTTACAGTGAAAAATATTGTTTCTTGCATGCTTTACAGAAAAAGCATACCATTAATAGAGAAGGAAACAAGAGACTGCAGAATGTAGTGTTATAGTCATAGCTAGGGTGTAGAGAAAGATCAACTTAATGCAATGTAAGTCCATTCAAAAGTCTGATGGCAGCAGAGAAGAAGCTGTCCTTGAGTTGGTTGGTACTTGACCTCAGACTTATATATCTTTTTCCCGACGGAAGAAGGTGGAAGAGAGAATGTCTGGGGTGCATGGCGTCCTTAATTATGCTGGCTGTTTTGATTGGAAGAGCTTGGCTAGGGAATTGATAAGTTCTGGAGCGCAAGTTTTCATTACTGTTACCAGAATGTTGTCAGGGCCTTTGCAGTATCCAGCGCCTCCAATAAACCATTATATCAGTTTCATCATATCCCTGATCATAAGAGATATGGCCTAGGTGGGATTGTTGTCAGTGCAGGCTTGATGGGCTGACTGGCCTCCTCCTGCACTATCGGGATTCCATAATTGTGCAGTTTGAATTCAGGAGTACTGAGGGTAACTGGAGCTGTTGCCTCAGGCCAAACCTAAACATGCAAATAGCATAGCACAAACAAGGAGTACATCAAAATCCATAATGAAAAACCACACTGACCTCCGCAGACAAACATGGGACATGGCGGACAGAGTACCCTTCGTCGTCCAGTACTCCCCTGGAGTGGAGAAGCTACAACATTGTCTCTCGAGCCTTCAACAAGTTATTGATGAAGACAGAGACTTCGTTAACACCATCCCCACACCCCCACTTCTTACCTTCAAGCAACGCACAACCTCAAACAGACCATTATCCATAGCAAACTATCCAGCCTTCAGGAGAACGGTGATCATGACACCACACAACCCTGCTACAGCAACTTCTGCAAGACATGCCGGATCATCGACACGGATGTCATCATCTCATGTGAGAACACCACCCACCAGATACACACTACATATTTTTCCAACTTGGCTAATGTTATCTACCTGATCAGCTAACCTTTTGTGGAGAATTTGGTGGATGGGGAAGGGAATATGGCAGTTTCCAGTTTTGTGGAACTGATGCATTGAGCTTTCCCTGGCTGACATCATTGAATAAATTCGCCTGTAATGGTTATCTGCACAGAAATGCCCTATGATTGAAGATTTCCCCCCCTCCCCCCACTTTAACACAGATTAGATAGGTGTTGTGAGAATAGATTTGACCTGTGAGGATTTTGGGTGCAGAGTTGGGTTTCTGGTCTTATGTTCAGTGAAACAGGACTTTTAACATCCTGATCCACTCAAAAATATTACAAAAAATTATCATTAATTTGAGGCTAGTCTATTCTGTATGGTAAAACATTATTTCATTGGTGAATCTGATGTAATTGGGGAACTCACTAGTTACGCAATGTCTCAGTTATGATTTTAAGGGAGCTAAGTTAACTGATGAAGCAGAAGATCAACGTGGTATGTTGTGGAGCTATGTTGGTGCAATTCCTTGCTCTGATTCATATTTCTAAGATATTGGCACAATGTCAGAACACTATTCAAACCATAGAAGTTTTCATTTATTTTAACCAGTTTAAAAAAGGATCATAGGGTGTGATTTTCCTCCCCCGCCATGTTGGTTGAGTAGTGTGGCAGGAAATTTTAAGCATGAGGCTAAATAAATGATTTCCACTCAGTGTCCAGCCTCCAGGCTGATTCCCCCAGGCAGTTTTTAAAAAATTATTTGGCTTTGTGTGAGAAATGGGACAAGGCTGAAATAAATATTTACTACCTCACTTAAATCCATTTGTGGAGCTCCAGACTATATTGCCTGATCACTTGGATTTCTGATCTTGCTGATGAAGATTCCCATTAGTGGGGGTCACAGCTGGTCCTCGGCAATGGTGACCAGAAATGATGGCCTCTCTGATGGGATTGGAGGCCATTGAGGTCCCTGGAAGGTTAGTGACATGGGACCGTGGCAGAGCCAGCTGGGGCAGTGCCAGAGGGATGGGGGCAACCGGGAGGAGGGCCAGATGGGGGTGGGAAAGAAGGGGTCTCTGCATTATGGGCAGGGACTAGTGGTGGAGCCAGGGATCTGGGCTGGTGATCACACTGGGTGGGTGGAGGCTTGGTGGTGGTAGTAGTGGTGGTGTGGGGGGTGGGGCAGGGGGAGTGAGGGGGGAGGGGTCGATGTCTGGGGAGAGGGATTGGTATGGGTGATGTCAGCCAGCCTGGCAGTATATTGGGAGGTCAGCATATGTATGATAGTGCCCTGACCACTTTGCTGCCGGCCCCTCTGGCAGGGTTAGGCTCTGCTCACCGTGTTAAATCCTGAAAATGCACTGGGAGTTTCCTCATCTATCCAAAATCACAAATGAATTTTTGAAGAAATATAACTTCAGAAACAATTATGTAATCTGAATAATTCAAAATACAAAACATACTAGTATGAAAAGCAAGAGTATTGCAAGCATTACATTACTTTGCAGTTATAAAGTTAAGTGGCTTTAACTTTTTGCTAAAACATCTATTCTTGAGGTAATAAAACACTGATAAACCTGACATTTATTTCCCCATCCGTCTTCATCACAGATGATCCACAATTACATGGAGCACTTGGAACGAACCAAACTTCACCAGTTGCTTGGGACAGATCTGCAGGAACCTGGAGTCCACAACAGAGTTCGGTAAACGTTCTCGTTCTTGTTAGCTCCTTTTGGCAAAATAGAAATATCGATGTGTTTGGGACATGTGACCAGTGACCTATTTGCCTAATAACAGAGCAGTGAACAATAGTTTGGCTGATGTTGAACAAGTGCATTGTATAATAGAGCTGTCGCTGGCTAATAGGCTGGAATTAAAACAATTATGCTGAGAGCGGGATAAATAGCTGTAAAATTGTTGGTAAAACAGTTTCTCCGTTAATAACTGTTTTTAAAAGGTTGGTTTTATGTTTGTAAGTTTTTGCTGTTGGATATGTTGTGTTATGCCCAATCTGACCATTTGTGCTTAACAATGAGGGTTCCTTTTTTGTACGCATATTATGTAAGCAGTGGATTTTTACAACCAATAAGCAGGATAGTTGTGGGGGGGGAGGGGGGGTGTGGATAACAGAGTGATGGTTGCTAGTGCTGCAGCAGTGATGCTGAGGTGATCAGCGTCGGCTTTTAAATATTAGCAGGATGATGTCATTCTGTGTGAGCTGCTGCAGAATGTAGCTCGCTGGTTATGCTGATGGCATTGTTTCGAGTACACGCTTTTGTGGCTGTGGTTGAGTGACAGATTTTTCAGTCCGAGGATACACCCTCAACCCCTGTGTAACCTTCCCCACAGTGTTCTGGTCTCTGAACACAACCATGCCAGCACAGAGCCATGAGTCCTGGTTGCATGCTTCTGTTTGTGTTTGGCTTTGTTGGCGGGGCGGTGGTCATTAATTCAGCTATCCTGGTATCGCTGTCTGTTCTGCTGCTTGTGCACTATTCCGTTTCAACAGGCCTTTCAGCACTGACACAGAATCTTCCAAGGAAAATAAGGTACTCGCTGGTCCTGTGGCCTATCTCTTGTGCCTCACTGTTGGTATCGTCTATATTTACATGATGTATCTACAATTATATCTATATAGTCCTTTCTTCTGTTTCCCCTCTCTTTGCTCCTACTTAGCAACTTATTAAAATGCTTTATTTAAATGAGTTGTGAATAAGAGTACACATACTCCTTCACAGCATTTTATTATGCCTTTATGAAATGTTTATAAATATCCATTTTTTAAATGCCGGATGTATGTTTTAGATGTATTAAGGCTTCTGATCATTTTTTAATTGTTTGTTTCTGAATAAAATAGCTGCTTGTTTCTGAAAATCTAAATACAGTGAATGGTAGTGTTGTACTTGGCATTCTGTGTATAATGGGCACAGCATTATCTGTGAAAGTCGTAGGCCAGTTCTGATTAGTAATAATTGTACTTTTTTTTACTTTTCCCTTGGCAGAAGTAAGTTGGTAGCAATGTGTAATTGCTAACGATTTGTTTCTGAGTTGGTAACAGTTTCAGTTATGTGCATTTCCAGTGTCCTGAATTAAATTTACTATAGTTCTTTGTAACCTTTCATGTGACTTTAAGTTAATTGACTAAAATATAGCTTTGTTTCAATGTATTTATTGGAGTACTCATCATGTTCAAATGCTGTGCTTTGAATCAATGAAGATGCAATAATTTATATTTTAAATGTGAATTGTAGTGCAGCATGAAAAGTTTCATTGGCTTGCTGCATACTAATTTCAGTTAATCAACTGCAAGTTTAACTGGTTTCCTGAATCTTACAGATTACACTTGTTCCTGGAATCAGGAACCCATTTTGACTTCAGTTGTTCCATGTTACAACTAAAAGATTTAGTATGAAGTTTAACTCCTGCATTCAGTAAATGTACAATTATTGGTATAAGAGTTGATAATTCTGATTTTTATGGCAAGTTTCAATGTCAGCTGATGAAAAGATAACATAATAATTAAACAGCATAAGTTTAAGAAGCACCTAAAGAGTTAAATGCAAAAGATTAGGGCTGCCAGTGTGTTAATCATTCATATGTAAATTCACTTTGTATGAGAAGAATCACAACTTCAAACTGCTTTGTTTGCGAGCTACGGCCATTGCCAACAGGGGGAGTTGAATATTAAATGTATCCATCTGGATTAATCTTGAGGTTGTATGTTAAATTAGTTTTATCAATTTTTAGAATAAATTATAAAGATGCATTAACAACTCTGTTGTTCATCAGTTGTGAACTTGAACAGTGTCATTTAAGTCAGTGTTGTTCGCAATGCAGCCTGAGAGCTACTTGTGATCTGTTCATTTCTATCTGTGCCCCTCCCCTCAAGGAAGCTTGCTATTCAATGTGTGTCTGGACTTTTGCCGACTTTCAACTGTGATATTGCTGGATCTGTGATGGAGACTGATGCAAAGAATTATCTTGATGGATTGGTACTGGGAGAATGGCCCTAAGCAATCAGCTACAACTTGAAATAAAATTCCTTACAGTGCAAATGTGGTGGCCATACTCTGCTACCAAGGTTTGAACAAAATATGAATAAATAAGTTCTTGTTATATTCCTTCAAACTTGTTTTGTTTAGGTGTTTGCTTTTCAATTTTTTGAAGTGACCCTTTTTGCAAAAGTTTCACGCTCTTGCTAATAGTCCCTTGTGTTGAAAGACATATTATAGATTCAGTCTAGCAGTGGTGATTAAGCTAATGCTATGCTCTTGAACATAGTTGTACAAGAATTATGCTCAATATTAAAAAGTGGCGAAGGATAAACCAGGGATAGCATTTATGTTCCTTCGACTTTTGTTAGTGGATGTTTTACAGCAAAAGTGGAAAACTAATCTAGATTAAAAACAGGAGGAAATCTTTTATGTAGAACTTTAGAGCTTGAAAAAGATAGTGTTCCTAAGCAGGGGTGCAAGATGCCTCTGACAGGGTAGAGGGCATTTTGAAGGGTGAGGGGACCCAGGCGGATGTAATAATTCAAATAGGAGAGAAAGATGCAGGAAGGAAGAGCAGGGAAGATATACGAAGGCAGTTCAGGGAATTGAGGGGTAGACTGAAGAGCAGGGCCTCCAAGGTGGCGATCGCAGGGCTGCTTCCAGGGCCAGGTAATAGGGGAGCCTGGAGAAATGAGATCCCACAGCTGAATGCGTGGCTGAAGGACTGGTGTAGGGCAGAGGGTTTCATATTTGTAGATAACTGGGAAGTCTTTGTGAAAGAAGGGCACCTGTATAGAAGGGACGGGGAACACTTAAATGGGAAGGGCATGAGTATCTTAGCTGGGAGGTTAGCTGCAGTGTTTTGGCAGGATTTAACCTAATATGGAGGGGGGGAGGGGCTGAGACCGATAGCTCGGTAGAGAGCGAGATGGGAGATAGAGGAAGCTTGGATGAGAAGAAATACACCAGGGAGAAGGAGGTTCCGAGTGAGCTTGGAGGTCTGGAGTGTGTTTGTTTCAATGCGAGGACCGTAACAGGAAAAACGGATGATCATAGGGCCTTAATGTTTGCGAGGAACTTGGATGTGGTTGCGGTGACTGAGACGTGGTTAAAGGAAGGGGAGCAGTGGCAACTGAATATTCCTGGGTATAAGTGTTTCAGGCGTGACAGAGGAGGGTCCAGAAGAGGTGGAGGAGTGGCGTTGTTAGTTAGGGAGAGCATCACAGTGGTGCAGAGGGAGGACAATACAGAGGAATTAGGAATGGAGTCGCTGTGGGTGGAGTTGAGGTATAGAAAGGGGGCGATTACTATGCTAGGTGTGTATTATAGGCCATCCAACAGCCCGCGGGTAGTTGAAGAAGGCATATGTAAAGACATTTTGGATAGGTGCAGAAAGAACAGAGTCGTTATAGTGGGAGATTTTAAACTCCCAAGGGTGGATTGGAAGGTACCTAAAGCTGGGAGCTTGGACGAGCAGGAATTTGTAAAATGTGTACTAGAAGGATGGTTGGAGCAGTATGTGGCTAGCCCAACTAGAGAAGGGGCTATATTGGATTTAGTTCTGAGTAATGAGCCAAGTCAGGTGGTTGATGTTGTAGTAGGGGAACATGTGGCTAACAGTGACCACAATTCTGTCTACTTTAGGATACAGATGGAAAAGGATGCTTGTTGCTCTAGGGGCAGGGTGCTGAATTGGGGGAAGGCAAACTACGGTTGGATTAGGCAGGAACTTATGGAAACTGATTGGGAACAGTTGTTCGAGGGTAAGTCCACGATAGGCATGTGGGACTCTTTCAAGGGAATACTGAAAATGTTGCAAGAAGAATATGTGCCGGCTAAGAGGAAAGATGGGAAAGGTAGGATTAGAGAGCCATGGATTACTAGAGATATCGAGGACTTGGTTAGGAAAAGAGAGGCGTATGATAGGTCAAAGCAGCTGGGAATGGAGTGAGCATTGGAGGAATATAGAGAGAGTAGGAGGGAGCTCAAACGGGGAATTAGAAGGGCAAAAAGGGGGCATGAAATGATTTTGGCGGATAGGATTAAGGAAAATCCAAAGGCTTTTTACTCGCATGTTAGGAATAAAAGGGTGGTTAGAGGGAAAATCGGACCTCTTAGGGACAGAGGAGGGGAACTGTGCTTAGAGGCCGAGGGAATGGCGGAGATCCTGAATGAATACTTTGCATCGGTATTCACAAAGGAGAGGGGCTTGTTAACAGCTCCTGTCTCTGAGGGAATTGTGGACCAGTTGAGGGAAATATCCAAACTGAGGGAGGAAGTGTTAGAGCTTCTAGGTAGCATTAAAACTGATAAATCTCCGGGGCCTGCTGGCATTTATCCCAGGCTGCTTAGGGAGGTGCGAAGTGAAATTGCTGGGCCTCTGGCACAAATCTTTGTCTCTTCTTTAGACACAGGTGAGGTCCCAGAGGACTGGAGCATAGCTAATGTTGTACCATTGTTTAAAAAAGGGTAGTAGGGATAACCCTGGAAGTTATAGGCTGGTGAGTTCGACGTCAGTGGTAAGGAAGCTGTTGGAGGGGATTCTTAGAGATAGGATGTATAGGCACTTAGAGCGTTGCAATCTGATTAGGGATACGCAGCATGGATTTGTTAAGGGGAGGTCGTGCCTTACAAATCTGGTAGAATTTTTTGAGGAGGTGGCGAAAAGAGTTGACAAAGGACGAGCCGTTGATGTCATCTATATGGATTTTAGTAAGGTGTTTGACAAAGTCCCTTATGGGAGGTTAGTTGAGAAGGTCAAGGCTCATGGATAAGTAACTGACTTAGTAATAGGAAACAGAGAGTAATAGTGGAAGGGTGGTTTTCTAGCTGGAGATCGGTCACTTATGGTGTGCCGCAGGCTCGGTACTGGGACCTCTTCTATTTGTAATATATATAAATGATTTTGAAGGGGGGGTAAGTGGAGTGATCAGCAAGTTTGCAGACGATACAAAGTTGGCTGGACTTGCGGATAGTCAGGCATTGTCAGGCGATGCAGCAAGACATAGATAGGCTGGTAGCTTGGGCAGACAGATGGCAGATGGAATTCAATCCTGATAAATGTGAGGTGATGCATTTCGGGAGAAAGAATGTAGTTGGGAGGTATATGATAAAGTGTAGACCTATTAAGAGTATAGAAATGCGGAGGGACCTGGGCGTGCAGGTGCACGAGTCTCTGAAGGTGGCAGAGCAGGTGGAAAAGGTTGTGAAGAAAGCATATGGTATGCTAGCCTTTATAGGAAGGGGTATAGAGTACAAGAGCTGGCCTTTAATGTTGCAGTTGTATAAAACGTTGGTTAGATCTCATTTGGAATACTGCGTCCAGTTCTGGTTGCCTTACTACTGCAAGGACATGGAGATTCTGGAGAGAGTGCAGAGGAGGTTTACCAGGATGCTGCCTGGTATGGAAGGTCTGAGTTACGAGGAGAGGTTAGGCAAATGGGACTGTTTTCCTTAGAAAGACGTAGACTTAGAGGAGATCTAATAGAGGTGTACAAGATTATGAGGGTATAGATAGAGTAAACAGGGTTAAGCTTTTTCCTAGGATGGACTCAAATAGCACGAGGGGTCACGGGCTTAGGGTGAGGGGGTAAAGTATAATTTGGATGCTAGAGGGAGTTTTTTCACACAGAGGGTGGTGGGGGTATGGAATGCGCTGCCAAGTAAAGTGGTGGAGGCAGGTACTCTGGAGTTATTTAAGAAATACTTAGATGGGCACATGAACAGAATGGGAATGGAGGGGTATAGAAAACTGATTTAAAATAGGGATCATGAGCCTTGGGAGTCCCTGGGAAGTGTGTAAATAGATGATGATATTGATGTACTTGTTTTTATCCTACAGGTGCTTTGGTCCACCTTGTTGTCTAACAAGGGGCATACACGCGATGGGTCGTGAGAGGGCTGCTCTTGGATTTTTTTCGAGAGTATCCTAGTGTTTCACGTCGTTAGTGTATGCTTGACCTGGACCATTTGATGGGCAACACGACAGCTCAGTGACTATCGCTGTGCTGTGCAGATACCTGGATTTGGGCCTGTGTCTGTGGGAGTTTGCGCATTCTCCCTGTGCTTGCGTGGGTTTTCTCCGGGTGCTCCGGTTTCCTCCCACATCCCAAAGATGTGCTCTTAGGCTAATTGGCAAAACAAATTCTCCCTAAATTGTCTCAAATTTGGTTTTTAATCCATAGATCTATAAACATAGACAGGGATCACGTGTAGAGGTGGGAACATCGGGGTGGCGGCGCAGGCTCATTGGGCCGAAGGGCCTGTTTCCCGTGCTGTTTTTTGTTCTTTGTTCTTTATCCATCTCATGCCCTACTTTGGCATTTTGCTGTATTCTTCCTCCTAGGTGGCATCTCATTGGTTCTTCAGTGGTCTGTATTTGTTCCTGAATTTGATGCAGTGAGCATATGTAAATTTCAAACAGTGGAAGCCTCAATTCATTTCCACCATAACAGAAGACGGTCTGGAACAGTTGAAAACCTATACAAAGCTACACATGACCATAATATTTTGTATGATGTATTTGGTTTACTTTTGGTGGAAGTTCAAATGCCCCTGGGAAATAAATATGGGTCAGAGATCTTTTGCGTGCATTGTAAGTAAACCTCTTCCAATACTTCTATTATAGGAAATGTTGTCATTTCCCATGATGTGTGTAAAGCACACTTATACTTCCACTTGTAAACAAATGCTTGGACATATATGGAACTTTATAGCCAAAATGCTTAATTTCTTCATGCAATCACTTGTTGGAAGAGTGAGTCAGTCTGCAATCATTTATTTAAGCTTTTTTTTGATATTCATTGAAGAAGTTACACTGACCAGGATAACAGAATAGCTCATCTTTGATTATGAAAGTGAGAAAAACAGTGGCAGATATGAAAGAATGTGAGGCAATACATCTTGGATCCAAGAAAGACAAGTTCGACTATTTTCTTGATGACAAAAGACTAGGAACTGGACAAGCATAAGGATTTGAGTATGCAGATGTATAATCATGAAAAGTCAGTGCTTGTGTCAGAAAAAAAAATCAGAAACACTAATTGAATGTTGGATTTGTATTTCAAGAGGCTTGGAATGCAAATGAAAGGCAGTAATCCTTCAGTTGTGCAGAGCCTTGGCTGGACCCCATCTGGTGTATTGAGTTCAGTTATGGTTATCATACTTTAGGAAGGATTCAACAATACCAGTTTACCAAACTCATACTGGGCTAAAGTCAAACTTATGAGAACAGCTTGCATAAGCCTGCATGTTTTTCCTTGAATTAAGATAATTGAAGAATATCCAGTTAAAATGTTTAAAGCAATGAAATGAATATGCCCTGGCCAATATTTATCATTTAACCATCTTCACTTTTAATTAAAACATATTATCTGGTTATTTTCACATTGTGTTTTGTGGGACCTTGCTGTGTGCAAATTTGAGTGTCACATTTCAAACTTAACTTGCTGCAAAAGTATTTTGGAATATTTAGTTTATGAAGGGTACAAAATAAATGTTTTTAGATATAGAGGAGCCTTTCCCTGAGGTAGGAAAACCCACAACAAAGAGTCACAATCTTAACACTGAAGCTTGGCCATTTAAGTATTAAATTGGGAAACAGTCTTCTATAACAAGGGGAGTAGAAATGTGGAATTTCCTTCCAAAATTCTGTAGGTGATGGATGAGCTAAACTTTTCAAAACTAAGATCGATAGTTTTTTGTTTGGAGAGGATATTAAAGGATGAAGATCAAAAGTTCCGTGTTGAGATGCAGATCAGTCAAGATCTATTTGAATGGTAAAACAGAGTCGAGGGCTCAGAGGAAGCGTTGAAAAAACTGTTGGGAGGAAGTGTTGAATAGATCATCAATACTGAAGGCACCAGAACCAAATGAGGTGCTTCCAAGGATATTGAAGGAAGTGAAAACAGAAATTGCAGATGCACCAGCCATAATCTTCTAGTATTTTTTAGACTTTCTGTGCTGTAAAATTTTTGACTCGAAGATGCCAGACGACTGAAGAATTGCAAATGTTAGGTCCTTGTTCAAAAAAGATAGTAAGGGTAGCTCAACCATTACGGGCCAGTTGGTTTAACATCAGTCGTGGGCAAGCTTCTAGAAAAATTATTTGGAATAGAATTAATTAGTGATCACATGGAAAAATGTGGGTTGATTTAGAAAGAGCATGTATTCCTAAAGAGAAAATATTATTTAACTAACTTGCTGGTATACTTGAAGCAGTAACATGAAGAGTCGATGAGGATAATGTTGTTGATATGGTGTACTTGTACTTTCAGAAGTACTGCATAATAGCTCACAAAATAGAAGGGACAAAAGCAATGTGGACACAACATTGGCTAAATAATGGATCAATGGTTACTTTTTGGACTGGAGGAAGATTTATGATGGTGTTTCCCCAAGGTCAATATTGGGACTTTTGCTTTTCCTGTTATACATCAATGATCTGGATCTTGGTATGCAGGGGACAATTTCAAAGTTTGTGTATGTCATTAAATTTGAAAATATTGTAAACTGTGAAAAGTGTAGAATTTCAAAAGGACAGAAACAAGCTGGTGGAATAGACATGTGTCAGATGAAGTTCAATGGCGGGGGAAGTGTGAGGTAATGCATTTTAGTAGAACAAATGGGCCCATCAGCCCACCAAGTCTGTGCTGACACAGATACCTCTCTAATCTAATTTTTTCTTGCCTCTACATGGTCCATATTCCTTTATTCCCGGCCTATTCATGTATCTATCCAGATGTCTCTTGAACGTTGTTATAGAATCTGCTTCCACCACCTCCTCCAACAGCATGTTTCAAGCATTCACAACTCTGTGTGAAAAACTTGCCTCTTACAGCTCTTTTAAACCTGCCCCTGTTACTTTCAACCTTTTCTCCCAAGTAATTGATTTTTCAACCCTGGGAAAAAGATTCGAACTACCCATTCTATCCAAGCCCATTATAATCTTGTAAACCTCTATCAGGACCCCCCTCATTCTCCAATGCTCCAACAAAAACAATCCAACTTTCCTTCATAGTCTGTATCTTCCAAACCAGACAAGGTTTTGGTAGGAAGAACATGAAGAGCAAATGTCCAACAAGGGGTAAAATTTTGAAAGAGGTGCACAAGCTGAATGATTTGGGTGTTTATTTGCATAAATCCTTGAAGGTGCTGGGCAGGTAGAGAGCTGTTAATAAAGCATACAGTATTCTGGGCCTTTTTAATAGCGGCATAGAGATAAAAAGAAAGAAGATTACGTTGAACTTATACAATTCATAGTTGGACCTCAGCTGGAAAATTGTGTACAGTTAAGAGCGCTACTCTATAGGAAGGATGTGAATGCATTCAACAGAGCAGAAGAGGATTATAAGAATGATTCCTCCAATGTAAAACTTCATATGAAAGTCTATCGACTTGGAGAGTAGAAGGCTAGGAGGATGTCTGATAAAATTGCTCAAGATGGTGAGAGTGCTGGGCAGAGTAGATAGGAACTGTCCTTGTCCATAAAAGGATTCAGAACAAGTGGGCACAGATTTAAAGTGATTTGCAAAAGAAGTGAATGTGATGTGAGAATAAATATTTTCACACAGTGAGTGGTTTATGCACACTGCCTGGAAGTGTGGTGTATTCAGGTTCAGTCGGCATTCAACAGGACATTGGATGATTACTTGAGTAGAAACAATATGCAGGGATGTGGAGAAAAGGCACGATATTAAGTCATAATGCTCATTGGAGAGCCAGTGCAGACACAATAAGCCATTTGGTCTCCTATTGTGTTGTAACAGTTCAGTGAATCTGTGAATGTCCTGATTCTATTACTGCAACCACATTGTACCATAAGATTGTTTAAGAATGCCTTGATTGAGAAAACTGCTGTTCAAGGAATGGCATTCTCTGAATATGCACCATTCCTTAATTTGCTGCACTGAAGTATCGATCTGCATTTAACTTACATCATGGCATGTAATATAAACCACAACCTTCTGACTCAAAGTGAGATTGCTACCAGCTGCTTCTGCAGCTCATCTTTGGCACCTGATTTTCTTGAAAACTGTTTTAATGTAGACACCGTGTACTCTTCAATGTATATGTCACTAAAGCAGAATTTGTACTTATTGGAGCATGTCAAAATATGAATGTGTAATACTGAAAAGAAGATATGTGATGTTAATTTTATATTTCAACAATGTAGTTCTAATAATGCCCCCACAGATTACAAATGCTTTAAAATATGCCTTGACTAAAAGTAAATGCTGAGATTATAGAACATAGAATACTACAGCACAAACAGGCCCTTCGGCCCACGAGTTGCGCCAATCACATCTATACTACCCAGCCACAGACCTATCTATAACCCCCTATCCCATTAGTTCCCATATACTCATCCAGAAGTCTTTCAAAAGACCCCAGCAAGTTCGCCTCTACCACCACCAATGGCAGCCGATTCCATTCACTCACTACCCTCTGAGTGAAAAACTTTCCCCTAACATCCCCTCTGTATTTGCTTCCCTGCGCCTTAAATTTGTGTCCTCTCGTAGCGACCATTTCAGCTCGGGGAAATAGCCTCCGAGAATCCACCTACTCTCCGCAGGTTTTTAGTCCTGTGCTAGTACAGTTCATGAGCAGGTTCTAAACGGGTGAAAGTACACTGCAATAATTTGCCACTCATTTTCAAAAAGGTCTCCAGTCACTCTGCTGTAGCACCAGGTCTCTGATTTGCTTCAGCAGTTCGCGTTACTGAATGATGAATTATTGATGTGAACCTGCATTCTGACCCAACACATGTTTAAATCCAATTGCATCCATTACACAGATTCTTCATGTTAGAAGAAGTTTTGAAGCTACAGTCAAATGGTTTTGGCCAATTTTATTGCAGTCACCCATTCTGTAAGCAAGTCTCAGTGTGAACTATCCCCTCACCTTCTTTCTCCCCTCTCCCCCCCCACCTGTTTTTAGCTTGAAATGTAACTAAAATGAATGTTCCTACTTGGCTTGCTCCCTTCCTGTTCTGGTTTTCCTCTGAGTGGATGATATGGTGTGACAGTGGACGATCCAAATTAAAATGTTTTTATATGTTAATAGCTGGCTGATGCAGTTAATGATATATCTAGCCTCAGAATTCTTAACATAAAGAACCTACTATTATTTTCATTAATCATAGCTCGTGTTCAGAAAAGGTTTTGTTCCTTGCAGAAGTAAAATTTAAAATAGTAGCTATCTGCATTTAGTCTTGTATATTAGGCTACGTAAGCTCCTACTGCAAGGATTTAATTAGAATGGAGAAGAAATATTGGCATGCATTAACCATTCTGATTTTCCATACTTGTAGCAAAGAGCCCACGTGCTCTCCCTTCAGCATGTTTTTAATATTTTTTCAAGTTGCTTTTGTGAAATTCCTCCATACATTTGTCTCTCTCCTTTATTTCAGTTGCCAACACAAAGCATATTTCCGACCCCTTTGAGCAAATCTTCTTTATAATTCTAGTGTTGTTGGGAAGGAACTGTTTTCAAAGCTGTGAGCTGCTTTAGTTTGTAGTTTATTAGCTTTTTTTTTGAAGCATCACTTGGTTTCTGAAAAAGAAAAAACATTAAGACTGGTAAATGGGAAACATAGAAACAAGATAGGTGGAGGAGGAGGCCATTTTGCCCTTCGAGCCTGCTCCATCATTCATTGTAGTCATGGTTAATCAGCCAACTCCATAGCCTAATCCTGCTTTTTCCCTATAACCTTTGATCCCATTTGCTCCAAGTGCTATGTGCAGCCATCTCTTGAATATATTTAATGTTTTGGCATCAAATATTTCCTACAGTAATGAATTCCACAGACTCACCACTTTCTGGATGAAGAAATTCACCTCATCTCCATCTTAAATGATCTGCCCGAATCCTCAGATTGTGACCCTTGGTTCTGGGTTCCCCCAACATTAAGAACATCCTCCCTGCATTTACCTATCTAAACCTGTTAGAATTTTATAAGTCTTTATGAGATCCCCTTTCATCATCTAAACTCCGGCGAAAACAATCCTAATCTAGTCAATCTTTCTCATACATCAGTCCCGCCATTACTGGAATCAGTCTGGTAGATATACCTGACAATCTGGTCCACAGCTCACTAAGTTTACACTGCTACAAATATTCTATGCTTGGGCTTACTGCATATTGCTGATACAACTTCATTATGGAACTGAAATCTAACCTATGTTTCATCTCACTTTCGTGCTTTGGGTAAGATTGATTTTGATAAAATAATAGAGAATTCTTGTTCTCCATAATTGTTGAAATTAAATTATTTGTTTTGCTCAGCAATTAAGTTTCACAAGGGGCTTGTATTTTATATTTGCAAATCAATTGAAAATAATGCATGAATGTAAGAAATAGAAGCAGGAATAGGCCATGTACCAACTGCTTCACCATTCAATTTATTCTACAGTGGTTTTGCTGGATAATGCTCTTGCATTGAGTCAAAACGCCTTGGAATCCCCTCAAGATTTGAGTACAAAGTCTACTTTGATGTCCCAGTGCGGTACTGAGGCAATACTGCATTGTCAGAGATGCTGTCTTTTAGATGAAATATCTGCTTGGATATAGACAATCCCATGGCACTATTATGAAGAGGAGCAGGTTATCCTTCAGTAAACATCATAAAATTGATTATTAAGTTATTACCATATTGTTATTTATGGCAGTTGCTGAGTGTAATTTCCTGCTGTGTTTCTGACACAAAAATGACTACACTTCATAAGTATTTCATTGGCTGTAAAGCACTTTGAGACATTTGATTGTCGTGATAAATTTAAAAACTTTTACATCAACCTGACTTATTCATTCATTTCTTGCATTATCTCCAGTTTATTTTGGATTTCCAGTGTGATATCGATAGATACCAATGCTGTCATCATGATTTTATAAATATGCAATGAGAGGCTTTGAGAATTTTTGTAAAGAGCTTTCTTGAAGTCAACAGCATTGGCAAAGTTGTATTTTTCCCCCATTTCTATTGTCTTAAAAAGGTGGTGGGCTATCTTAAACTACTATAGTCCTTCAGGTAGTGGTGGACTTCCTTAAACTGTCACTGGTTCTCTGGTAGTGGGAGGCCAGCTTGAACTGCTCTGGACCCTCTTTTAATGATGCTCTCATAACGGTATTAGATAGGAAATTCAAGATATTGATCCCTGATTGTCTACCTCCATTCCCATTTTTTTAATACATTTGTGGGACATGGGTATCGCTGGCTGAACGGCACTTATTGCCCATCCCTAGTTGTCTTTGAACTGAATGACTTGCTAGGCCATTTCAGAGGGCAGTTGAGAGTCAATCACATTGCTGTGGTCCTGGAGTCAGATGCAGGCCAGACCAAGTAAGGACGACAGATTTCCTTTTCAAAAGAACAGGAGACTCTGTTGATGAGATTGAGGTTAAAAAAATTATTTCTTTGTGTTCTTCGTCCAATCTCAATATGCCCTACTTGGCATTCATGTTCTTCAGAACTGGAAAAGACCAGTCAGCCATAGTATTACCGAGGTACACTTAGTGGGTATTGAAATCCCATCTAGTGTGCATTGTGTGCCCTTCACAGCTTCCACCAACTGATAATCAACATGCTGGAGTTATGATTAGTTAGTTGAGTTGGTCTGGGCAAGAAGTTTCTTTACCCTTTTTATGCAGTTCAGAGTCACAGACTGTGCACCACTGTAGCCCTTCCTCTGATTGGAGTTTAGATTGATAGATCATCGATACTATTCTGTGAATACAATTGAGTTTAAGCTGTTGCTTGACTAGTCTGAGGGACAGATGTTTGTGAGGAAGATTGCAGGATTGACTGTGCTGGAATTGCCTTAATCTTAGACTAATATTGTGCCTAGTTCATCTGTTTTTCTCATTACTGAATTTTGTTTACAACAATGGTTTGCTTGGCATTGAATTAGTCACGTGTAGGCCAGATTGTGTATTGTTGGCAGTTTCCCTTCTCGACAGGACATGCCTCCAACAATCCAGAGCTTTCATCATTATTACCATCAATTACTTGATATATTGACGTTTGTTTACAAATTGCTATAATGATATTAGAACTCTCAACCTGTTGGTTCTTAGTTCAGTACTATAGTCAAATATACTATTGGTACTATACTCCAATATCATAGCCACTTAAATGTAAAGCAGCTCAGTAAAGAAATATTATTATGTCCTTGCAGATTTGAAATGTGTCAGATACAACACGGGATTGACATATTGATGACAGTGAACAAGTTTATTGATTTATCAGTATTGCAATACACTGAAGATCAGAAGGAACGTTCCCTATTTGTAGCTGTAGTACCAATACATCAAGTATATTTAGTATACCAGCGTATTGGATTATTTATAGTAAATAAACAAATATGGGAACACCTAACAGCGCTATGAACATACTTACAACTGATAGACTACACTGGTTCAAGGGCAGTTAGGAATAGGTAACAAATGTTGGCCTTGCCAGCAATGTTCACATCCCAAGAACAAATTTTTAAAGGCATGATATATATATAAACTAATAAAGATCTAATAGGTGTCTCCAACCACTGATGACTTAGTGGACAAGAGGATAAAACAGAGAGATAATAGCATTGAGTTGACAAGACAAGAGTTGGAAATTGGCCTGACATGTATACTGTGTAATTGGAATAAAACAAAAATATTCACAAAAATTCTAGTCTGAAGGAATGAAGCAATGTAAAAAGACCAAATTCTCTTGGTTAAGAGGAGGATACTGAGAAACTTGGATTTTTTTAGCTTATGAGAAGAGATTGAATAGATTGAGCCTGTACTCGTTAGAGTTCAGAAGACTGAGAGGGGATCTTATAGAGACTTACGAGATAATGAAGGGGCTAGATAGGGTAGAGATTGAGAGATTTTTTCTGCTTAGGAAGCAAAACAGAACTAGAGGGCACAGCCTCAAAATAAGGTGAGGGGGCAGTTTAGAACAGAGTTGAGGAGGAACGTCTTTACTCAAAGAGTGGCGAATTTCTGGAATTCTCTCCCATTGAAGTGGTGGAGGCTACCTCACTGAATATATTTAAGTCACGGGTAGGTAGATTTCTGATAGACAAGGGAATTAAGGGTTATGGGGAGAAAGCAGGAAAGTGGAACTGACCCACTTCAGATCAACCATGATCTTATTGGATGGCAGGGCAGGCTCGAAGGGCTAAATGGCCTATTCCTGCTCCTATTTCTTATGTTTTTATGTACTTATTTTTTTTCTCCCCCATGAGCATGTAACTTGAACCTTCTAATAATCATAATTGATTAGATACATTATTAGTTAGCTTGCTGATTGAGTGAACTAAGTTTTCACTCTTTCACAATATTACAAGACAGGCTTGACTCCAGCTCTTGGATTATATATATTGGGAATGTTGAAGAACATTATCTATTATAGTAAACTTGGGTAATGCAGCATCAGTAACTTGGCATTACACTTTTCATAATGCATTTATGCTGTCACAGTACAAATAAATCTACATAGGTTCTTTAGTTTCAATAATAGTGTCATATCAAGGCAAATATATTTTTTGAAAGGGGCAAAATTGGGAACAGTTATGTGATGAAGAACATTTTACAGTGTAATTGCACCTAACCATTATTGGTACTATTTAAATTCATCTCGCCATGATTTCCTAGTGAAAGTTTGCTTCAGGTGGAAGGGAAATGGTTACAATTGTTAAGGCTTTTTTTGCAGTGTGCTGGGTAATTTCAGCTATTCTTTATGGTTTTGTTTGTATGATCATTGTGATATATTGGAAAGGAAGTCTTGAGAAGGAGGAAAAAGGTAATGGGGTGGGGAGAGAAAGCTGTAATTTGATAGAAATTCCCAATTCATGCCAATCTCTGATGCCTTTGCCCTTATTTATTAGAAACTACTCTTATTTCTGACTGTCCCCTAAGCTTCCAAAAGTCTTTTTTAATATGTCAAACTATTAAAAATGCTGCAGGTGTAATTTTGAACTAATTGTTAAGAACTCTCTCAAATCTTTTAATCATAAGGCAATATTAACTCGTACCTTACTGGGTTGCTTAGTGTAAGCTGTCACTTTATATCTATCTACTTTGCAATAGCCATGATACAACCTGTTACAATCAGAATTTTAAAAATCTGGCAAGTGTAACCAACTTGGAAGGCAATAATTCCAATATCTGAGAAACTTAGATTTTTTTTCCCCCATGAGTTTGTAACCTGAACCACTTCATAATATAATTGATTAGTAATGTTAATTTTCATCGTAAGCATCCTCCTCTTAACCAAGAGAATTTAGTCTTTTTACATTGCTTCATTCCTTCAGACTAGAATTTTTATAAGTATTTTTATTTTGTTCCAATTACATAATGTACATGCAGGCCAATTTCCAACACTCATCTTGTCAACTCAGTGCTATTATTTCTGTTTTATCCTCTCGTCCACTAAATCACCAATGGCTGGAGCAAATGTAGCACAGACGTTTATTTTGGAACATTTGTGAGTGCATAGTATTCACTGCTAAATTAGTCTCCCTCAGCCCTAAGAAAGAATTCCATTCCAGCAACATTAGCCTATGTTCTCGCAAGAAATAGATGCAGTCTCTGGCTCCTTAATTGTGATAGCAAACAGGTTTTTGTGAATTTGAGACTTTTGTGAGGATAGAACAGCCATATTCAACATCACAGACAGTAGGAGCTGGCTTGCAGGTATAAAATCCAAGTTAAAATAGTGCCAGTGTAAGAACAACTTCAGATATACATGGATCTGAATGCACTTGTGCTTTGTACATTTTCAAAATCCATAGTACTGATAACCAAAATTGTTAACCAAAACCCTTTCTCCAGTTAATTGATGGATGCAAAACTCTATATCTTTAAATCAAATCATGTTTTTATTTATTTATTAGTCTCAAGTAAGCCTTACATTAATTAAGACTACCATGAAGTTATTGTGAAATTCCCCAAGTCGCCACACTTCGGCACCTGTTCAGATCAGTGCACCTAACCAGCACGTCTTTTAGACTGAGGGAGGAGATCAGAGCACTTGGAGGAAAAGGAGGCAGACATGGGGAGAACACACAAACTCCACACAGACAGTGACCGAAACTGGGAATTGAACCCAAGTCCCTGGTGTTGTGAGGCAGCAGTGCTGACCACTGTGCCACCCACGTCTTTATTAAGAAATGAAAAAAAACTTAATTAAAGACGACTGCCAAAAGACTGACTCTTGCATAATGAAATGCTTTTATTCCTCTATAAATCTACTATAATTTTAGTAATATAGATTTTAACTACTTATTTAATGGACGTGTAGAGGTGTCTTTATCCACTCGGGCTGGTCAGGCATGGAAAGGGATCAGACTTCGTAAACTTAAAGCTTGAGATTTCTCTCTTCTTCTTTTGTTCTTATCTTCACTGATTGGTTTATTGCAGACTGCATGACCTTAGGGCAGTTGTCCTCAGTTACTTTAGCACTCAAAATCAGTCTTTATGCTCCATTTTTATGTGCTTCCTGTCCATTTGATAGATTTAAATGACTTTATTACTCATCATAACATCAAAGACATTTATTGCAAGTAAACAGAGCAGTCCACATGCTCAGTCTGGAGTTAAAATCTTCTGTCCTGAAGTTAGCCACATTTCTCATTAGGCCACAGTATATCCTTTCTTTGCTTGACCATTTTGAATGAGACTGTAGCTCACTGGCTACACCATTCTATAGTCATTGTATTTAGTGTAAGATGTATAGAACAAAAACTGTTGTCTTTTCCTCAACCCATATCTGTTTTTTTTAAAGGCTCTGCTTGAGCTGAATGGGGATTGGGTGAATGAGCTAAATCAGTAATAAACACTAGGTACAATAATGCTGTAGAGCAAACAACAGCCATCTGATGTGAGTGGTGCAGTTTCTAATTCAAAAAGCCTTTTTTCCAAAATGCAGTATTCACAGCGATAGAACGTTAATGAAGCTCATAGTAATAACACGTGTTCATGAAACAAAATTTTTAAATAAGCAGAAAGAGAACCTATTCTTTTTCATTGCATTGCTGTAATTCTGCAGTTGCATTTCCCAGTTACTTCTTGCTTCTTGTTATTAGTCAATGCTTGTTTAATTAGTCAATGCTTTATTTATTTCTGTTGAGGCTTATATGACTATTCTTGGCTATGCGGTCTATCCTGTCATACCCACTTAGCAATAAGAAACATATGTAAAAGTGTACAATAGGCAATCAGCATCTGAAGAAAAAAGAGTAACTTACAGTTGAAGACTTTACATCAGAGTTGTTGAAAGGTTATACACCCAAATTGTTCACGATTTGCTGATACTAATTGGCCTGCTGTGTATTTTTAATATTTTCTATTTTATTTCAGATAGAGAACAGTGCTTCCTAAACCCTTTCAACTTTAAAGCTTGTTCATTGCCATGACTATTCAGTAGAGGCTGTGAGAGGGTAGGAGGTGCAGTGGAAAGCATTTAATCGTGGGATGTTTGAAAATCTGCCTTTTCACTGACTCATTTGGAGCGGGAACCAGACCTAAAAGATTCGTTGGCAATGCCACACGCAGTTTAAAAAAATCCACAAATTTAAAGGGGACTTGCAGCTGTTAAATTCAGAAGGAGTCCATGACAACTTTTGCTACTTTAGAACTCACAACTCTTGAACTTCTTCTCGTGGCCAGAGAGTTGGAATAAATGGGTGCTTTTCTAGTTGGCAGTTAGTGACTATTAGCATACCGCAGGGATTGGTGCTGGGGCCTCAACTATGTACCAGACACATTAGACGACCTGGAGGAGGGGCCAAGTGTAGGGTAACAAAATTTGCTGATGACACAAAGATGAATGTGAAAGCGAAATGTATGGGGGATGTGGAAAGTCTGCAGGGAGATTTGGATAGGTTAAGTGAGTGGGCAAGATGGAATATAACATTGGCAAATGTGAGGTTATCCATTTTGAAAGGAATAATAGTAAAATGGACTATTATTTAAATGGTAAAAAATTACAAAATGCTACTGTGCAGAGAGACCTGGGGGTCCTTGCGCACAAATTGCAAAAACTCAGTCTGCAGGTGCAGCAGGTGACCAAGAAGGCAAATTGAATGTTGGCCTTTATCACGAGGGGGATGGAATATAAAAGCAGGGATGTCTTGTTGCAATTGTACAAGGTACTGGTGAGGCCGCAACTAGAGTACTGTGTGCAATTTTGGTCCCCTTATTTGTGAAAGGATATATTGGCCTTGGAGGGAGTACAGAGAAGGTTCACCAGGTTGATACTGGAGATGAGGGGTTTAGCTTATGAGGAGAGATTGAGTAGACTGGGCCTGCACTCGTTGGAGTTTAGAAGGCTGAGGGGTGATCTTATAGAGACCTGTAAGATAATGAAGGGGCTAGATAGGGTAGAGGTAGAGATTCTTTCCAGTTAGAAAGGAAGCAAGAACTAGAGGACACAGCCTCAAAGTAAGGGGGAGTCAATTTAGAACAGAGTTGAGAAGGAACTTCTTCTCTCAGAAAGTAGTGAATCTCTGGAATTCTCTGTCCATTGAAGTGGTGGAGGCTACCTCGTTGAATATGTTTAAGTCAGAGGTAGGTAGATTTCTGATGATGAGGGAGTTAAGGATTATGGAGAGCAGGCGAGTAGTGGAACTGAACCACTTTCAGATCAGCCATGATCTTATTGAATGGTGGGGCAGGCTCTAAGGGCTAGATGGCCTACTCCTTTTCCTATTTCTTATGTTCTTATTACAGAAATAATAAAAGGTCAAAACTAAAGGCTCTGTATCTGAATGCACAGAGAATTCAAAAGAAAACAAATGAAAGCACAAATAGAAATAAAGTAGTATGATCTAATGGCTATTACAGAAACATGGCAGTGGGATGACAGCACAGTGGTTAGCACTGATCATGGATCAGATGGTCTTTTGGAGAGTTGTTGCAGTCTCAATGGGCCAAATGGCCTCCTTCTGCACAATAGGGATTTTGTGGTTCAATGGATGCCATAGATTGTACCTGAATGTTGAAGGTATGTGACATTTAGGAAACTAGGATGTTGAAGCCATTGGGTTGAGGTGAGAAATGATAATGGCAAGAAGTCACTTCCAGGGAGCCTGTATATGACTCCTATGAGTAACCACATGGTAGGACAATGAGTAAAAGAAAAACTAAGGGAGCTTGTAAGAAAGATTCAGCAAAATCATGGGATATTTTAATCTACATACAGACTGGAAAAAATCAAATGAGCTTCATTAGATAGCAGGGATCATGATATGATTAAACTTTACATTCAGTTGAAGGAGGGAAAGTGGGTCTAAGACTCATATTTTGAACTTAAATAGGTAAATATAATGACAATGAAGACATTTGAGAAGGTGCCACATTAAAGGTTATTAAAGAAAATAAAAATTCACAATATAGAGTGTAAGATATTGGCATGGTTAGAAGATTGGCTAGCTATAAATGTGTCTTTTTCTGGTTGGCAAGATGTAACAAATGGCATGGTGTGTCACAGGGATCAGTGCTGGGGCTCCAACTCTTTACAATTTATAAGGGACTGAAGGTATGGTTGCTAAATTTGCCAGTGGCAAATAGGTAGATAGGTAGGAAAATAAGTTGTAAAAGGGACATACATAGGTTAAACGAGTAGGCAAAGATCTGGCAAATGGAATATACTGTGGGCAGTGTGAAGTTGCCTGTTTTGGCAGGAAGAATGGAAAAGAAAGCGTATTGAAATGGTGAGAGATTGCAGAGCTCTGAAGTGCAGAACTACGTGACGTCCTGATCACGGTGCACGAACCACAGAAGTTTGAAGGTGCAGCCAGAAATTAGGAAAGTTAGTTATTGTGAGGGGAATTGAACACAAGTAGGGAGGTTACACTTTGCTGGTATAGGGCACTAGCAAGACCAGATATGGAGTGTATTGGTCACCTTGTTTAAGGAGGGATGCAAATGCATTGGAAGCAATTTCAAGAAGGTTTACCAGACTAACATTTGGATAGGGTGAGTTGTCCTGTTGGGAAAGGTTGGACATTCTAGGCTTGTATCCACTGGGCTTTAGAAAAGTAAGAGATGACTTGATTGAAACCTTTAAAATTATGAGAGTTTTTGACAAGGTTGAAATGGAGAGGATGTTTCCTCTTGTAGAAGAATCTAAAAATAGCGGCCACTGTTTAAAAATGAAGGGTTGCTCATTTAAGACTTGGACGAGAAGAACTTTCTTTTCTTGAGGGTTGGGAGTCTTTGGATCTCTTTTTTTTTAAGCAACACAGCACGGGAAACAGGCCCTTCGGCCCAACGAGCCCGCGCCGCCGTCATACTATATAGTAGCAAATACATTATCCTATTTTAATATTCCTATATAATAATATATATATTATTTCTAATATGGAAAATTTTCACCATAGGGACAATTTGTTACCCAATCAGCCTAAGAGCGAATTTTTGGGTTGTGGGAGGCAACCGGAGTGCCCGGAGAAAACCCACGCAACCACGGGGAGAACGCGCAAACTCCCGCAGACACCGGCCAAATTCCAAGTGTCTGCACAGCCACATCGATAGTCTCTGAGCTGTCATGGTGCCCTTCAGATGGTCCACATAAAGCACTCATTTACGACATGAGGTACCAGGCAACCCATGAATCAACATCCAAGAGCCGTACCCACACCACCTGCCGAATGCATGCTCAATGTTGGTCAGGTATGGACCGAATTACCTGTGGAAAAAAGCCGTAGTTAAACAGTCCTAATATATCCCTCTATCTGCATACCGCTCATGTGGCTGTCCAAGAGACCCTTAAACCGCCCCAGCGTGCCTGCTCCCACCACCTTACTCGGCAGTGCATTCCACACCCCCACGACCCTTTGTGTGAAAAACTGCCCTCTAATATTCGTCCTATACATAGCCCCCCTCACCCTATGGCCATGACCTCTCGTCCTATCCATTTCTAAAGGTGGAAAAAGTTTCCCTCCATTTACTCTATCTATACCCCTTATAATCTTATACACCTCTATGAGATCCCCTCTAAGCCGACGTCTTTCAAGGAAAAACAACCCCAGTCTATTTAATCGTTCCTCATAAGACAGTCCTTCCATACCAGGCAGCATCCTGGTAAACCTCCTCTGCACTCTCTCCAAGGACTCCACATCCTTCCGATAGTACGGCGACCAGAACTGGACGCAGTATTCCAATTGAGGCCTAACCAAAGTTCTATACAACTGCAACATCAAACTCCTACTCTTGTATTCTATACCCTTTTCTATGAAAGCTAACATACTATACGCCTTCTTTATCACCTTCTCCACCTCTGAGGACACCTTCAGAGACTTGTGAACCTGCACCCCCAAGTCTCTCTGCGTCTCTATGCTCCGTATAGTTTTACCTTTTATCCTATAACTCTCTTCTACATTTTCCGGCCAAAATGCATCACCTCGCATTTATCCGGATTAAATTCCATTTGCCATCTATCTGCCCAGTCTACCAACCTGTCTATGTCCTGTTGTATTGCCTGACACTGCTCTTCTGTACCCGCCAATCCACGCATCTTGGTGTCATCAGCAAATTTGCTGATCTCACCACCTACCCCAACTTCCAAGTCATTTATGTAGACCACAAATAGAAGAGGACCTAGTACTGAGCCTTGTGGCACTCCACTAGTGACAGGCTTCCAGCCGGAAAAAGAGCCTTCCACTACTAACCTCTGTCTCCTCCTCCCGAGCCAGTTCTCGACCCATCTACATACCCGACCCTGTATCCCATGCGCCTTCACCGTCTCTATCAGTCTACCATGAGGAACCTTGTCAAACGCCTTACTGAAATCCATGTAGACGACATCAACAGCCTGTCCTTCATCAACTGTTTTTGTTACTTCTTCAAAAAATTCCACTAGATTTGTAAGACAAGACTTCCCCTTGACGAAGCCATGCTGCGTATCCCTGATCAGATCGCAGCGCTCCAGATGCTCATACATCCTGTCCCTAAGGATCCTCTCCATTAGCTACCTATAACTGAAGTCAAGCTCACCGGCCTATAGTTCCCTGGGTGATCCCTCTGACCTTTTTTAAACAACGGTACTACGTTTGCTATCCTCCAGTCCTCTGGGACCTCACCTCTCTTCCTCAAAAGATGTTGAAACATAGCCTTTGATATTTTTAAGGCAGAGGTTGATAAATTCTTGCAAACAAAGGGATGAAATGTTATCAAGGTAGGTGGGAGGTTGTAATCCGATCACCAAGATCTTACTGATTGGTGGAACAGGCTCGCAAGGGCCAATTGGGCTACTCATTCACATGGTCTACATTCTTCAATTGCAGGAAACTGCTTCTTCCAGCTTCTCTGTATCATCTTATTATCATTTTAAACACTTGCATCATATTGGCCACAATTGGCAGATTTCCAGCATGTGTTTTTTCTTTCTTCCTTTGTATCCATTGTGAAGTTTGTACAGCTGTGTATGTGAGATCCTGTGTATTGTCACTTGTAGCCGGATTGCTGCATAGTGATATGTAACTTGTTAGCATCCTGGAGCTTCCCATCAAAAGCAATAGTGGCATTCAGCAGACAGGGACTCAGACATTTAACATTAATTATCAGCAAATATAAACAGGATGAAATGACCAATCCAAGGAACTCTGAGCACTTCAATTAACTGAATAGGAAAACTCAATTATTGAAAGGGAATACCATTCTTATTAAATCAGCATTTTGAAAGCTATTACTAAAATGCAACAGACCCATTTCAGAATGTCTCCTTAATTGGATGCTGTTTAATTCCTATAATCTGTTTAAGTCTTTTTTCCTAACAACTGAATAGCTTTCAGTGCTATTGTTTAAAGTGCTTAATTCAAACCACTAGATAATTTCTAGATTGTTTGGAGCAAAAAAATGAATTGACAGAGTAGACAACATAGTCATTGTCCAGTCTCGCCAGAAAGTTGTTCCCTTGGATGAAGCAGCACATGACTATCAATTAGTCAGTGATGAGAGTAACAAGCATTGAAATCATGGCTGTTGGTCCATGTTCCTCTGTTTTAAAAGATTATTAATCAAAAATGAAGATACAAAGGAATGTAACAAGAAATATTTCCCCCTTGTAAATATGCAAACAACATGTGTATGTTAACATAAAATAAATTTTAGTAAAGCTTTTGAAAGTTATCTTCCCCATTTGTGAGGACATAAGAACATAAGAAATAGGGACAGGAGTAGGCCACGTCATTGGCCTGCCCCGCCATTCAATAAGATCATGGCTGATCTGAAGTGGATCAGTTCCACTTACCGCTCTCTCCCCATAACCCTTAATTCCCCTGTCTATCAGAATCGTATCTACCAGTGACTTAAATATATTCAGTGAAATAGCCTCCACCACTTCAGCGGGCAGAGAATTCCAAAGATTCACCACCCTTTGAGTGAAGAAGTTCCTCCTCAACTTTGATCTAAACTGCCCCCTCTCCCCCTTATTTTGAGGCTGTGCCCTCTAGTCCTGCTATCCTTTCTAAGCAGGAAAAATCTCTCTACGTCTATCCTATCCATCCCTTTCATTATCTTATATGTCTCTATAAGATCCCCCCTCAACCTTCTAAACTCCAACCAGTACAGACCCACTCTACTTAATCTCTCCTCATAGGCTAACCCCCTCATCTCTGGTATCAGCCTGGTGAACCTTCTCTGCACTCCCTCCAAGGCCAATATATCCTTCCGCAAATGCGGCGACCAAAACTGCACACAGTACACCACTTGCAGCCTCACCAGCACCCTGTACAGTAGCAACAAGACCTCCCTATTTTTGTATTCTATCCCCGTAGCTACAAAGGCCAACATTTGCCTTTTTGATCACCTGCTGCATCTGCAGACTGGGTTTTTGCGATTTGTGCACAAGGACCCCCAGGTCCCTCTGCACCGTAGCATGCTACAGCTTTTCACCTTTTAAATAATAATCCCTCCTACTACTAATTCTACCAAAGTGGATAACCTCACACTTGCTAACATTATATTCCATCTGCCAGGTCTTCGCCCACTCATTCAACCTATCTAGATCTCTCTGCAGACTTTCCACACCCTCTTTTCCACTCAACTTCGTGTCATCAGCAAATTTCATTACCCTACAATCAGTCCCTTCCTCCAGATCATCTATGTATAAATATGATAAGCAGTTGATGCCCCAGCACTGATCCCTGGGGCACTCCACTAGTCACCAGCTGCCAACCAGAATAGTACCCATTGATTCCTACTCTCGGCTTCCTATTAGACAACAAATCCTCTATCCATGCTAATACCTTATCCCCAACTCCTTCATCCTAACCTTTTGCAGCAACTTTTTGTGAGACAGCTTATCAAACATCTTCTGGAAATCTAAAAACACCACATCCACCGGTTCCCCACTATCTACTACACTAGTCACATCCTCATAGAAATCCAATTGTTCATCAAACATGACTTCCCCTTAACGAATCCGTGCTGCGTCTGCTTGATCAAACCGTTCTTTTTTAGGTGCCTCGCTATTTTTTATTCGATGACGGATTCAAGCATTTTTCTGACTACAGACATTAAACTAACCAGCATATAATTTCCTGCCTTCTGTCTGCTATCTTTTTTAAACAGTGGCGTAACATTAGCCGTTTTCCAATCTTTTGGCACTTCCCCGGAGTCCAGCGAATTTTGATAAATAATTACTAAGGTATCCACTATCACCTCTGCCATTTCTTTCAGAACCCTGGGATGTGTTCCATCTGGTCCTGGGGACTTATCTACCTTCAGCCCCATTAGTTTATCAAGCACCATCTCTCTAGTGACTGTAATTGCATCAAGGACCTCATTTCCTACCATCCTTCTATCTTTAATATCTGGCAAACTATTTGTGTCCTCCTCAGTGAAGACCGACACAACAAACTTGTTTAAAGCCTCAGCCATTTCCTCATCATCCACCGCTAAATCCCCCCTCTCATCCTGCAAACGTCCATCATTCACTCTAGCCAGTCTCCTCTTCTTTATATATTTGTAAAAACTTTTACTGTCTTTTTTTTATATTTAGAGCCAGTTTAGCCTCATACTCTTATCTTTCCGTTCTTTATTACCTTCTTCATCATTCTTTGTTGTTGTTTCAAACTTTCCCAATCTTCTAATCGCCCACTATTTTTAGCCGCTCTGAATGCATCCGCTTTTAATTTAGTACTTTGCTTTATTTCCTTCAATAACCACAGTTGATTTTCTCTTCTCCTACAGTCCTTCTTTGCCAACAGAATATATTTCTGCTGAGTACTGAAAAAGATCTCCTTAAAAATCCTCCACTGTTTCTCAGCCGTCCTAAAAACCAATCTGCGCCCCCAATCCACATTCGCCAATTCTGCTCTCATCCTATCATAGTCCCCTCAATTCAAACAGAGTACACAGGTTCAGGACGCTACTTCCTTATCCTCCATCTGCATCAGAAATTCAATGATACTATGATCACTCGTTCCATGGGGATCCCTCGCAAGAAAATCCCTAACTCTACCTGAAAAATGAAAAATAATCTCTGCAGTGGAGCTGACTGCTTGTTTTTTGGTTAAGTAATGAATATTTCTATGATGCTGTGGTTTATCATGTCCTTAGAGGAAAAGGTTCATTCTTTTTCTCTCATCTGACTTGGAAAGTGGCTAATGAAACTCTTCTCCCTATTAAGAACAAAATTCACTTATGTATATGAAATCCAGGTGGTTTGGTAAATCTGACTTTTCTCCACCAAGGTGAAGGAATTTGTGTGGTGTGTTAGGGAAACCCCAAGATATGTTATGAAGCCAGACTTGACCTCAGCAGTTTTTCTATTTCAGCATTAATGGGAAGATGTTTCAGTTGAGGTGTGATTCTAGGGAGTTTTTATCGAAACAAGCTGTATTCAAGAATGCAGTGTAACTATAACAAATGAATCAACTAACATTTAACTTTTGAACAATACTTAAACATAAGATGCAATTCTTAACTACTAACCTATCTCTATTAGTTCGAGTTCAAGCAACTTTCTTCTTACAGATTTGAAATTATTCTTTAAAATCAGTTGACAAACACAGGGTAATGTGCCACTCCTGATGTTCTCAGAGCATTTCTAGAGAAAGACACATCTTGCTTCTTTCAAAACTATTTTTAAGACATTATCTTTCTTGCAAACTTAATTCCACCCATTACTCACATGGAGAATTTGGAGCCTAAATAGGCAATTCAGCCCTTTCAGCCTCTTCTGCCAGTCAATCAGATCATGGCTGATCTCTTGCTGGTCTCAAATCTATCTGCCTACCTGTTCCACATATCTCTTTAACCTGTTTTTTTAATCAGAGATTTATATATTTATTTCTTGAAACCAGTTAATGATGTAGACACTACCACGCTATGGGGCAGTAAATTCCACAAATTCACCAGCCTCTGTGAGAAGAAGTTTCTCTTCATCTCAGTTTTAAATTTATCACCTCTCAATCTATACCTGTGACGTCTTGTTTTAAACTGCCCCACAAGAGGAAACATTTTATGTACATTTACTCTTTCAGTCCCTTTCAGTATTTTGTACATCTTGATCAGATCCCCTCTCATCCTTCTAAACTCCAGCGAATACAAACTTTCTTCATACATCAACCCTGTCACCACCAGAATCAACCTGGTGAACGTCTCTGAACTGCTTCCAATGCCACCACTTTCTTCCTCAAATAAGGAGAGCAAAATGGGACACAATACTGTAGATATGGTCTCAGCAATACCCTATATAAATGAAACAACACTTCTCTGCTTTTATTCTCCAATCCTTTTGCAATTAATGTTGCCCGCAGCCCAGACCAATCAGCGCCATATAAAACAGAGCTGACTTTTAAACATACTTATATATTTCCTCAAGCCACAGTATCATCACAGATGAGTTGCATTCATAAAGAGTATTATGGGTAAATATACATTAAAAATCAAAAATATATTGTTAGCAGCTGACTGAGTCAACAGATCTTGAGATTTTGTTTTTATCTTGGCTGCAAGTGCCAACTAAACAAAGCTAATAAATAAATGTTTAAATAAAAGCAAAAATAAGCGCTTAACCTCTGATCAAAATATGAAATGCATTCTGACATGAATAGTTTGATTTGCCTTTGTTTTCCTTGAACTTAATCCAGTGAACAGTAAGTTGATAAGGTTGTTAAGCAGGCGTATAGTGTGTTAGCATTTATTGGTAGAGGGATTGAATTTCGGAGCCGAGATGTCATGTTGCAACTGTACAAAACACTGGTGCGGCCGCACTTGGAGTATTGTGTACGGTTTTGGTTGCCGCATTATAAGAAAGATATGTATGGAGGCATTGGAAAGGGTGCAGAGGAAGTTTACCAGGATGTTACCTGGTATGGTGGGTGGGTCTTATGAGGAAAGGCTAAGGGATTTGAAGTTATTTTCATTAGAGAGAAGGAGGCTAAGAGGTGACTTAATTGAGACATATAAGATGATCAGAGGGTTAGATAGGGTGGATAGTGAGAGCCTTTTTCCTTGGATGGAGATAGAACATAGAACACTACAGCACAAACAGGCCCTTCGGCCCACAAGTTGTGCCGAACACATCAAAACCTACCCAGCCATAGACCTATCTATAACCCCCAATCCCATTGGATCCCATATACTCATCCAGAAGTCTTTTAAAAGACCCCAGCGAGTTCACCTCGACCACCACCGACGGCAGCAGATGGATAACACAAGGGGACATAGCTTTAAATTAAGGGGTGGTAGTTATAGGACGGATGCTAGAGGTGGGTTCTTTACTCAGAGGGTAGTGAGGGTGTGGAATGCCCTGTCTGCAGCAGTTGTGGACTCGTCAAGTTTAAGGGCGTTCAAATGGTCAGTGGATAAGCATATGGATAGCATTGGAATAGTTTAGGTTAGAGAGTCATAAAATTGGTTCCATTGGTCGGCACAACATTGAGGGCCGAAGGGCCTGTACTGCGCCGTAATGTTCTATGTTCTAAATGAAGTTATTTTCAAGAACTACCAAGATCCCGAACAAGTAATATTTTACTCTTGAGCTCCATAATCTGCACAACCAATTGATAAATTGCAAGCTATGTTATTGAAAGTGAATTAAGTTTATTTTTTGGAATGGTAATACTGTGAGCAATTTGCCTTTCAAATATGTCAAGCTTCTTTGTGTTATGTTTACCAGATGAAATGATTAATTGTCTCTGAAAGTGAAGACGGGTTGCAGCATCGGACTCCAGAATGGTAGAATTCCAGTGGGTTATAGAACATAAAACATAGAACACTACAGCACAAACAGGCCCTTCAGCCTACAAGTTGTGCCGATCATATCAGTACCTACCAGACCATAGAACTATCTGTAACTCTCAATTCCATTAAATCCCATGTACTCATCCAGAAGTCTCTTAAAAGGCCTGAGCGAGTTTGCCTCTACCACTACTGACAGCAGCCAATTCCATTCACTCACCACCCTCTTGAGTGAAAAACTTAACCTCTAACATCTCCTCTGCACTTGCCCCCCAGCACCTTAAACCTGTGTCCTCTCATAGCGACCATTTCAGCCCTAGGAAGTAGCCTCTGAGAATCCACCCTATCTATTCCTCTCAACATTTTATAAACCTCCATCAGGTCGCCTGTCAACCTTCGCCTCTCCAAGGAGAAAAGACCTAGCTCCCTCAACCTATCTTCATAAGGCATGCCTCCCAATCCAGGCAACATCCTTGTAAATCTCCTCTGCATCTTCTCGATAGCTTCCACATTCTTATAATGAGGCGACCAGAACTGCACACAATATTCCAACTGGGGTCTGATAAGGGTCTTATGAAGTTGCAACATTACTTTCCGACTCTTAAACTCAATCCCTCGATTAATGAAGGCCAGTACGCCATATGCCTTGACCACATCCTCCACTTGCGGGGCCGATTTAAGAGTCCTATGGACCCGGATCTCAAGATCCTTCTGCTCCTCAACACTGCCAAGACTGCTACCCTTGATACTGTACTCCTTCATCCCATTGGTCCTGCCAAAATGGACCACTACACATTTATCTGCGTTGAAGTCCATCTGCCATTTCTCTGCCCAGTCTTGCATTCTATCTATCTCTCGCTGCAACTTCTGACATCCCTCCAGACTATCCACAACATCACCAACCTTTGTATCGTCAGCGAACTTAGTAACCCATCCCTCCATTTCCTCATCGAGGTCATTTATGAAAATGACAAATAGCAAGAGTCCTAGAACAGATCCCTGGGGTACTCCACTGGTGACAGATCTCCGTGCAGAAAAAGACCCATCCCCCACCACCACACTGTGCCTTCTGCAGGCAAGCCAGTTCTGGATCCACAAGGCCAAATCCCCTTGGATCCCATGCCCTCTCATCTTCTCAAGAAGTCTTGCATGGGGTCTTAGCAAACATAAGAACATAAGAAATAGGAGCAGGAGTAGTCATACAGCCCCTCAAGCCTGCCCTGCTATTCAGTAAGATCATGGCTGATCTGTAGTGGTTCAGTACCACTTTCCCGCTTTCTCTCCGTTATCCTTAATTCCCTTGTCAATTAAAAACCTATCCACTCTTGACTTGAACATATTCAGTGAGGAAGCCTCCACCGCCTCATCAGGCAGAGAATTCCAAAGATTCACCACCCTTTGCGTGAAGAAACCCCTCCGCATCTCCGATCTGAACCGCCCGCCCCAATGTTGAGGCTGTGCCCTCTAGTCCTGCTATCTTTGCTAAGCAGGAAGAGTCTCTCAATCTCTACCTTATCCATCCCCTTCATTATTTTATATGTCTCTATAAGATCCCCTCTCAGCCTTCTAAACTCCAAAGAGTACAAACCTAGCCTATTCAGTCTCTCCTCATAATCCAACACCCTCATCTCCAGTATCAGCCTAGCAAACCTTCTCTGTACCCCCTCCAAGGCCAGTATATCCTTCCTCGAATGTGGTGATCAAAACTGCACACAGTACTCCAGCTGTGGCCTCACCAGCACCCTATACAGCTGCAACAGAACCTCCCTACTTTTATATTCTATCCCCCTTGCTATAAAGGCCAACATTGCGTTCACCTTCTTAATCACTCGCTGCACCTGCAGACTGTGTTTTTGCAATTCGTGCACAAGGACCCCCAGGTCCCTCTGCACCGTCGCATGCTGCAGCTTTTCTCCATTTAAATAGTAATCCTTCCTATCATTATTCTTACCAAAGTGGATAACCTCACACTTGCTAACATTATACTCCATCTGCTGGGTCCTCGCCCACTCACTCAACCTATCCAGATCCCTCTGTAGACTTTCCACACCTTCCACGCAATTTGCTTTTACATTCATCTTCGTGTCATCAGCAAATTTCGTCACGCTACACTCAGCCTCTTCCTCCAGATCATCAATGTAAATGGTAAATAGTTGAGGCCCCAGTACCAAACCTTGGGGCACCCCACTAGTCACGAGCTCCCAATCAGAATAGCACCCATTAATACCTACCCTCTGCTTCCTATTAGACAACCAATTCTCTATCCAGTCTAACACCCTACCCCCGACTGCCTGCACCCTAACCTTCTGCAGTAATCTTTTGTGAGGCACCTTGTCAAATGCTTTTTTGAAATCCAAAAACACCACATCTACCGCTTCCCCTCTATCTACCTCACTAGTCACTTCCTCATAGAACTCCAATAAATTTGTCAAGCATGACTTCCCCTTAATGAACCCGTGCTGTGCCTGCCTGATCAAACTGTTCGTATCCAGGTGCCTCGTTATTTCCGCTTTGACGACAGATTCAAGCATTTTTCCTACTACAGGCGTTAAACTAACCGGCTTATAATTCCCTGCCTTCAGTCTGCTGCTTTTTTAAACAGTGGCGTAACATTAGCCATTTTCCAATTTTCTGGCACTTTTCCGGAATCCAGTGAATTTTGAAAGATAATTACCAGGGCATCCGCTATCACGTCTGCCATTTCCTTGAGGACCCTGGGATGCATTCCATCCGGTCCCAGGGACTTATCTGCCCTTAGCCTATCAAGCACCACCTCTCTAGTAACTGTAATCTCATCAAGGACCTCATCTCCTATCACCCTTCTATCCTTAATTTTGGGCAAGCTATTTACGTCCTCCTCCGTAAAGACCGACACAAAAAACTTATTCAAGGTCTCCGCCATATCCCTGTCATCCACCATTAAACCACCCCTCTCGTCCTGCAAGGGTCCTACATTAGCTCTGGCCATCCTCCTATTCTTTAAATAATTATAAAAACTCTTACTGTCCTTTTTGATGTTTCGAACTAGTTTAGCCTCACATTCCATCTTTCCTTTTTTAATCACCTTTTTAGTCACTTTTTGCTGTTGTTTAAAACTTTCCCAATCATCCAATCGCCCACTATTTTTAGCCATTCTGAATGACTCAGCTTTTGATTTAATACTCCTTAATTTCCTTGGAGAACCACGGCTGATTTTCCCTTCTCCTATAGTCTTTCTTCACCATCGGAATATATTTCTGCTGAGTATCGAAAAAGATCTCTTTAAAAATCCCCCACTGTTCCTCAGCCATCCTATCAACCAGTGCACTGCTCCAATCACAGTCGCTAATTCCTCTCTCATCCTATCTTAGTCCCCTCTGTTTAAACATAACACACAAGTCTGGGACGCTACTACCTCATCCTCCATCTGCATCATAAATTCTACCATACTATGATCACTCATTCCTAGAGGATCCCTCACATGAATATCCCTAATTCTATCAAATTCTTGCTGAAATCCATGTAAACCACGTCCACTGCTCTTCCTTCGTCAATGTGCTCAGTCACATTTTCGAAGAACTCAACTTCGCTCGTATGGCACGATCTGCCCTTAACAAAGCCATGTTGACTATTTCTGATCATATTGAACTTCTCTAAATGCTGATAAATCCTGTCCCTCAGAATTCTGTCCATCAACTTACTGACCACTGAGGTCAGACTCACTATTCAGTAATTCCCCAGGCTATCCCTGTTCCCTTTCTTGAAAATAGGCACCACATCTGCAATCCTCCAACCTTCTGGAACCTCTGCCGTCTCCATCGATGATGCAAAGATCATCGTCAATAAATGAACATTTCTTGCAGCTCATCAGTTAAGATCACTGACACCTTTGAGCACCTTTTACTAGAAGATATTAATTAATTCTGCTTTACTGCGCATCAAAAATAAGGAGTATTTGATTTGAGATGGAAGTGAAGAAATTTTGCTCCACTGAAGATTGTAAGCTTTGGCACTATCTTCCCAGAGAACGGCGGAGGCAGTATCATTGAATATCTTTCAGGCAGAAGTAGATAATATTTGACTCCCTTAATAGTCAAGAATATATCAAAGATAGACAGATATGTGGAGTTGGTGTCGTGTTCAACTATATCAGTGAATGGCACAGCAGGCTTGAGGTGCTGAATGGCCTACTTCTAATTCATATGTTCATTTGTATGAGCATACCTCCTGTCACCAGTATTATTTTCTTGACTTTGAATATGTTTAATAGGAGGTGCATCCATATTCAATGTGTGATACTGATATTTGCAACAGATAAATCTTGAAGTTTTATAGAAGTTGTTCTGTATCAGTTATTATTCTGCATAAAGAATTAAGTGTCCCTTATCCAAAAGCCAAGCAAGCATTGAGAGAAATATGTGAGTATCAGTAAGATCTGTGTAGTATGGGAAAAAGGATGACTTTTGCTGTCTCTGGTTGTGCAACGCAAAAGGCCATCTCTCCATGCGTGCATTCTGTGATCTGTGGAAACCCTCAAGTAGTCAGTCAGGTGAGTGAATGAATTTTCAAAAAAGAATGCTGTGGCTCAGTTGATTTCGCTCCATTGACAGTGCAGAGCTGGCTGATGAATGCAGCAGGAGACTGCGACTGAAAAGTTGTTGTTTGGCCAATTATTTTTCAAGTTTGCTAATATTGTAGAACATGCAAGATAACTTGATGTGGACTGAGTTCTGTTGCTGCTTTGTTGCTGTCATTTGTCTTCATTGCTGTTCCAGCAGTGGTGTGATTTTCACATGTAAGCCATTCAGTGCAGAACTGATGTTGTCACGAGAATCTCCCATCTTTTGCAGTTTTCTGAAAACTCATTTGCTCAGCCAACTGACTACTTGAGGGGTTCCACAGATCACAGAATGCATGCACGGACAGATGGCCTTTGCGTTACACAACCAGAGACAGCAAAAGACACTCCTTTCCCCATGCTGCACAGACCTTGCACTCAAATGCATTTGAGATGTATTCTCTTGGATCTATTCAGTTTTCCATTTTAGGCTATCTTAAACTAACGGGAGCTTTGTCTCTGGGGGAGTTGTGTCTCTGGGCCTTGTATGCTGCTTATCTTTAGCTGCTTTAATGTTGTGTTTAATGGGCTTGCAATCTAGGGCTGGCTTTTATTAAAAAAAACACTCTTTTTAGAAAGCCAGTCTTAATGAATCTGTCAAGGTTACTGTGGTGTTATTCAGGCCGGCTGGCTGCCTGTGTAAAATCAGCATGTTAAGAGCCAGTGATCCAAGCATCCCGTTAGTTAGGGCATAAAAACAGATGGCCAAAAGAGAAATTGATATTGTTTCTCCGTTAGTAATACCAGCTGATCAGTGCTGCACTTTGTTTTATTTAAGATGCCACATGCCATCTACTGACAATCCACTTTTTGTACAATTCAATAGCTTTAACAAGCAATGTTAATAACACAGTAAAAAGAGAACCCAGTGCAAAGAGCTACATCACCAAGTTTACTGGGGAAAGCAGCATTCCCAAGCTGTATAACAGTATTCAGTGACTATTTCTCTCATCACAATCAATCAGCTTGTCAATGTAAGAACATTTAAATATGCTGTGTGTAATGGAAGTGGTTTTTGAGAATTCTACCCATCTGTTTGCAACTGTGTTTTGATCATTTACAAAACCATCAGATTTATTAGTCACTTAGCTGGATAATACTATGTAACGTTAGCAGGTGGTTTATTTGCTATTTAATTCTTAAAAAAAATTCTTTGTTAGTAATAGGCCATTCGGTGAACTCATGGCTGACCTGATATAATCTTAACTCCAATCTTCCACCTTATTACTATAACCCTCGGTTCCCTTAGTGATTTGAAATTGGTCTATCTCAGCATTGAACATATTTAACGATCCAGTCTCTACAGCCCTCTCTGCTAAAGAATTCCATAATTTGTTACCCTCTGGATGAAGAAACCTCACCTCTGTTTTAAATGGGAAATCCTTACTCTGAAATTATATTATCAAAAAGTCCAGTGTAAAATACATAAGAGAATGCCAGCTCCTGGGGGACATTCAATATATATCTTGCCTGTCTGATAGCCATACGGTAACACTGTAATTTCTTTCAGTCAATTTCATATCCATTGTATGTGTGCATGTGACAATATCCTATATTTTTCTCCATTGTAGTGTTTTCAATTATGTCAAGTGAGAAGCACAAGTCACCTAGCATTTTAAATAAATCATTAGAATGTAGAACATTACAGCGCAGTATAGGCCCTTTGGCCCTCGATGTTGCAGTGAAGAGTGGAACCAATCTAATGATCCTCTAACCTAAACTATTCCAATGTTATCCATATGCCTATCCACTGACCATTTGAACACCCTTAAAGTTGGCAAGTCCACAACTGCTGCAGGCAGGGCATTCCACACCTTTACTACCCTCTGAGTAAAGAATCCATGTTCTAAACTTATTGTATATCTTGCAATAAAAGCACAATTTGGGTGATTCATTTGAACAATTACTTGTATTTCTGTAGCTACAGTTTCTTTAATATGGGTGAAAACTTGGCCACGGAGAGCATAAATGGAAAGGAGGGGAACAGTAATACAAAGAAAACTAAAATGTAAGAAGGAAGGGCACAGGATGAAGCAGGGGGTGAACTGGACCATTGAGGCACTTGTAAATAAGGAAATGGATTTTGAATTTCTGTTTCTGGACTGGACTGTTTACTTGATAGGAAGATGCAAAATTGTCAGTTTTTATTATAGTCCCTGCCTCTTTACTAAGAGCCGCTGAAGAATTGAGGCATAAACTGAACAGTATTCATGAGTCCATGGGGAATTGGCCATGGAACTTTGCTGAGAATCTCTCTAAAGTGTCTTTTGTCTAATTCTAACTTAATGTAGCTGAGAATGTATTCCAGGCAGAGCATGCTCTTGATTGATCAGAATATCTTCATTATATTTGTCACAAAGAAATGAGCAGACACGTTTATTTTCTAATTATCAGGAATTCAAGCCCCATGGGTCCACTTTAATACAGGGCAAAATGCAGTTATGACCCATTACTACGGCAAAATAATTCCATGGCAATCATAATTAATTGTAGGAAATGTATACAGTTTTACCTACCAGAAATGGAGCTAAAAGTTGCTGTGAAGATCCAGTTGACCAACTGTACTGTTTTCCATAGAATTCCTGATGCCAAAGTAGCCATTTGGCCCATCAAGCCTCCACTGACAACAGTTCTAGCCAGGCGCTATCCCTGTAATCCCATATATTTACTCTTCTACTAACAGACAATTTAGCATGGTCAATCTACCATCTTTAGACTGTGGGAGGAAACTGGAGCACCCAGAGAAACCTATGCAGATACAGGGAGAACGCGCAATTTCCACATAGACAGTGACCCAAGCTGGAATCAAACCTGGGTTCCTGGGTCCACAGCCAGCCACTGTACCGTCTTCTTTGTTGGAACCAATGGGACAACATCTTATCTTCCTCCCTCCTCCACTATCACACTCTGCATTGATACTGGTCTTTATAGTATATATTGTGATGTTGTAAATTAATTCAGACAATGATTGTAAGCACAAAAGAGACTTGCAACAATAAAGGTTTACAGCAAGGGAACGGGCTCTTCAGCCCAACTTGTCTGTGCAAGCCCTAAATTCATGCTAAATTCTCCCTCAGTGTACCTGAATAGAGGATCTTCACAGTAACTTCATTGCGGTGTTAATGTAAGCCTACTTGTGACACTATTAAAAATAAACGTTAATGCCCCATATCAAATCTTTCTTTCCTGTTGGACAAGAGTCCAATATGAATCTATCCCTGGCGCCTTCCTCTCCCTCATCTACGTGCTATTCTTTTGTGGCATAACATACATGCCGAGGCTGGCCACCATCCATGATTTCTCAACTCCCTTAACCAACATCAACACTAACATGGAGTGGTATAGTGGTTAGCACTGCTGCCTCACAGTGCAGGGACCCAGGTTCAATTCTGGCTTTGGGTGACTTTCTATGTGGAGTTTGCACATTCCCTCTGTGTCTATGTGGGTTTTCTCTGGGTGCTCTGGTTTCTTCCCGCAGTCCAAAGATGTGCAAGGTAGGTGGATTGAATAAATTGTTCTTTAATGTCCAAAAATGTGTAGGTTAAATGGAATACAGGCCAGTGACCCTAACATCTGTAGTGGGTAAGTTGTTAGAAGGTATTTGAGAGACAGGATCTGCAGGTATTTAGAAAGGCAAAGACTAATTAGAGACAATAAGTATGGTTTTGTGAATGGAAAATCATATCTCACAGATTTGACTGAGTTTTTTGAATGGGTAACCAAGAAGATAGTTGAGGGCAGCGGTGTTGATGTTATCTACATGGACTTTAGCAAAGCCATTGACAAAGTCACCACTTGTAGGTTGTTGCAAAAGGTTAAATCTCATGGGATCCTGAGTGAGATAGCCAGTTGGATACAAAATTAGCTTAGCGTTTGCTAGAGCTAGGAGGTTTAGGGGTGATCTTATAGAAATCTATAAAATAGTGAGGGGCATAGATAACATAGAAAAATAGTATTAGACAAACTAATGGGGCTAAAGATAGTTAAGTCGCCTGGTCCTGATGGCTCACATCTTAGGATTGTAAAAAAGGTCGCTACAGAGAAATTGGATGCATTGGTAGTAATTTTCCAAACCTTCTTGGATTCTGAAGAAGTACCCATTCGAAAAAGAAGGAAGGCAAAAAAACAGGTAAATGCAGGCTGATTAGTCTAACATCTGTTATTGCAAAAATGTAGAAATCAATTAATAAGGAAGTAATAGTGGGCACATTTGGAAATCATAATCTAATTGAGCAGGGTCAGCATGGCTTCACAAACGGAAAATCATATTTAGCTAATTTATTGGGGCTTTTGAGGAAGTCTCAACCAGAGTGGATAAAGGGGAATGTGTTATATTTGGACTTCCAGAAGACATTCAAAAAGGTATCTCACAAACAGCCAAATGGCCTCCTTCTGCATATTGGAAATCTATAATTTCATGAGGTTACGGGGATGGGTCCTGCATGGGAGTGTTGTTGGTGCAGGCTTGATAGGCTGAATGGCCATCTTTTATATTGTGAGGGTTCAGTGATTCTATGAAAATGCTGAGTCATAAAATAAGAGCCCGTGGTGTTAGGGGTAGTATATTGGCATGGGTAGAGAATTGGCTAATGGCCAGGAAACAGCGAGTGGTGTTAAGGAGTCACTTTTCAAGTTGGCAACCTGTAACCAGTGGGTCAGTGATGAGACCACAACTGTTTATAATATGTATTGACGACTTGGAGGAAGGAAACATATGTACAGTAGCCAAATTTGGTGGAAAATAGGTGGAAAGGCAAGTTGGGAGAGGGATACAAACAATTCATAAAGAGATTTGATAGCTTAAGTAAATGGGCAAAAAGTTGGCAAATGGTGAATAATGTGGGAAATGTGAAGTTGTTCATTTTGGAAGGGAGAACAAAAGAACAGCATTATTTAAATGGAGAAAAACAGTAGAAAGCTGCTGCTCAAAAGGGACTTGGGGGTACTTGTGCATGAAGCACAGAAAGCTAGCACACAGATGCAACAGGTAATCAAGGAGCCCAGTAGAATTTTAATCCTTATTTCAAGAGCATTGGAATATGAGTAGGGAAGTCATGCTGCAACTGTACAAGTTCTGGTGAGACCACATCTGGAGCACTGAGAGCAATCTTTGTCCCCATATTTAAGGAAAGATATTATTTCATTGGAGGCAGTTCAGGAAAGGTTCACTAGGATAATCTCCATAGTGAAGGGATTATGTTAGGAGGACAGGTTAGAAGGTGAGGACCCTGCTCATTGGCATTGGAGAAGTGATCTTGTTGAAACATGTAGGATTCTTAAGAGGTTTGACAGGATAATTGTTGAGAGGATGTTTTCCCTCATGGTAGAATCTAGGACCAGCGGGCTTAGTCTCAGAATAAAGGGACACCAATTTAAGGCTGAGATGAGAAGGATTTTCTTCTCAGAGGGTTATGAGTCTCGGGCACTCCATGACACAGAGAGTTGTGGGGGCAGAGTCTTTGGGCAGAATTTTATGGCCTCTGTCAGACAAGAGTGGAAATTCTCATCCAAGATCAACCGAGATTTCCTTTGTCGTACTCTCGTGTGCTCTGATTCTGTGGCGGGCGAGGTGGTAGAGTTCCGATCACTGTATATATGAGATGGTTAGATTTTTGACCAGTAATGGAATCAAGGGTTACGGGGAAAGGGCAGAAAAGTGGATGTGAGTAATGTCGGATCAGCGATGATCCTATTGAATAGCAGAGCAGGCTCAAAGGAGCCAAAGGCCTCGGTCTGTTCCTGTTTCTTGTGGCTTGTAGTCTAATTCTTGGCAGTGCTCTGCCTAGTAAATCTCTCAGCACAAAAGCAATTATTGGGCAACAAATGCTAGCCTTGGCAGGGGCACCCATGTGGCGTGAAAAAAATACATTTAAAAGGTTGGAACTGTTCTAGAATGGAAAGAATTTTGGACATTTTTAATCATCCCATCCACTATCACTGCAGTTTTTCTTTTGGAACCCTATGGTGTTGGCCATCAGGTCCTGGAGGTTTGTGGATTTTATTCCCTTAAGTTTATTTGTTCTAAAATGTAGCTAAAATGCAGTTGTAGATGCGCCAACTTTGGTGGCGTTTAAGAGGTTAGTAGATAAGTTTATGGATGAAAAGGGAATGGTTTAGGTTAGAGGGTCATTGCTTTTTCTTAATTGGTCGGCGCAACATCGAAGGCCGAAGGGCCTATTCTGCGCTGTAATGTTCTATGTTCTATTTTTCTCTACTAATATTATATACCTTCTCTTCTTTAATCTTATTAACTCCTTGACTACTCTCTATTTCTAATATGTAACTTGTGTTACCTACTGTGAAGATGAACATAAAATAATTGCTCAATATTTCTGCTAGTTCCTCTTCTCCCCGTGATAATCTAGTCTGTCTCTACCTCTAAAGGTCCAGTGTTTACTTTATTCAATGTGTTTATATTTCTATTTTGCCCTCCTTGTCAGCTTTTTGTCGGCCTTTAGCTGGTTTCTTAATGATCAAGCTTCCAACTGTTCTTTGCAACATTATAAGCCTATTCATTTAATCAAATACTATCCTTAACATCTTTAATAAGCCATAGATGGATCTTTTTTGTTGAGCTGTGTTTTTCAGTGGAACTATTTTTGTTGAACATTCAGTCCTTTCTTTAAATGTTTCCCAATATTCATTTTTCACCATACCTGTTACCCTATTTATCTAATCAACCGTAACCAGGTCTCTTTCATACTTAAGTAAATGGCTTTGTTTAAGTTTAAAATTATTGTTTTGGACTTGAGAATATCACTTTTTTCACACATAATATGGAAGTCAGTTGTGTTCTCACTTTTTCCCCAGCGAATTTTTAAATGTGAAATTACTAATTAAATCCTGCATCATTGTACAATACTAGATCTAAAAGAGCTTTATTCCTAGTTGGTTCTAGAGTTTATTGTTACAGAAAACTGTTAGAAACAGGTGACAGAGTGGTTGGCACTGCTGCCTCACAGTGCCAGGATCCCAGGTTCAATTCCTGCCTTGGGTCACTGTCTGTGTAGATTTTGCACTCTCTCCTTGTACATGCATGGGTTTCTCCGGGTGCTCCAGTTTCCTCCCATAGTCGAAAGATGAGCGAGTTAGATTGATCAGTCATGATAAATTGATCCTTGGTTTCAGGGGGATCAGCAGGATAAATGCATGGGGGTATGGGAATAGGGATTAGGTCAGTTCAGACTTGAGCCAAATGGCCTCCTTACAGGAGAGACTCTATGATTCAAAAGTGTTTTGTAAATTTGTCTTCCAGTTTGATTAATCCATCTTTGCCAATTTGATTAATTTTCATATAGACTGGATCATTTTTTTTGGCATAACTATAAGGTTCATAGTGGGAGATATAGGAGGGATGTCTGAGATAGATTCTTTATTCAGAGTGCTTGGGGTGTGGAATAGACTGCCTGCTGTGATAGTGGAGTTGGACACTAGGAACTTTCAGGCGATCATTGGATAAGCACATGGAGCACTCCAGAAATATAGGGAGGGGGTAGCTTGATCTTGAGACTAGACATAGCTCGGCGCGACATTGAGGCCAAAGAGCCTGTACTGTCCTGTAATGTTTTATGTTTTTATGTTTTTTTATCATTGTCTCCAACAATTATTTTAATGATTTTGCTACGTGCTTCAATAATTTCTTGTTTAACGCTCTGTACAATGATGTAACTACTAATTGGGGGCCAATAAACTAGTATTACTGATCCTTGCTATTCCTAATCTCCAGAACTGATTCTTCTTCCTGAACTGATGCCAGATACTTCTCACTGCTGCCCTTATGTCATCGTCTGTCAGTACTACTATCTTTTTGTATGTGTGCCCAAGTTCATGAAATACCACAGGTGTAGTGGGTAGAATAAGATTGGAAAAATTGTGCCACAGCTGAAATGTAAGCAGTAGAAAATTTGCCATGATTGTTGTCACCAATGTATAAAAATGCAAAAAATAAATTTTTGAACACTTAAGTGTGGTATAAAGCTTAGATCATGATTCAGAATCAATTCCAGCTAATTGAGCAGCACGTCCTAACCATTTTTTCTTAGTTTAACAACAAAAATAGCTGAACTTGACCCCTCTTTGTTTGTTTCTAAACAGGAGAGATCCACCGCGTTCCCTGGGTCTCTTTCAGCTCCCAGGAGGAGATGTTGTTCTTACACCAGATGGACAGAGGGAAGGAGCAGAGACACCTGGGACAGAAACCTGGAGGTTCAATGACCTTAGTCAACCACGATCCAACACAAGCCTGAAAGTAAGGTGCAAATTTGTATAAATGAGTAAGCTTTCATAGTACAAAGAAATATATTATTTCTGGACTGCAAAGAGCTGTTGACAGGTTAGGTGGGTGGGCAATAGGATGACAAATGGAGTACAATATAGGGAACTATGAAGTTATTCACTTTGGTCATTAAAAAAAGGATATATTTTTAAAAGCTGAGAAACTGGAGTGTTGACGTTCAGAGAGACTCCGGTGTTCTTATGAAAGGAATTCAGGTTAGCATGCAGGCGCAGCAAGCAATTAGGAAGGCAGGTGACTTGTTGGCCAGGGATTGTGTACAAAAGTTAAGAAGTGTTGCTCGAGTGGCACAGAGTTTTGGTGAGATCACAGCTAGAGTACTGTATGCAGTTTTGGTCTTTGCATTTAAACAAGAATATATTTGCATTTGAGGCAGTACAGCAAGTGTTCACAGAATTGGCCCTGGGTTGAGTGAGAATTATTCTATAATGAGAGGCTGAGTAAACTGTATGTTTATATACCCTGGTCCATTCTAATCACACAATAGACCTCTATCCTTCCTATGGCATCTTTCCATGCAAGCACAGGAGATATAAACCTTCCTTATCATTCTTATTGTCCAAGGCTCCAACCATTCCATCAGGTAAAACAGTGATTTGCTTGTACTTATTTCAGTTCTGTATACTGCATTTCTGCTCATGATGTGGCCTCCTCTACACAGGGGGGATCAAATGCAGAGTGGATAACTGCTTTGCAAAACACCTCAGTTCAGTGCGCAAACCTAAAGCCAGATGTCCTGTTGCCTTTCATTTTAATTTTCTACTGTGCTGCTACTCTGCTCTTGGCTTCCTGCAGTGTTCCAATGAAGCTGAATGCAAGCTTGAAGTGCAGCACTTCATCTTTCAATTAAGAATTTTACAGTCTTGCCAACATTGAGTTCATCAATTTTAGTTTATAACCTCTGCTCCAGATTGTTGTTTCCACTTTTTAGCTTTTCTCTCTTTTTCTTATTGTTTTGCTTTTAGACAGCAACTTTTAACAATTCTGCTCTTTACACCTTCTCTGGACACATCTTTTATTTCCTTATTTGTTCCATTACCATTTTGGCCTGGCACCATCAACTCTTGTCATTTAATCTGTCTTGCCTTTCATAGATCTATTATAAATCTTCAATATAAACATATGAATTACGAGCAGGAATAGGCCATTGGGTCCCTCGAGTCTGTTCCCCCTTTCAACAAGAAAATGACTGATCTAATTGCAGCCTCAACTCCACATTTATATCTACCCTTGATAAGCTTTGACTCCCTTGTTAATTAAGAAATATCAAATGCTGCCTCAAAAATATGCAATGACCCTGTCTCCGCCACTGTCTGGGGAATAGAGTTCCAAAGGTTGGCTATTCTTTTTTTTTAAAAAATTCTTCCAAGGTATACAAAATTCTTCCTCTTATTTTTAAACTGATATCTACTTGTAGTTTGCCCCATGAAGAGAAACATCCTTTCAGCATCCCTATCAAGTCCCATCAGGATCCTGTGTGTTTCAGTAAGATTATCACTCATTCTTCTAAACAGCATTGGATACATGCTGAATCTGTTCAACGTTTTTCCGTAGTTAAATGAAGCCCCCACTATCCCAGGTATGAGTTGAGTGAACTATTTCTAATGCATTTATATCATTCCTTAAATAAGGAGACCAAAACTGTACACAGTATTCCAGATATGACTTCATCAGTGCCCTATACAACTGTAGCAAAAAGTCCCTACTTTCATATTTCGATTCCCCTTGCAATAAACGACATTCTGTTTGCCTTCCTAATCACTTCTGTTTTCATACTCTTCACTTTCACAAATGTAACCACTGTGGTCATTTGCATATTTAAAATGTTTTGCATTTGTAGTACCTGCAGTGCAAGCTCCTGTTGATTTGACATTTTTGTGATATGAGGCACACCCAAGCTTATGAAACATTTTTCTATCACCAGCAGTAAGCCTTGTATTCTTGCAGATGCTTCTGTGTTTTCTCTTCCATGTATTTGCTCTTCCATCTGTTCTGCCGCTCTTTCCCACTCGCCAAATTGACCACTATCTCAGCAAAGAGCCAGGTGGAAGATGGGAAGAGATAAAGGGAGAAAGTCAGCTTAGTGTGTTGCTAATAGAAATGGCTGCTGTTACCGTGCTGTCCACTATGGTATTGTATGAATGATATTTTTATTTTAAGCCAGATCCTTTTTGACCAAAATTTTCAAAAGCTCTTCTAGAACGCTTTACTCACCCAGATTGTTCACTTTGGGGAGAAGGTTTAAGTCTTATTGGCATGTAGCCACTTGAAGTACCAAACAGACACAAATTAATAAACACAAGCATTACTGAGTTTACTTTAGCACTGAGGGGATGTTTTACCATCTTTCCATATTGGAACTTCAATTCAATAAAAATTTGGAATTAAAAGTCCATTCACTGCAATGGGTGTGGAGAATCCCAGCCCATCCTGTCTGCACTGATCACATTCCGACCAAGGCCCTATCCCATAAGTTTACCCTCACTAGTCCCCCTGACACTAAAGGGCAATTTAGCGTGGCCGATCAACCTAACCCACACATCTTTGGACTGTGGGAGGAAACTCATCGAGGGATTGAGTTCAGGAGTCAGGAGGTAATGCTGCAGCTTTATAGGACCCTTGTCAGACCACACTTGGAGTACTGTGCGCAGTTCTGGTCGCCTCACTATAGGAAGGACGTGGAAGCTATTGAAAGGGTGCAGAGGAGAGTTACAAGGATGTTGCCTGGATTGGGAGGCATGCCTTATGAAGACAGGGTGAGGGAGCTGGGACTGTTCTCCCTGGAGAGATGAAGGTTGAGAGGCGACCTGATAGAGGTTTACAAGATGTTGAGAGGAATAGATAGGGTGGACTCTCAGAAACTATTTCCCAGGGCTGAAATGGTCGCGACGAGAGGGCACAGATTTTAGGTGCAGGGAAGCAAGTACAGAGGGGATGCTAGGGGAAAGTTTTTCACTCAGAGGGTGGTGAGTGAATGGAATCGGCTGCTGTCGGTGGTGGTCGAGGCGAACTCGCTGGGGTCTTTTAAAAGACTTCTGGATGAGTATATGGGATCCAATGGGATTGGGGGTTATAGATAGGTCTATGGCTAGGTAGGTTTTGATGTGTTCGGCACAACTTGTGGGCCGAAGGGCCTGTTTGTGCTGTAGTGTTCTATGTTCTATGTTCTATGAAACTGGAGCACCTAGAGCACACCTACGCAGACATAGGAAGAAGTGCAAACTCCCCACTTCAGACAGTGACTGAAGCCAGGAAGTGAACCCAGGTCCCTGGCACTGAGGGCAGCAGTGCTAACTACTGTGCCAACCAAACTTGAGAGGAGGACATTTAGCCCATTCAGTTTGTGCTAGCTGTCTCTAGTACAATCCATCAGCCACTTTTCCCATTCTATCCCTTAGGCCCTGCTGCATTTTTCCACGTGTGCCCATCCAGTTTCACTGAATTCGTTGATAGTCTTCACTCATAGGTACCATAAACGCAAATAAATATTCATATAAAATTGCATCCATAAAGTGGCAGGTGATATTGAAGCACTCTCTCCGGAATGCTTCACATAATGTGAATAGGATGCTAGCTCACATGATGTATGGAAATCATTTATGATCTGAATCAAAAAGTTTTATTTCACCTTTTGATTTTTTGGCCTGGATTCTCCGATCTCATTCACGCCATCACAGCCGCCAGCAGGAGCAGAGAATTCGATGTTCAGCCGAAACTCCATTCACTGCAATGGGTGTGGAGAATCCCAGCTGCAGGCAAATTGGAGAAGTCTGGCCCTTGTGTCTGGTAAACTCATTCTAATTCTGTTTCAACTTGAGAATTTGTCTGGAAGCTTTGTGGATTTCTGCAAGGAGTTGGTACAAACCCGAGCATCAATGCATATTGCAGAATATGTGAATTTAAGCATCCAAACAATAATCTGGATACCTTCTTGCATAGTGGCAAAATACAGCAAATGCCAGAAACCTGAAATAAAAACAGAAATTGCAAGTTAAGCAGCATCTGTGGAGAAAGAAACACAGTTAACATTTTAAGTTCTAATGAAGGAACATTTTCCTGATCTTCACAATACTTCCTGAATGCTTCTAGCATTTTGTTATTATTTCCTTCAGAATTTGAACAGTGCTTTTGTGCTTTCTCAACACAGGACTTTTTTTTTGTTCACTCATAGGACATGGCTGTTGCTGGCTAGGCCAAGCCAGTGTTTATTGCCCATCCGTAATTGTCTTTGAAGGGACAGTTAAGACCAAACCGTGTAAAGATGGCAGATTTCCTTCCCTAAAGGGCATTAGTGAACCTGATGGTTTTCTACAACAATGGTCATCATTAGACTTTTAATTCCAGATTTTTGTTGAGTTCAAATTTCACTATCTACCATGGCATAATTTGAACCCAGGTCCCCAGAGCATTACTCTAGCTCTGTGGATTACTCCTCCAATAACAATGCCATTATGCCACTGCCTCCCCTAATGTCTTTGGGATGTGTGGTGCTGGACTTGCTAAATGAGAAGTGAAAAGTGAATTTATGGATAGCTAATTATTTACATCACTTTTCTAAAACCTTAATTTACTGTAAAAATTGCTGTGCCTTCCTACTTCTATTTCTGGACTGTTAAAGTTTGAAGTACTTCTGTCAGGAGTGGCCACAAGCAGCACCAGCAGTTGAATACAAGTCTATAATAATACTGAGACAACTACAAGGAAAGTGCAGGGAATTACATCAATTTGTATATTTGTCCTGAATCTAACTGAAGCTTTTGTCATTGTGAGTCAACCTGGCCTATGGCATTTGCTCTCCAAGCTGGCATGTCCAAATTATTCTGTCAAAACTCATTTCAGTCCTCCTGTAGAGAATAACTGATTTTCCCAGTGACAGTAACTAATTTTCCTGTACACTGTCAGGGATTGCAATTGAAATTTTCACAGCTTTATAACTTATGCACTTAAAAATGACTGACATTCAGAGCATTAGAGACTGGATCATCACGTGAATTTTATTGTCCCTGTCCATTGATGTGATGTTTATAATCCAGACATAATTAGTCTGTGCTGAAAATGCTGTTTATTTATTGTATGGAATTACAGATCACCCATCTTCACTTGATCCATCTCACTGTAAACAAATCAATTCAACTGTGCCAGCTGGTTTCCTTCCTGCTGCATCCTCTGCTTCATTACTTAACATTGATTGCAGCACACAGCTTGTTACATATACAGTGTCTGTCTCCTGGAGTGTGTAGCTAGGGTGCTGTGCAAACTTAGTCTGTGGGTAAAATACATTTGTTTCATTGATGTGTACCATTAAGAGCCAAAAGCAAACTGAGTGACAGTGATTTTCTTACTATAGGGGCATCTGGATTTTAATTGGGTATTGCTTCACTATTTTCTGCTCTGTATTTTCAATTTTTCTTCATTTCTCTTTTAACCAGCAGACTGAGTGAGCTGTTCTGGGCAATAATGATTTTTTTCTCACTTTATTGCTGCTACTGTTTGAAAATCAGTCACACAGTGATTCCATTTGCAACCAACATGACTAAGAATTTATCTAGAAACACAGAAGATAGGAAGGGCTATTCGGCCCTTCAAGCCTGGTCGGCCACCATTTGTTGTAATCCTGGCTGATCGTCCAACCTGTTCCCGTTTCCCCATAGCCTTTGATCCCTTTAGCCCCAAGGGCTCCCCACTGTCTGCGTGAAGGCATTTCTCCTCATCTCAATCCTTAATGATCTATCCCGTACTCTCAGACTGTGATCCCTGGTCCTGGACTCACTGTCATTAGGAATATTCTTCCTACATCTACCCTGTTTAACAGCAAGACATTCCTGCTTCTGTACTTAATTCCTCTTACTCTGAAGGCCGACATACCATTTGCCGCCTTTACCGCCTACTTACTTGCACGCCTACCTTAAGGGTCTGGTGCACATGGACAGGTCTAGTTGCACATTCCTCTCTCTCAATTTATAGCCATCCAGATAGTAATCTGCCTTACTGTTTTGCTACCAAAGTGGATAACCTCACATTTGTTAAACTGCATTGGCCATGCATCTGCCCACTCTCTCAACTTGTCCAAATCACAGTGAAGGACCTCTGCATCCTCCTCATAGCTCACCTGCTCATCCAACTTTATATCTGCAAATTTGGAGATATTACATCTAGTTCCCTCACTAAATTATTATTAATAGACTTTGTGAGTAGCTGGGGTCCTACTCACAATATGATCCTTGTGGTACTGCACTAGTTATTGCTTGCCACTTGGGAAGAAGACGCATTTATTCCTATTCTTCAACATAGTGCATTTTCTTTTCCTGTTCCTTTCTTCCCTCATGAAAGTTTGAACGACATTTTTATTGAGTGTTTGAAGCTCCTGCCTGAATCAGCACCAGGGATCCAGGTTTGATTCTGGCTCTGAGTGACTGCCTTTGTGGAGTTTGCATGTTTTCCCTGATTCTAAGTGGGTTTCCTCCCACTGGAGGCAAGGTCATTGCTGAAGATGTTTCTGCCTTAGACACTGTCCTGAAGAATTTCTGCAGTGATTTATTAGAGTTGAGATAATTGACAACAACAACTATCTTCCTTTGTGCTAGCTATGACTCCAACCAGTGGAGAGTTTTCCCCCGAATCCAATTGACTCCAGCTTTGCTAGGGCCCCTTAATGCCACACTCAATCAAATGCGGCCTTGACATCAAGAGACTACACCTGGAATACAATGTATACTTTTGATCCTCATACTTAAGAAAGAAGCTAAGTGTTCTGGAGGCAATACAGTGAAGGTTCACTCAATATGCCCGAATTGAGAGGGATGTTGTCTGATGAGAGGTTGAGGAAACTGGGTCTATATCCTACAGGTACTTCAGTCCACCTTTTCTAACGAGGGGCATACACGCGATGGGCTATGAGAGGGCTGCTCTTAGATTTTTCGAGAGTATCCTAGTGCTTTACATCATTAGTGTACGCTTGACCTGGACCATTTGATGGGCAACACGACAGCTCAGTGACTATCGCTGTGCTGTGCAGATACCTGGATTTGGACCTATATCTGTGGGAGTTTGTGCATTCTCCCTGTGCTTGCGTGGGTTTTCTCTGGGTGCTCCAGTTTCCTCCCACATCCCAAAGATGTGCTCTTAGGCTGATTTGCATAACAAATTCTCCCTAAATTGTCTCAAATTTAGTTCTAATGCATAGATCTATAAACATAGACAGGGGTGACAGGGATCATGGGTAGAAGTGGAAACATCGAGGTGGCGGCATGGGCTCATTGGGGCAAAGGGCCTGTTTCCTGTGCTGTTTTGTTCTTTGTTCTTTATATTCTCTTGAGCTTAAAAGAATGAGAGGAGATATAATTGAAACATTCAAGATTATGAAGGAGATTGACAGGTTAGAAACCGAGATGTTGCTTCCCCTGCTGGGGAATCTAGAACATGGAGGCTCAGTTGAGAGTAAGGAGCCAATCATTTAGGACAGGTGAAAAATTTCTTAATTTAAAAGGATTTTAAATCTTTAGAATTCTCAGTCCTAGAATAGTATGGATGCACCATCACTGAATATATTTAAGGCTGAGATAGATTGATTTTTGGTCTCTCAGAGAGGCATGCGATATTGGGAGTGATGCAAATTAAAGTAGAAATGAAGCCCACAATCAACCATGATCATAATGAATGGACCATATGGTCATCTCCTGCCTTAAGCAATATTACAATCCTCAATTTTATCTTCCTTCCTGTTGAAGCTAAGGGGAAGCTAAGCTGAATAATTAGTTCCTGATTTAGCAATGACCTTGATCAGGATCATCAGCAGAATGTCCAGCAAATCTCACTAACAATCAATGACCAACTGATCAGTTAATACAAGCTAATATAAGTAAAATGGCTAATAATAGTTAGGCACTGATCATCCATTGGCCATCCACCAGCACTCAGATAGATCACGACAAGAACGTTTCAGCACGTGCCTTGGTAAAAAAAAACAGGGAGGAACTCAGGTAAGCAGAAACCCAGATTTCTTCATTAATCTTCTGACCCCTCAAAGCAAGATTCACCTTTGTCTTGTATGGTCTTTTTCTATTGCAAAGTAGGTTTCTCTAAGCTTAGTGGTATTAGGTGAGATAAAATTGAGGATTGTAATATTGCTTAAGGCAGGAGATGACCATATGGTCCATTCATTATGATCATGGTTGATCTTGGGCTTCATTTCTATTTTAATTTGCATCACTCCCAATATCGCATGCCTCTCTGAGAGACCAAAAATCAATCTATCTCAGCCTTAAATATATTCAGTGATGGTGCATCCATACTATTCTAGGACTGAGAATTCTAAAGATTTAAAATCCTTTTAAATTAAGAAATTTTACACCTGTCCTAAATGATTGGCTCCTTACTCTCAACTGAGCCTCCACGTTCTAGATTCCCCAGCAGGGGAAGCAACATTTTGGTTTCTAATCTGTCAATCTCCTTCATAATCTTGAATGGTTAAATTATATCTCCTCTTATTCTTTTAAGCTCAAGAGAATATAGACCCAGTTTCCTCAGCCTCTTATCAGACAACATCCCTCTCAATTTGGGCATATTGAGTGAACCTTCACTTATTGCCTCCAGAGCTCTTAGCTCCTTTCTTAAGTATGAGGATCAAAAGTGTACATTGTATTCCAGGTGTAGTCCCCCATAGCACTGTGTAATTGTAACAAGACCTCTTTATTCTTCTACTGCAATCCTCTTGCAATAAAGCCAACGTGCCATTTGTCTTACTCATTGTTTACTCTTATCTGCATGCTAATTTTTTGCATTTTTGTACACCCAAGTCCCTCTGAACATCAACATTTACAAATTTCCTATTTTCAAAAATATTCTGCTATGCTATTATTACTAAAGTGAATAATCTCACACATGCTGACAATATATTTCATCTGCCACATTGTTGCCCACTTGCTTAACTTGTCTATAATCCCTCTGCATCCTCTGTATCTTCATCACAACTTGCATTCCCACTAGCTTTGTACTGTCAGCAAATATAGATATGTTAGGGCAAATGCATGAATAGGATGGTAATAGAGGGATATGGTCCCTGATAGGATGGGGGTTTTAATTTAAATGGGCAGCATGGTCGGTGCAGGCTTGGAGGGCTGAAGGATCTGTTTCTCTGCTGTAATTTTCTTTGTTCATTGTTTTGTTCATTGTATTACTTTTCATATCTTTGTCGAAGTCATTAATATAGATTGCAAATAGCTGAGACCTCGGTGCTGCTTTCTTGTTTTTAACCAATCATTTATCCATGCTAATAGTATTACCCCAACTCTTAGCTTGCCTTGCCAGCAACACCCACATCTCAAGGAAAGAATAAAGAAAAGGTTTTATTCTCATGAATTTTAATTTCAACTTCGTGAGAATGGATGAATTTCTGAAGATTTATTGCTGAGGGAAATAGTTGGAAAATAAACAGTTCACTCCTTGGTTGATTCTGTTGCTATAGTTGTTTGTATTTATTTCCTTTCAAAATGTTGCATCGTGCAGTAGGGGTTTGGTTGCTGCTGGTTACATCAGGGGAGCACAGTGATTTAGTCGGCATTGGATCCAGTGGGAAATCCATCTGAAGGTCAAATTTCTCATGCTAGTGCAAAAATGGGAAATGCAGTGTCCTGAATAGTAAATGGTATTGTGCAATCAAATGAATGCATTGTGTGCATGGGAGTTTTTAATAATACAGGAATTGAGTAAACAATGTTCAAATGTTTTAAATCAGCCCAAATGTATTGAACAAAATAACTGCTGGTGCAACACTAGTCAGGATTGTATTAGCTTCCACTTTAAGTAATAATTACAACCTTGCTGTGAATTCAGAATGCGAAAGAGCTGTCATGGCGAATCTGAGTGGAGTCTGTGGGAGTTGTTTAAATACAGGCCAGACCTCTATTTAGTATTTACTTGGAGTGCATTACACTTAGGAAATACAAATAGTTTGAGTCCATCAGCTTTCAGTTGCAAGATTCATCACTGTTTCTTGTTCTAGGTTCAATAAATTAGGTATCTGCATTTTGCTCCAACTGTTGATCTAAATAATTCCCTTTTGTATAATTTTGGCAAGATTCTCAGGAATGCCACATTCTGTCTTACTATACACTGAACGGCCTGCTTAAAATCTGTGAAATTGTAACAGTAGATGTGTTTTATAAATTTCTCCAAAATCTGTCTTATCACAAACAATTAATCATAGAATAGAGTCATAGAATCCCTACAGTACAGAAGGAGGCCATTCAGTTAGTCAGATCTGTACCAACAACAATCCCACCCAGGCCTTTTCCCTGTAACCGCACATATTTACCCTCTTAATCCCCTGACAGTAGGGGCAGTTTAACATGGCCAATCAATCCGCACATCTTTGAACTGTGGGAGGAAATCAGAGCACCCAGAGGAAAACCACACAGACACTGGAAAAATGTATAAACTTCACACACACAGTCACCCAAGACCGGAATTGGACCCAGGTCCGTGGCGCTGTGAGGCAGCAGTGTTAATCACTGTGCCACCCTAACATACTTAATGCATCTACTCTTCTTGTCTTTCCTCAGTTTTCAGTTATGATCTTCCCATATTTTTTTAAAACAGCTTTTGCATCATTTTTACAGAGCAGTAAATTTGGGACTGCAACTAGTTGGTTGCCACAATGGGGGGAATGTAGGTTATTCTAAACTGATAGATTAATGTAAGCTAATTGGCTTCTCTCATCTTTATTTAAAATCCAACAGCAAATGTCTCATCTGAAGCTACCTGGAATTACAACCATAGCGGTTTGAATAGATAACTGGGAAATATTTAAATGCTTTGACTCTTTACTATTATGAGTGCAGCATTTCCACATTATCATAGAACATAGAACTCTACAGCACAAACAGGCCACTCAGTCCACAAGTTGTGCCGATCATATCTATATCTACCAGGCCTTAGAACTATCTGTAACTCCCAATCCCATTAAATCGCATCTACTCATCCAGAAGTCTCTTAAAAGACCCCAGCGAGTTCGCCTCTACCATCATTGACAGCAGCCGATTCCATTCACTCACCACCCTCTGAGTGAAAAACTTACCTCTAACATCTCCTCTGTACTTGCACTCCAGCACCTTAAACCTGTGTCCTCTCGTAGCGACCATTTCAGCCCTGGGAAATAGTCTTCGAGAATCCACCCTATCTATTCCTCTCAACATCTTATAAACCTCTATCAGGTCGCCTCTCAACCTTAGTCACTCCAGGGAGAAGAGTCCCAGCTCTCTCAACCTATCTTCTTAAGGCATGCCCCCCAATCCAGGTAACATCCTTGCAAATCTCCTCTGCACACTCTCAATTGTTTCCACATTCTTCCTATAGTGAGGTGACCAGAACTGCACACAATACTCCAAGTGGGGTCTGACAAGGGTCTTATAAAGTTGCAGCATTACCTCCCAACTCCTAAACTCAATCCCTCTATTAATGAAGGGCAGTATACCAAATGCCTTCTTGACCACATCCTCCACTTGCGGAGCAGATTTAAGAGTAAAAAAAAAATTTGTAAAAGTGTGTGAATTTGACCTGTGATCATGATAAACTGTATTAATAATGATACTTGTATTCAGCAGAATTTTAACTTAGAACATTACAGCACAGTACAGGCCCTTCGATCCTCAATGTTGTGCCAAGCTATGTCCAATCCCAAGATCAAGCTATCTCACTCCCTATCACTCTGTTGCGCTCCATGTGCCCTATCCAATAACTGCTTGAAAGTTCCTAAAGTGCCCGACTCTACTATCATAGTAGACAGTCTGTTCCACACCCCAACCCACTCTGAGTAAAGAATCTACCTTGGGCATCCCTCCTATATCCCCCACCATAAACCTTATAGTTATGCCCCTTAGTAACAGTTACATCCACCCAAAACAATTGTCTCTGCATGTCCACTCTATCTATTCCCTCTCATCATCTTATAAACTTCTGTTAAGTCACCTCTCATCCTCCTCTGTTCTAAAAAGAAAAGCCGCAACTCCCTTAACCTTTCCTCAGAAGACCTACCCTCCAAACCAGGCAGCATCCTGGTAAATCTCCTCTGCACTCTCTCCAATGCTTCCATATCCTTCCGATAGTGAGGTGACCAGAACTGAACATAATATTCCAAATGTGGTCTCACCAACATCCTGTATTGTTTCAGCATAACCCCACAGCTCTTAAACTCAAACCCCCCCCCCGTTAATAAACACTAACACACTATAAATCTTTGTAGCTTTATCCACTTGAGTGGCAACCTTCAGAAATCTGTGGATATGAACCCCAAGATCTCTCTGTTCCTCCACATTCCTCACAACCCTGCCATTGACCCTGTAATCTGCATTCAAGTTTGTCCTACCAAAATGAATCACCTCACACTTATCAGGGTTAAACTCCATCTGCCACTTTTCTGCCCAGCTCTGCATCCTAGCAATGTCTCTTTGCAACCGGCAAGAGCCCTCCACCGCATCCACTACTCCACCAATCTTAGTGTCATCAGCAAATTTATTAATCCATCCTTCAGACCCATTGAGTCATTGATAAAAATCACAAATAGCAGAGGACCCAGCACTGACCGCTGTGGTACCCCGCTGGTAACTGGCCTCCAGTCAGATAATTTTCCTTCCACCACCACTCTCTGTCATCTATGAGACAGCCAGTTACTTATATCCAATTGGCCAAATTTTCTTCTATCCCTTACCTCCTTATCTTCTTCGTGAGCCGACGATGGGGAACCTTATCGAACCTTACTAAAATAACATAAAGAAAATCAGTAGCAATAGAGAAGGAAGAATGACCCTGAAATTGAAATGTAATGGAAACCTTGAGCAGAATTTGGGACGTAACAGATGTTTGCAATGATCACCGACTCTGACAGCTGTTGTAAGGCAGGGTGAACCCTGTGATCAGGATACTTACATCCACTTGGTTTGAGCTAATAATAGGAAAAACACGATTGGATCTGGCTTTCCCATTGTTTAATGAGTTGTTCTTTACCATGTCCCCTCCTCGCTCATGTACTGCATCAGTCCATTCAGTTTGAGAACCTTTGCACAGCACCTATTGTAACTTTGGTGACAGTAACATATGCTCCAGATTTCACCAATTAATATATTTTATGCTTCAATGGAACATCCTGAGGTTTTTAAAGAAACTGCTCTTTTAACTTCACTTTTCAGAATGCATCTGGGAATACTACTACTGCATCTACCCTCGCCTCAGTTTAACTATTGAAACAACCATGCATGCTTTTCACAGTAACTTCATTGCAGTGTTAATGTATATCTACTTGTGACAGTAATAAATAAACATAAACTTAAACTTACTCAGGCCCTCACCCCTTCCGAAGCTCTTAACCCTGAACATTCACCATGGTTAATCCACCTAAGTTACATATCTTGGGACACTGAAGGGCAATTAAGCATGGTTACTCTACCTAACCTGCGCATTTTTGGACTGTTGGAGGAAACCCACACGGACATGTGCAGACTCCACATGGTCACCCAAGGTGAGAATTGAACCCAGGATCCCTGGTGTCAGTCTCTTCTAATTCTGGATCCTTTGTCAAAGTGACCAGTTTCTCTCTTTCTACTTTCTCAAACCCTTATGGCTTTATACACGTCTATCAAAGTTTTTCAGTCTTCTCTTCTCGAGGGAGAACATATTCACAGAATTCCTGCGGTATAGAAGGGGGTCTTTCAGCCCATCGAGTCTGCACCAACCCTCCAAAAATGCTCTCTGCCTAGGCCCATTCCTCATGTACCTCCTGTGTATTGATCATGGTCAATCCACCTAACTAACACATCTTTGGAGTGTGGGAGGAAACTGGAGTGCCTAGAGGAAACCCACGCAGACACAGAAGGATGTGCAAAATCCACATAGACAGCTTCTTCAACCTATGCATGTGACCGAATCCCTGGAGTTATTTACATAAGAACATAAGAAATAGGAGCAGGAATAGGCCACACAGCCTCTCAAGCCTGCCCCACTATTCAATAAGATCATGACTGATCTGTAATGGTTCAGTACCATTTTCCCGCTTTCTCCTCATAACCCTTAATTCCCTTATCAATTAAAAACCTATCCACACTTGACTTGAACATATTCAGTGAGGAAGCCTCCACCACCTCATCAGGCAGAGAATTCCAAAGATTCACCAGCTTTTGCGTGAAGAAACCCCTCCGCAACTCCGATCTGAACCGCCCCCCCACTCTTAAGGCTGTGCCCTCTAGTCCTGCTATCTTTGCTAAGCAGGAAGAGTCTCTCAACCTCTACCCTATCCATCCCCTTCATTATCTTATACGTCTCTATAAGATCCTCTCTCAGCCTTCTAAACTCCAAAGAGTACAAACCTAGCCTATTCAGTCTCTCCTCATAATCCAACGCCCTCATCTCCGGTATCAGCCTAGTAAACCTTTTCTACACCCCCTCCAAGGCCAATAGATCCTTCCTCAAATGCGGCGACCAAAACTGCACACCGTATGCCAGCTGTGGCCTCACCAGCATAGAACATAGAACATTACAGCACAGAACAGGCCCTTCGGCCTTCGATGTTGCGCCGACCAATATAAAAAGCAATGCCCCTCCAAACTAAACCATTCCCTTCTCTTCCATATACTTATCAACTAACCTCTTAAACGCCACCAAACTTGGCGCATCTACAACTGCTGCAGGCAGGGCATTCCACTCCCGAACCACCTTTGGGTAAAGAACCTACCTCTGATATCCGTCCTATAACTATCACCCCTTAATTTAAAGCTGTGTCCCCCCGTGCTAGCTTTCTCCATCCTAGGAAAAAGGCTATCACTGTCCACCCTATCTAAACCTCTAATCATCTTATATGTTTCGATCAGGTCCCTTCTTAGCCGCCTCCTTTCTAACGAAAACAACCTCAAATCCCTCAGCCTCTCTTCATAAGACCTGCCTCCATACCAGGCAACATCCTGGTAAACCTCCTCTGTACCCTCTCCAATGCATCCACATCTTTCTTATAATGCGGGGACCAGAACTGTACACAATACTCCAAGTGCGGCCGCACTAGAGTTTTGTACAGTTGCAACATGATGCTGCGGCTCCTAAATTCAATCCCCTTACCAATAAAAGCTAAGACTCCATATGCCTTCTTAACAACTTTATCCACTTGACTGCTACTTTCAGGGATCTATTGACACATACACCAAGATCCTTCTGTTCCTCAACACTATTAAGAGCCCTACCATTAGCCCTATACTCTACACATTTATTGTTCCTGCCAAAGTGCACTACCTCACACTTTTCCACATTAAACTCCATTTGCCACCTCTAGGCCCAGCTCTGCAACTTGTCCAAGTCTCTCTGCAAACTAGAACACCCCTCTTCACTATCTACCACTCCAGCGACTTTAGTGTCATCTGCAAATTTACTAATCCATCCTTCAATACCCTCATCCAGATCATTTATAAAAAATACAAACAGCAGGGGCCCCAAAACAGACCCCTGAGGTACACCACTTGTCACCGAACTCCAAGATGAATATCTCCCATCAACCACCACCCTCTGTCTTCTATCTGCTAGCCAATTCCTAACCCAATTAGCTAATCACCCTCTATCCCATACATCTGCATTTTCTGCAGAAGTCTTCCATGGGCCACCTTATCAAACGCCTTACTAAAGTCCATATATACCACATCAACCGCCTTACCCCCATCCACCTCCTTAGTCACTTTTTCAAAAAACTCAATGAGGTTAGTAAGGCACGACTACCCTTCACAAAACCATGCTGACTATCTCCAATCAATTCATTACTCTCTAAATAACTATAAATCCTATCCCTAATTATTCTCTCCAATACTGTGCCCACAACAGAAGTAAGACTCACTGGCCTATAATTCCCTGGAAGGTCTCTCTTCCCCTTCTTGAACAACGGGACCACATTCGCTATCCTCCAGTCCTCCGGAACCACACCCGTAACCAATGACGACCTGAAGATCAGAGCCAGAGGCTCTGCAATCTCCTCTCCTGCCTCCCAGAGAATCCTAGGGTAAATCCCGTCCGGCCCAGGGGACTTATCCAACTTCAAACCCTCGAGAATATCTAGCACATCCTCCCTATCTACTTCGATACCTTCCAATTTGCTACCCTGTACCTCAGTGTTCTCCATAACTACATTTACATCACCCTGCGTGAATACCGAAGAGAAATATTTATTCAGTGCCTCTCCAATCTCTTCAGGCTTCACGCACAACTTCCCACTGCTGTCTATGACTGGCCCTAATCTTGTCCTAACCAATCTTCTATTCTTAACATATCTAAAGAAAGCTTTAGGATTCTCCCTAATCCTATCAGCCAAAGTCTTCTCATGTCCTCTCTTTGCTCTCCTCAATTCCCTCTTTAGCTCCCTTCTGGCTAATCTATATCTATCCATTGCACTAACCGAGCCTTCAATCCTCATCCTGACATAAGCCTCCTTTTTCCTTTTAACCAGCAAGTCAACTTTTTTTGTACACCAAGGTTCTCTTACTTGACCATTTCCTCCTTGCCTGACAGGGACATACTTATCAAGGACCCGCAGCAGCTGCTCCTTGAATAAGCACCACATTCCAGATGTTCCCAGTCCCTGTAGCTTCCTAGTCCAATCTATGCACCCTAATTCTCTCCTGATGGCCTCATAATTACCCTTCCCCAGCTATAACTACTGCCCCCAGCTTCATGCCTATCCCTATCCATCACTAAGGTGAACGTAACCGAATTGTGGTCACTATCACAAAATGTTCACTAACTTCCAAGCCTAACACCTGGTCTGGCTCATTGCCCAGCACCAAATCCAATGTAGCCTCACCTCCAGTTGGCCTATCTACATACTGAGTCAAAAAACCTTCCTGCACACTTTGTACGAATACTGACCCCTCTAATGAGCTAGAGCTATAGCTATTCCAATCAATATTAGTAAAGTTAAAGTCCCCCATAACAATTACCCTATTACTTTCACTCCTGACCAGAATTGAGTTTGCAATCCTTTCCTCTACCTCTCTAGAACTTTTAGGAGGTCTATAAAAGACTCCCAACAGGGTGACCTCTCCTCTCCTTTCCTGTTTCTAATCTCAGCCCATACTACCTCAACAGACAAGTCCTCATCAAACTTCTTCTCTGTCACTGTGATACAGTCTTTGACTAATAATGCCACTCCTCCCCCGCTTCTACCTCCTTCTCTACTCCGACTAAAGCATTTGAACCCTGGAATCTGCAACATCCATTCTTGTCCCTGCTCTACCCAAGTCTCTGAAATGGCCACAACATCGAAGTTCCAGGTACCGGTCCAAGCTGCAAGTTCCTCCCCCTTATTGCGAATACTCCTTGCATTAGAGTATACGCATTTCAAACCATGCCCTACCCCACCCGTATGCTGCTGTGTTTTACGGCTTTCCTCTATGACCCCCTTACTCTCATCCCTCTTAGCACCCCAACTATTCAGGATCCCACCCCCCCCCGAATCAGTTTAAAGCCCCCTGCATAGCCTTAGCAAATTTTCCCCCAAGATATTAGTTCCCCTCTGGTTCAGGTGTAGACCATCTCTCTTGTAGAGGTCCCACCTATCCCAGAATGAGTCCCAATTGTTCAGGAACCTGAACCCCTCCCTCCTGCACCATCCCCGTAGCCACAAGTTCAAACATTCCCTCTCTCTATTCTTCTCCAAACTATCCCTTGGCACAGGCAAGAGTCCAGAGATAACCACTCTGCCAGTTTTGGCCCTAAGCTTCCACCCCAACTCCATAAATTTCTGTTTAATATCCCCTTCCCTCGTCCTACCTATATGATGTGTCCCTACATGAACTATGACTTGGGGTTGACTCCCCTCTCCCTTAAGAATCTTAAATACCCTATCTGTGACATCCTGGACTCCAGCACCTGGGAGGCAACATACCAGCCCTGAGTCACATTTATTACTACTTACTCTCCTATCTGTCCCTCTAACTATGGAGTCTCCAATTACTAGGCCCAATCTCTTGTTTTCCCTACCCACCTGAGCATTCTCAGCAGGCTCACCCCCAGAGACCTGCTCCCTTTGGTCCTCTCCAGTTGATTCTTCCTCGAGTGTAGCATCCAAGACAGAAAATTTGTTTCGGAGGGGAACAGCCCCAGGGGATTGTCTACCCGATTGCTTCTTACCCCTCCTCCTAACAGTTACCCACGAATCACTTTTAGGAGTGACTATCTCTTTGTCACTCCTGCCAATATCCTCCTCAACCTTTCGGATTATCCTGATTCCTCTAATTCCAGCTCCAGCTCCTTAACACAATCCTCAAGGAGCTGCAGATGGGCACACTTCCTGCAGGTATAATCAGCATGAACACTACTGGCATCCCTCACCTCATACATACTACAGGAGTTGCAATGGACTGCCTGCACTGCCATCCCTGATACTTTAATTCACTTTAAGGAGAGAGAAGAAAAAAAAACTTCCCACACACTTATATTATTAGGTTAGAGGAGGGGGGAGGGTGGGATACTCTACCTGTGTAGAGTATCGGGTTTCCTCTCTGGACCAATTTATAGAGACAGAGAAAAAAACTACAACTACCGGCAGCCTCCTAGTGACGACTTCCGGTTTCTTGTTAGTTTAAATAAAAACGGCAAAAAACTACCCCCGCTCGCTATTTTAAACAAAGAGAAAAGTTAAAAAAGTACTTAACACACGAACTTCACGCTTTCCCAAATCGCTGCCTCTGTATAGCACCCTATACAGCTGCAACAGAACCTCCCTACTTTTATATTCTATCCCCCTTGCTATAAAGGCTAACATTTCATTCGCCTTCTTAATCACCTGCTGCACCTGCAGACTGTGTTTTTGCGATTCGTGCACAAGGACCTCCAGTCCCTCTGCATCGTCACATGCTGCAGCTTTTCTCCATTTAAATAGTAGTCCTTCCTACCATTCTTGTGATTCTTTTCTACATCCTTAATAATGCCTTCATATCTTTCCTGAAATGTGATTTCCAAAACTGGATACAATACTTCAGTTGAGACTGAACCAGCATTTTATACAGATTTATCATAACTCACTTGTTTTTGTACTCTCTGCCCCAATTTATAAAGTGCAGAATCCTGTATATTTTAATAATGATTTTCTTAACTTGTCCTACCATCTTTAGTGATTTTTGCAGATAGATCCCCAAATTTCTTTGCTCCTGAACCCTCTTTAGAATGATGTGTTTTATTTTGTATTGTCTTTTTTCATTCATGCTACTAAAATGTATCATTTTCCATTTCTCGGCATTAAATTTAATTTGTTGTTTGTCCACGCATCTCACCAGTCTGTTTATGTCCTTTTAAAATTTGACATGTTCCCTTTCAAATCTCATGCAATACTTCCAAGGTCTTTGTTGTCTACAAATTTTGGTATTGTGCCCTGTATAATCTAAGTGATTAATATACATCATGAAAAGTAGGGGTCCTAACTCCACTCCCTGAGGAACCCATTGTATACCTTCTTCCAATCCAAAAAACAACTGTTCATTACTACTGTGTGCATACCACTAATCTTTTATCCCTTTTAATCTTTTGACTTTAACTTCACTGACAAGCCTGTTATGTGGCAGCTGATCAATTACTTATTGGAGGTCTCTGATCCTCGCACTCTTCCAATTCCGGCCTCTTGAGCATCCTGATTTTCTTCATCCCACCATTGATGGCGGGGCTTTCTGCTGCTTGAGTTATAAGGGGAGGCTGGATAGACTGGGACTTTACTGGAGAGCAAGAGGCTAAGGGGTGATCTTATAGAAGTCTATAAAATAATGAGAGACTTAGATCAGCTGGATAGTCAATATCTTTTCCCAAAAGGAGGGGAGTCTAAAACTAGAGGGCATAGGTTTAAGGTGAGAAGGGAGAGATACAAACAGGTGCAGAGAGGCAATTTTTTCATACAGGGTTGTGAGTATCTGGAACAGGCTGCCAGAGATAGAAGTAGAGGCACATACAATTTTGTCTTTTCAAAAGCATTTGGACAGTTTGATTGTAAGATGGGTATCAAGGCACATGGGCCTAATGCAGGGCAATTGGGACTAGCTTAGGGGTTTTTAAAAAAAGTGGCATGGACAAGTTGGTCCAAAGGGCTGTAAACCTCTATGACTCTATGCTTTGGTTCTTGTCTATAAAATGCTCTCCTTAAACTTCTCTATTTCTCTTGCCTTTCTCCTCTAAGACACTCCTTAAAACTTAACCCTGACTAAGCTTTTGGAATCTGTATTAGTATCTGTTTATATGGCTTGGTATCAACCTTACTTAATAATGTTCCAATGAAGCACCTTAGAATATATAACTGTTTTAATAGTGTATGATACAAGTACAAGATGTTGCTGGTCATGTTCATCAAAATGTATGATGCATTGGAATATTGATACATAATTGGTCCTCCCCAATGCACTGATTTAAGATTCATTGTGCAGTTAACTCCAGGCATACCTCAGTTAGATTGCATTATCTCACGTTTTTCATTTTTACATTCAAGTTACTTTGAATCCCAAAAACATTAACACAGGATGAATGATTGGACATTAGTTCGTTTGCCTATTAATGCTGAGAAGTTTGATAATTGGTTGTTATTTGACAGACGCTTCATATTTGGAGTTCTATTTGTATTTTAGGATGAACTCTCTGATGTTAGCCAGGCCTCCAGCTTGGTACCAACAAAACCCAACACCCCTATGTCGGCTCCATCAGACCCTGCAGTGGGAGATTCAGCTTCTCCAAGAAAGGAAAACCTGGAGCCTGAAGGGTTGTTTAAAAACTTAAACCAAGCAAGCAAGAAACCAGACAGCAAGAAAAATATTGACGTGCAGGTACAGCAGGAAACTAGAACGTTAGCAATTGGTAAGTGCTTAGTTTGAATAAAATTTTATTCCAAGGAAATTGAGGAATATTTGTGATTACTTTACGAATGTTGATGACATCTCAACCTTTTCCTTCCTCACTGCCTTCTTCTAGGAAGAGATTTCAGATTGCCACAGCTCCAGATAATCCTGCACATCTCTCTTCCAGTGGCATATGTAGAATCATAGAATCCGCACAATGCAGAAGGAGACCATTTGGCCCATCGAACTTTCACCAACAACAATCCCACCTAAGCTTTAACCCCATGTATTTACTCTGCTAGACCCCCTGACAATAAGGGCAATTTAGTATGGCCAGTCAACCTATAGAGACTATGGGAGGCAACTGGAGCACCCAGAGGAAACCTGCAGTGGCACAGGGAGAACGTTCAAACTCCACACAGACACCCGAGGCTGGAATTGAACCCGGGTCCCAGTTTCTGAGAGGCTGCAGTGCTAACCACTGTGCTATCATGCAGTCCCACGTTGTATATCCCACTTTTATCTTACTGGGGGAAATGAGCCTGATTAACAGAAATAGAAGTACTGACTTTAGAAAATTGGATATATTTAGAATGTCAACTTGGCTGGCAGATATACTCATTCAATAGAGAGTTGGGTTTGCAGGGAAGCAAATGGGCACTCAGATGCTTCAATGGTTTACGATCTTTCCTTGAAGAAGGATTTGTGTGGGAGGACAGGTAGAAGAAGTTGGCAAAGTTTATTAAAGCTGCTACATTTTTTTCACAGATACTCTAGCCCATGGAGTCTGCACTGACCACAATCCCACCCAGGCTCTACTCCCATATCCCTACATATTTACCTGCTAATCCCTCTAACCTACACACCTCAGGACACTAAGGGGCAATTTTAGCATGGTCAATCAACCTAACCTGCACATCTGTGGATTCTGGGAGGAAACCCACGCAGACACGAGGAGAATGTGCAAACTCCATACAGACAGCGACCCAAGCCAGGAATTAAACCCAGGCCACTGGAGCTGTGAAACAACAATGCTAACCACTATGCTTCCATGCCTCCTTGAATATATTTTTCAAACAGCTGTAGTGCTAGGTGTGTGGGAGCTGAGGTACTAAGATAGCTATTTCAATTATTGAAGCAGGGCTTTCCAATATTCTTCAATGGTTCCCACCTTATTGCCTAATTTTAGGCACTCTTACAGTTTAAAAAGCAAACTCAAGTCTGGAATTACAAAACAAAGACACATCTAAACCATTCCTGATCCCTCCTTATCGGTGATGAGATTTTCACTTTACAAAATAGTCTCTTCTACTTGAAGCTGACCATTGCTTGCGAGAAGCATGGAAATGTTTCATGGAGATAGAGTATTCTCTCAAGTGTGGGTAGTAGAAATAAGAGCTTGTTGTGAAAATACCAAAGTTTCAAGTATAAGTATCTTTTTTTCCCTTCTGAAGGTCTAATATGTAGCTGTTAATACTAGTAACTTTGTTGGTTCTATCTGGTTTGCATCTGTGTTACTATAACTTCTGTCTTTAAGTGGGAATAAATAATTCCACAAAATATCCAATGATCAGTGATGAATAAATTTGTTGCAAGTGAAATATCTGTGGATATTTGCTCTGGGTTTAAAGGGTGCAGCATGCTAGAGGACATGGGAACAAATGATGGGGCATAGGTTGGGATCAAGAGTTCCCCACATCCAGTGATATCTGTTATGCAACTATATTAGTGAGAAGAAGCCAGTTCCCTGCAAGGAGTTAGTGCATTCAGACTGCAGCCTTGGCCTTTATTGATTCAATTGAATTTAACTGTGGTGATCGTAAGAGTTCCATCATTGATCTTAGCAAATGCTGAGAAAAACCATTTAGGCAAACTCTTGAAAAGCATGATGGAGTCAGGTTAATGGTACATTGCCTGCACAAGTAGAATTGTACTACAGCAAGATTAGCCTGTCAACTTTTGTTCAGTGGTAACACTCTTGTCTCTGAGTCTTAAAGATTGTAGGTTGAAAACCAACTCCAAGAAAGCCTGAGGTTGTGAAAGGCACCATAGAAACGCATCTTTTTCCTTTCTGAATAGTGATGAACTAAAAGGGTGAAGGAGAAAAAGAATGATTAAAGATAGGCCATCTGCTTCTTAGCTCTTGCTTCAGTGAACACTGTGTATCTTTGCTACCCTCAGGATCTTGCTTGTAATTAAACAAATTGTGTACAGAAAAATATTTATAAAAATATTCTAGGTGCCATTCCAAACTAAACATACTGCCTAAATTCAGGGGGTTTTAACTGAAAATATCTGGACTTATGATTTCATTTTCTAGATTTTCCGGTTTTGAGACGAGCATGGCTGGAAAATTGTTTTTCTTTCAAAATCTTGTTCTGGGGGCACTCTATTTTTAACTGTAACTTTGGCTAATAGACAGCCCAATTGAATGAGCTCTTCATTGTGGCAGCACGGTGGCATAGTGATTAGCACCGCTGGCTCACAGTGCCAGGGACCTTGGTTTGGTTCCCGGCTTGGGTCACCATCCATGTGGAATTTGCACGTTCTCCCAGTGTCGGTGTGGATTTCCTCCAGGTGCTCCGGTTTTCTCCCACAATCCAAATGATGTGTTGATTAGGTGCATGCTAAAGTCTCCCTCAGTGTACCCAAACAGGAGCTGGAGTATGGCAACTAGGGGATTTTCACAATAACTTCATTGCAGTGTTAATGTAAGCCTACTTGTGACCCTAACTTTAAATAAACTTTATTAGCTGGATGACTTCTTCAATGGAAATGTTTCCTACCCTGGAATAGTGAGGAGGTTAGGAACATTTATTTACAAACCAGGATCACTGGAAGACTGGATGCTCTTCCTTGGAGTGGTTGGGGCAGAGGCAATTGCATCTTTTGAGGAAAAATGAATAAATATTTAAAGCAGATGAAAGTATAGGAACTATGAGAGAAGCAAATGACAACGAAAATAATTTTGATTGCTCCAGCAAAAAACAGCCACGAACATAGTGGACTGAATTACATCTCTTTGTTCTGTAAAGATCCATGGCTGTTTGCTTTATTACATTGATGTTGAATATGCAGATTTCAGTTGAGAATCTCAATAACAGGGGGATGACCAATAAAATTATCTTTTCATGCACATGTACTGGAGTTGCTCCCTCACACCAACAATAGTAAATCTAATATCCAGTGAAGTCCCATCCGTGTAATGTAGACTAATAGACGTGATTATTAATGTTGAAGGTATGACTGAAAATGAAGACAAATCAGATGTTCAAGCCATTATTGACTCGACACCCGAATTAGATATGGATCGGGACCTTACTGGGTATAAAGGAGCGAGGTGAGCTTAAATTCTGCTGAATAATGAAATGTTAATATATTGCCCCTTTATAGTTTATTCTCAACAATTAATTCATCTTTTTATGTTGTTTCTCTATTTATGTTGGGCTTGAGCGCACAAACTGTCAGCAACTAGATCAACATGCATTTCCATTTAATATAAAAACAGAAAATACTGAAAGTACTCAGGTCAGGCAACATCTTTGGAGAGAGAAATTGAGTTAATATTTAATATCTCTGGTCTTTCATCAGAAATTCTGGTGAGAAGAGGCTTTCTTTGTGCCCCTCTGAAAAGTTAAAACACTTTCAATCCACAAATTAATTTGGGATCCTTACTTTGGCCAATGGGCGACTGGTATATGGAAAAGAAAGTTTAAATATTTGTAAAGTGTGATGTATTACTTATTTGTAAACCCAGAATTACAATTCCAGTATCATGCATCTTTTACAAGGCTGCTTTATACACTTATTTTGCAATTCTGCTGTTTGTACATATTAATGAAAGCTTAATACTCCAAAAGGTTTAGAAATCTTGATACTGATTCACATCAAATGACTAATTTCTGATTTCATATTTTTACAGCACGCCAACCCAGGGAATAGAGAACAAAGCATTTGATCGGAACACAGAATCTATTTTTGACGAACTGTCCCAGTCGGCTTCTGAGCTGATTGGTGATGTGGATGAGGGGGCAAATTTGCTGGGTAAGTGGAAAATCTGGCAGCGATGAAGTGCAGCCTTGTTTAAATGTGTAAATGCCCCTACTTAGCTAAAATGGAGTATTTGAACCATATACCAGACACAACATGTAAAAACAAGAGATTCCTCTACATTTACAGTTTGTCTGAATCTCTCCCATCTGAAGCTGAGTAGCTTCTCCCTCTAGTGGGTAATGATCAAAAAATGTGCTGCAAATTCCACTTCCTGAAATTACTTTCCAAAGAATGATATCTAATTACGAGTCCGGGGAGGGTCATGTTATATTACTGAAATTTTTCTTTTCTATTTTGTGTTCAGGTTCCATTACATATTGTAGTTGCCCTAAATTACAATCTGTAATGCAATTTATTTTTTCAAAAAAAAACTTGACCAAATCATTTTTAGTTTTATGAAATTAGCAATAATCTATGAGCGATTAAAATAATGAAACTGTAGTTCTGATCCAAAGTTTTATTTGATCATGTTTAGGAAAGAAGTTCTGCTCTGATTTGTCTTTTATGAGACTATTTTGAAATTCTCAACATACATGAATAGATTGATTTCCTTGACAATTGCAAACAACAGTTACTCATTTATTTAGTACTTTAACATAACTATCTCAAGGTGTTTCATGGAAGTAGCTAGCTGGCAGAAATTTAAGCAGCCTTCCAAAAATAAGCGTGGGGGTAGCAAGGTGAAAATGGGATTAAACGGAGTTTGAGTGGAGTCAAGACAACTAAGGAGTTTTCACTGATTGGGGAGTGAATGATGTGCAGGCATTAGAACATAGAACATTACAGCACAGAACAGGCCCTTTGGCCTTCGATGTTGTGCCGACCAAAATAAAAAGCAATGCCCCTCCCAACTAAACCATTCCCTTCTCCTCCATATACTTATCAACTAACCTCTTAAACGCCACCAAACTTGGCGCATCTACAACAGCTGAGGCAGGGCATTCCACTCCCTAATCACTCTTTGAGTAAAGAACCTACCTCTGATATCCGTCCTATAACTCATACCCCTTAATTTAAAGCTGTGTCCCCTCGTGCTAGCTTTCTCCATCCTAGAAAAAGGCTATCACTGTCCACCCTATCTAAACCTCTAATCATCTTATATGCTTCAATAAGATCCCCTCTTAGCCGCCTCCTTTCTAACGAAACCAACCTCAAATCCTTCAACTTCTCTTCATAGGACCTGCCCTCCATACCAGGCAACATCCTGGTAAACCTCCTCTGTACCCTCTCCAATGCCTCCACATCTTTCTTATAATGTGGGACCAGAACTGCACACAATACTCCAAGTGCGGCCGCACTAGAGTTTTGTACGGTTGCAACATGATGCTGCGGCTCCTAAATTCAATCCCCCTACCAATAAAAGCTAAGACTCCATATGCCTTCTTAACAACTTTATCCACTTGACTGCCTATAAAAGGTCAGAGAGACAGAAAATGATATTAGTATGTGGAATCGGAAGAGGTGATAGCAGTGGGGTAAGATAAAGGGTGTGGAATGACTTGCATAAAGGGATTTAAGTTCAACTGAGGAACATGAATTGCAGGCAAGTCAGAGAGGATGTAATTAAGAAAATGCTTTCACAAGTAAAATATCATTTGAGGAGACGAGCCTAACTAAAATTATGCGTGGTTTCAAATGAACTTGTGTTTAATCTTGCCACGTTATTCTTTGTATTGCTTAAAAAGATATTTTCTTTCTTAACAGAAAATTAGTTTTTCTAATGAAAACTTAGTATAGTAAACCATTTTTTGTTTTGGATTAACTTAATTAGGGAGCTTAATCCTCCACTTTCTAAAATCTTTTTTGAATTTGCTTTCGAAATACACATCTACAGTCCAAATGAAATTCAATTTAAACATTTTAATAGCGGGAATCTAATTTGATCTGATTGTACCTTAAGCCTGTCTTGCTGATGCTATATTATTTGACTTTGTGTGCTGGAATTCTGTGCAGCTAAGTGGATATATAAATTCCTTAAACATCTCTGTAACCCAAACTTTCAGGTGGCCCAATTTAAAAACTAAGAAGATTGTAGGATATCATTGCTGATAGTAATGATTTTCCTGAACACAGGAATCAAACTTGGCAAAATCAATTGTGAAGGCTAAGGGGTATGTTTTCAATGATAAATATTATATGCCAGAACACTGATAAACCTGTTGCATCATAAATCAGTTAATTAAGGGGAGGCAATGAACTAATGGTAATACACTATCTGAGTTTCTGGATTAATAGGCTAATATTCTGGGGACTCAGGTTCGAACCCCACCGCAGCAGATGGTGGAATTTGAATTCAATTTTAAAAATCTGGAATTAAGAATCTACTGATGGTGATGAAACCATTAGAGAAAATGCTGGAAAATCTCAGCACATCTGGCAGCATCTCTAATGAGAGAAAAAAGGCTGACATTTCAAGTCCAAATGTTCCTTTGTCGAAGCTCAATCATTGTTGACTGTCAGAAAAACCCATCTGGTTCACAAATATCCTTTGGTGCAGGAAATGCCGTCCTTACATGTGACTCTGCAAGAGCAAATAGAGATGTGCAATAAATGCTGGCCAATCAGTGATGCCCATGTCCCAAATAAAGTGAGGAGCATTTGCTCCTGAAACATGCAATCTGAAAAACAGAAATGAAAGAACTCTAGATATAATCAACTTGTTCCGATGTTTAGTGCATTTAGTTAGAGTTATATGACGTTTGATTTCTGCTTTTTATGCTAAAATGCTTTATCTCTCTCTCTCTGTCCCCTCATGTACACCCTGTCTGGCCCTTCTGACTGTTTGCATGCATTCTGTTCCTCCTGAGTTCCTTTCCTCTCTCTCTCTCTCTCTCTCTTCACCATAATCTCTGCTGCCTCACGCATGCACTCTCTCTGTTCCCCCACACACGCACACCATCCTCCCTCATGCACACACTCTTTCCTTTGCACCATCTCTGTTCCCTCCCCGATCCACTCTATTTCTCTCTCTTTCTCTTCTCCTCTCTCACTTTCTCAGTCTTTCTTCCCCCCATTGTTCCTTTTCTCTCTCTTCCTCCCCCAGAATGTTCCTTTATTCTCTGTCTCTCTCTCTCTCTCTCCCCCTCCCCTCTTCTACTCTCTCTGTTTCTCACTCCCCCTTTCTTTTTCTATCTTCCTTCCCCTCCTCCCAATTCCTTTAGTATCTCTCTCACTCTCTCTCTCTCTCTCTCTCTTTCTCTCTCTCCCTCTCTATCACTTTGGAACTCCTATTCACCACCATGTTGTTGCAAATACTGGGAACTGCACAGTTTTAAAGCTCAAGTTTGCTGTCAGCCAGACACTACATTGTGTTCTTTCTGCTTCAGCCCTATGACCATGACTTTTCACCTTCGCTTTTAAGCATTATTTCTTCAGAATATGATATATAAAAGTTGTATAGGGAGAGAAATCAAAATGTATGAGTAGGTGTTGAGGTTTTAAGATCAAAAGCTGTTTTCTAATTTTATTAATATTCAGCAAGTCCTGGAAGGGTTGCTGCATACAGCTCTGGAATGTTGAGATGGATTTGTGTCTATAAATCAGACGAACAAGTAGATTAATCTCTAATTCTGCATGAATTTGAGAAATGCTGATCTGGTTAGCTAGCACTGCTGCCTCATAGTGCCAGAGACCTGGGTTCGATTCCCAGCTTGGATCACTGTATGTTAGAGTCTGCACGTTTTCCCCATGTCAGCTTGGGTTTCCTCCCACACTCCAAAAATTTGTGGGTTAGGTGGATTGGCCATATTAAATTGCTCTTTACTGTCAGGGGGATTAGCTAGGGTAAATGCATGGGGTTATGGGGATAGGGCCTGGGTGGGATTTTGGTCAGCGCGGATTCGATGAGCCAAACAGCCTCCTTCTGCACTGTAGGATTCTATGGTTCCTTTGTTCGTTTCTTTCACTTTACCCAGAATGGCTTTGAGCTTACCTCAATTATTGCATGTCCCCTACAAGGAACTTTTATATCCTTTATTCCAGAATTCCTGCAGCCTTACCAATTAGCTTATTCTAAACGGTAATCTATCACTTACTAATCTCTGCAGCTTAGTTTTGAGAAGCAGACTGTGTTTACAGCATGTAGATCGTGTGTGTCTCTGTGTGTAAGAGTAAGAACTTATAATGCACATGGATACAAAGTGGTTTAGTGTTTTGCCATGCTTGCTTACGAAGTTCATTTCTGTTCCCCCTTTGCATGTTGTCGTTGCATATTTAGCTGATACCGTTTGTGCAAACTTCGTAAATCCCATGTTACACCATACATTTATGTGCACGCATTTTAGCAGTAGAAAGAAGCCTGTTTCTCCCTTCTCATTGCTATTGTTTTATGCAGACGACTCAGGAGTACGGCTTTAAATACATGTTGGTATTGATAGAAATAGCTTTCATTCTCAAGCTAATTGGCGTTTTTCTTCTCATGCTTCCTTTCTCTTGGGCTGCTGACCCAGGGGAGTTTTCTGGTGTGTATACTTTCACATACTGTATACTGTGCTTTCATTGACATTTTTTGCGTGTGTAAATTGTACTGTTTCTGCCATATTTCTGTCACTATGATTTTCAGCTTTTATTATAAAGTTGAGACTGCTTTTCACATGTTGCTGTTTGCAAAAAAAAAAGTTTTGGGATTCTAAAGAATGGAATATATTGGTGCTTGAATATAGTGATTCTTTGGGAAAAATTGAAAAAAATGGGATGATGTGTCTTTGAGCTTGTCTTATTTATAACAGATCGCTGTTCCTATGTTACCATGAGGTCAGTATCTTGGAATTCCCGACCAACTATCACTGAAGCAGCACAGGGTTAATATAAATGAACTCTTTTTGAAAACAGCCAAGTCTGGACAATAAGTACATCCTTGCCAACATAACACAAATGAAAGTATGTGATGGCTTTGTCAGGAACATAACTGTCCTCACTATAGGAATAGGTCTAGTGGATGGTATGAGGCATGAAGTGGTAAGGGTGATTGAGGAATTCATTAAAAGGCTTGCCAGTGTAGAGTGCTTTGAATTGGAGGTAAGGTTTTGGTATGGATTGAGAATTGGTTAGCAGACTGAAAATGGAGAGTAGGAATAAATAGGTTGTTTTTGAAGTGGCAGGAGTGACTAGTGAGGCTCCATAGAGATCAGTACTTGGCCCCAGCCAGTCAATATATAAGTGATTTGGATCAGGGAATCAAAAGTAATATTTCCAAGTTTGCTGATGACACACAATTTGGTGTAAATCTGAGTGGTGAGGAGGATGTTAAGAAGCTTTATGGCGATTTGTGGGCAAGTATATGGCAGGTGCAATAGAATGTTGATAAATGTGAAGTTATCCACTTCAGATGGAGAGACAGAATAGCAGGGTATTATTTAAATGATGATAGATTGGGAAATGTTGTGTACAGAGGAACCTGGGTGTCCTTATACACCAGCCATTGAAATCAGACATGCAGGTACAGTAAACAGTTAGGAAGAAAAATTGGCCTTAATCGCATGAGGACTTGAGTATAGGAACAAGGATGTTTTACTGCAGCTGTACAGGACCTTTAGTGAGGCTACACTTGGAGTATTGTGGGCAGTTTTGATCTTCTTAACTAAGAAATGATATACTTACCATAAAAGAATGCAGCAAAGGTTCATCAGATGGAATCCTGAGATGGCAGAGTCGTCATATGGGGAGAGCTTGGGTGGACCGGGCCTGAATTCACTGGGGTTTAGAGGGGATCTCATTGAAACATATAAAATTCTGAAAGGACTGGACAGACTGGTTGCTGGGATGCTGTTTCCTCAGACAGGGGGGACAGTCTCAGGATTTGGGGGAGACCGTTTAGAACTAAGATGAGGAGAAATCTCTTCACTCAGATGGTGGTGAACATGTGAAAATTACTGCCACAGAAAGCTGCAAAGATCAAGTCACGGAATATATCTAAGAAAAAACTGGATTTTTAGATTCTAAAGGTGTCAAGGAGTATGGAGAGAGCATGGGAATATGGAGTTGAGATAAAACATCAGCCATGAATATGTTGAATGGCAGACAGGTTTGAAGGGCCAAATGACATACTCTTGCTATTTTCTGCTTCTGTGTTCTCTTGGACTGATAAATGGTGTATGCTGTGAAATTGTTGCAGTCACATGACATTAAATAGAAAAATAGTTCAAATTATCAGGGAATTGGTTGATGTGAAAGCACTTCCCTCTTTCACATCAATGTTCTGAGTTGCATTTTGCTCAGATGAGTAAGGAACCTTCTCCTGCCTGTCACTATCCTCTGTGGAGTAGAATGTATTATAAGCAAGTGTCCACAGCAATCACAGTTCAGCACTAGACTATGTTGGGTAACACTTTCAGCAGCCTTGCGAGAGATCCTTCGGCAGGGAGACCATGTGTGAGGAACGGGAGTGTTTTATCCAAAGTGCTACGTGCCGACTTTATTGGCATGTTGGTAACATATTAGAGCTTTACTTTTCATCTGGCGATGCTGTTTAAGACCTGGAAGAGGACAACGAATGAAATGCTTGGTTGCTTCATTGTCCAGAAATGGCATAATTCACCTTAGTCACAAACAAAAATGGAGTATATTTTTTCTGAGAATATTAAACATTAATTTTTTAGAAGGATAGTTGTGGAGCGATGGAATACTTCTACAACTGGGACCTTCCATTTATGCTTGAATCTGCTTACTTGAATACTGAATATTTAATAAACATGTCCACAGCTGAGTTAGAAACACAATTCTGGAAAAGCATAATAGATTGGTCAGCACCTGAAAAAGAGAGATTAATGTTTCTAGTGAGTCTCTTGTAAGAACTGTCCTCAATCTGCTATACATTTCCTCTGTATTCTGTTTAATTTTGTTTTACCCTTTACCTGAACCATAAATAGGTTATTATGACAACTGATTGTTATGAATATGAAGGCATTTGTTCCCTTCATCAGCAATATTGCTAGTCATGTCCTTTAGACAGAGAGATGTATGTCCTCTGAATTGAATCCATATTAAAGATCTTTTCAAATCTGGCAATCACATACAAATGACTGTTTTTCATATTCCTTTTTACAAGCTGATTATTGTATGAAACTGGATTGGCTGCACTGAGTGCATTTACGTTACAGCCACGTGATTTGTAGCCAAGCTTTGCAACATTTGTGCTGCATTTTCCATGGTGCTCCATAACTTGCTTGTGGTGGGCTTTGCTTTCATGCTGCATCTTATGAGAATTCTTCCTTTCTTTCTGCTTCACTCGGAATGCATGGGTCCTCAGATCATAGTATTTTTGGTAAGATTCCATCCACTCAAGGGTTTTTTTTTATAAATGGCTGCTAGTACCCAGGTAAGAATTAATTGTATATGAGAGTTGAGGCAACATGGAAAGTGCAAGCAGAGGGAAGTTTCTTTATCTTTCTCCTTCCTGTTAAAGCAATATGCTTTTCTTCCTGCAAGATCTTTCTTCTAAGATACCCAAACATGGATTCACATTGACATTTTGAGTCCAGTTTTTGCTTCAGTCTTGAGTAGGTAGAATTATACACAGATGCAGTTTGTGACCACATTAATTCTGTAAATTTTCCCACTTTTTGTCAGGGATAGGGGGGAGAGGGGAGGTAAATGGAATTGCTGTTGTGACCATTCCATCAATTGTGGATTGGCAAAATGTTTTATAGTTACTTCTTCTTATTCCTCCCCAACTCTTACGTCATTCAGTCAGGCATCATTCCATTTGTTTCACATTTTGTCGATTTTTGTTAATGATTTCTCCTCAACCATGGCCGTTGTCTTTGTACAAAACTCCTTCTGTTTACTTGTTGCCAAGGTTTTGCCTCTCCCTCCAAAATTGTACCCTTCTAATGTGGATTGAGTTCTACTTTAGAAGAGTCTTGTTTGCATACCTGGGCATAGTGGTAATATAGTGACTATAGCACTAGACTAGCAATCCAGAGATTGTGAGTCAAGTCTCACCATGACAGCTTATGAAATTGAATTCAATAAATCTTAGAATTGATGGTCATGAAAGCAGCCAGATTACCCAAAAGAAACCCAGCTAAGAAAGTGACTTCCAATCCTGCCTGGTTCAGTTCTCATATGACAAATCTACACTTCCTGGTCATTTTAATGCCCACTGAAGTAGCCTGGCAGATCACTCAGTTGCACAAAAATATTAGGAATATTCAAATGATATAGCCTAATATTATGACCCAACAGATTATATGTGCCAGGCTGTCCAAATCCCTAAAGGAAACTTCAGTCAGCTGCCAGAACAGTTTTGCAATTTGTCTGATGTGAGGAATTTTTCTGAAGTGAAGATAAGTAACTCTTATCTATTTATGATTATTCTAAAGTTGAATATTTATTAAAATAAGAAGAAAGAAAATTTACACTTAAAAGACAAGAACACCTTTTAGACAGTTAATAGTACTTTTCAAACATTCCCTAAAAGAATTTGGCATAAATAAAACTCATTTTGATGGCAACAGTCCTTATATATTTTCTAATCTTTAAAATTCCAATTACATTGCCATACAATGCCCTGAAGCCCTGAGGGCACTTTCTGAGGTGACACCAAACTGCTGTTCACAGGTTAGCTTCAACACACACTCAGCCTTGTTCGAGATCTCACAGCCAGCATCACCAACACAGTCTTCAATGCTTCCTTAAATCTGTTTTTACCCCGTTAATTTTATACTCGATTGTGTTTTGACAATTCTTTAGAAATTCATTTTTTCAAAAATGTTCACCCCCTTTGCTTTATGCGTGCTATATTTTAATACTTACACTATTTTGCCTCATCTATTTACAATCCTCCAGTAGTATCTGCTCCTTTTAAAATGCAGCAGCCAACTTTAAACCACTTGCCTTCAGACCTCCTTTGCTAATGATTGATCTTTGCATTGTCTCCAATTCATTTAAACTAATCATACTCCCAAAAGCTTGATCTGTGGCATATGGCAACGTAACAATAATATTGCAAAAAAAAAGTAACCGAGACACTAAAGGTTTGAATCAAAGAAATCTCCTAGAACCACTTTGCGATTAGCCGGTAACAATGCCTACAATGTTTCAGTACCATTTAACTTGGAATTTAGGTTAATCACAGCTGCTATGCACCTCCTGTGATAAAGAGAAACTATCAAGCTTTCTCGACCTGCATTTAGCCTTTGATATAGATGACCATACCAATGCCTTCTCCAGTGCCTTCCACTGTCATCCACTTGGGTTACTGCATGACTTTTATTTATCTAATTGTAGCTGGAGAATCCTTGGTGATATCATCTAGCTTCTACATTGTGCATTGTTGACTTCCAGCTCTATCTCACCACCACTGTTTTTGACCCCTCCACGGTCTATGAATTGTCAGGCTGCTTGTCTAGTATCCAGTATTGGGTGAACAGAAATTTACTCAATAGATATTGAAACACTATGGAGACATACCCCAATGACTTTGTTCCCTAGCTGCAGCCCCTATTCCTCTTCCTGGAAGTTATCTGAGATTGGCCCAGACTGTTTAAAACCTTGGTGTCATGTCTGACCCCAAGATGAACCTTCAATCACATATCTGTACTATCATTAAGATGGTATGATTCAAGTGTAGGGCCATGGGGATGTGAGGAAAAACTTTTTTACCCAGAGTGTGGTGATGGTGTGGAATGTGCTGCCAGGGAGGTGTAAAGGCAGGTTACCTCATTCCTTAAAAAGTATCTGGATGAGTATTTAGCACATGGTAACATTCAAGGCTGTAGGCCAAAAGCTGGTAAATGGGCATAAGTGAGACATCTGATGTTTCTTGTGTGTCAGTGCAGACTTAATGGGCAGAAGGCCCTCTTATGCACTGAATGATTCTTTGCTGCCATTATCTGTCCAACGTAGCACAAAGTTCCCTTTGCCTTTCACCCAGTCTCACTGATCTATATTAACTTCCAATTAAATAATGTTTCATTTTTAAAATGATCATCCTCGTCTACAAATCCCTTCATGATTGTTTCTTTCTACCTTATCCCTATAATCTCCTGCAATCCACAAACTCCAAAATATAAGCACTCATTCAACTCGCACCCCTTGAGCATCTCTCGTTTAACCGTTATACAATTCTTAACCATGCCTTTAGCTGAAGTTTCCTGTTTCTGTATTCATTTTTTAAAGTCTTTTTTAAAATCTATCTGTTCCACCAAACTGCTAATCATCTGCTCTAGTTCCTCTTCATGCGCCTTGGGGCCTAGGTTTGCTTTATAATCCTCTTGTGAAACCCCTTAGAATGTTTTATGATGTCAAAGGCACTTCATCACTTCATAAATTCAAGTTGTTGACGTAGTATAAGACTACATGGAGAGTTTCCTGGTCAATTGATGCCATTGGATATTGGCTAATGAATCTGTAACTTAGGCTACTAGGCATCCTGTTGGAAGACAATATTCCTTTTATGATCTTAAGAAATAAGAGCATGAGCCCTTTGAGCCTACTCTGCTACTCAGCAAGATCATGGATAATCTCGTTGTAGGCTTAGCTCCAGCTTCCTGCCTGCCGCCCATTACTTTGTTGTCAACCAAAAATCTGTTTAATACGGCCATAAATATATTCAATGACCCTGCCTCCAGTACTTTGTGGGAAAGGGAATTCCAAAATCTTGTGACCCTCTGAGCCATTCTTCATCTCTCATATTCCCTCCTAATCCTCTCCTTTTAAATAAGGGCAAATGACCTTGGTAGGATCGATAATGAAGTCATAAGTTAAGTTGCAGTTATTCAAATTTATTGATCCTCTGGCTTTCTGTGAGTAAAAGCTGGTGATGGTGCTGCATTTTGCAACCCTGGTAAAATGCAATCTGTTTATTGGCAATGGTTTGTGTCTGCCACTGAGCTCTGACCTCGACAGTGACCAGGGCAGGAGCTAAGGTGATGCAGGAAGGTAGTTAGTGTTATTAGGTGCTCACCTCTGTGCTTTAGCTGGGCAGACTTGTACTTATGACAATGCTTAGCCAAGACAACGTGGTCAGTGTACAGAACAGTGCAATATTAAGTTGCAGCAAACTTTATAGTAATATTGAATTAAAATACTGCACTTTCTTCCATACTGAAATCGCCTCCTCATTGAAGGGAGGATTGCAGTTTGCACAGGAGAATCTAAAAAAGAAAGAACTTCTCAGTAGATGTCCTAAAACTGGTCTTTTCCAGGGACACTGAGGCTCTGGGGGCAACACAGACTTGTGCATCGACCACATCTCATCAACTCAGCTCTCCTGCTCCTTCCAGTTATTGCTTCCATGTCTTGTCCTTTGTTTCATGTGCTGCCTGCTCTAACTTCCATTTTCTAATCTCCAATTGTTTGCTCATTCTAATATGGACAAACTATCTGCCACATATAAGAACATAAGAAATAGGAGCAGGTGTTGGCCATCCAGCCCCTCGAGCCTGCCCCGCCATTCAGTAAGATCATGGTTGATCTGTAGTGGTTCAGTACCACTTTCCCGCTTTCTCGCTGTAACCCTTAATTCCCTTGTCAATCAAAAACCTATCCACTCTTGACTTGAACATATTCAGCGAGGAAGCCTCCATCACTTCATCAGGCAGAGAATTCCAAAGATTCACCACCCTTTGCGTGAAGAAATTCCTCCTCAATTCTTATTCGACCCCCCCCCCCCCCCCCCCCCCCCCCCCCCCGGGGCTGTGCTCTCTAATTCTGCTATCTTTGCTAAGCAGGAAGCGTGTCTCAACCTCGACCCTATTCATCCCCTTCATTATCTTATACGTCTCTATAAGATCCCCTTTCAACCTTCTAAACTCCAAAGAGTACAAACCTAGCCTATTTAGTCTCTCCTCATAATCCAAATAATATTGGACTGGTATGGTGGAGTCTTGGTCTTTGAAATGCGATATTGCTTTTTGAACTCTAATCCTATTTTCTTGAACAGCTAGCTTTTAGTGAATGTAAATAGTTGGACTTTTTACGAAGACTTATTAATAGCAATATTCAGTCTTGAGATGGTGCTTTCCTGATGTACTTCATAAGGCAATAATTTATGATAGGGAAATAGGCTTTGTTAATGGTATTTTTGCAGCTTGGAGATTTCTTTTAACTTCCTACATTTAATTTATTGCCAGGAATGGGCCGTGAAGTTGAAAATCTTATTCAGGAAAACACACAGCTGTTGGAGACCAAGTAAGTCTCAGTTGAATGTTACTGAATCCTGTTTCAGATGAACTTGTCGAATGCAGCTGTCTGCTGGGAAGTAATTGCAGGGTTTAAAGTGGGCCAGGTTATATTGTTCTGTACAGGTGTTTCTGACTTGAAGAGAATAAATACTATTGAGGTATTTGTCAATTTTTCAATTCCTAAGTTATGATGGATAACTTTCTAAGAACACAGATGACTGTCCACAAATTATATATTTGGTAAATTAAAAGACATTAAAAATACAAGTTAGGGGTCTCCTGGCAATTCAGTATTCCACAAGTATCTGACCAGAAATCCATCCCCATTTGTGTCATATTAGCAACTCTGCTTCTTTGCTATAAAATACTAGGCCTCTGCACCCACCATCAAAAACTCAAGCATTAATCATGATGATTGTAGTGAGGTAATAATGGACAACTGATATCCATAGGCCTGCTCTCAATAAGAAGGTTTGGAAGGAAATTCTGGCTAGGGATGGAAAAAATCAAGATCAAGTCTTTGGCGAAAGTAATTAAGAGCATAAAATCACAAGTGATTTCAGATCATTGCCTTTTTCATCTGCCCCAAAGAAACAACTTTTTACTATTTCAAAAAAAATGACTAATTGATTCCAGCATCCAAAGATTATTATCTTAAACTGGCATCCAATTGTTAGTCCCTTCTCACTGCATTTAGAATTGATCCAGGCAGAGCCCTACCAAGTAAATTGGTAAACGTACATTGGAATATCTTCATTAATATGTACCTGTGCAAGAGATTGCTGAAGATATGCAGGTGTATTGGATTGGGAAATCAGCAATGAGATTGACAGATTTCTTAGCTCTACTGCTGCAGGGATGTTTGAAGATGTTTTATGACTTCAGAGTTCTGCTTAGGCTCTGTTAGTCTGAACAAAGAGGGGAATTGTAACACGTATGAAAAAAATGAAATCTGGTCAACTGTCAGGAAGAATGCAAATAACACTTGTGCCAGACATACCAGTCAATGAGAGACACTGTCGCCACTGCCCATAACAATAGTTTTACCATCATTGAATCCCCCACTATCAACATCCTTGGGGTTACCATTGTCCAGAAACTCAGCGAGACTTACCACAGAAGTCACCATAGTAGAGAAGGACTATAGACAATATAAGAGGGAGGTTAGGCAGATTATGGAGAAGGGAATCGCCCAGATCGAGGGTCTGAGGTGTGTCTATTTTAACGCTAGGAGTGTAGTGAAGAAAATGGATGAGCTTAGGGCATGTATTGCTGCTTGTAAATGTGATGTGGTGGCCATTACGGAGATTGGATGTCTCACGGACAGGACTGCGTACTTCAGGTGCCGGGATTTAGATGCTTCAGGAAGGACAGGGAGGGAGGCAACAGAGGTGGCGGAATGACACTGTTGATCAGGGACAGTGTCACGGCTGTAGAGAAGGTGGATGCCATGGAGGGACTACAGAGTCTCTGTGGGTGGAAGTTAAGAATAACAAAGGGTCCATAACTTTGCTGGATGTTTTCTATAGGCCGCCCAATAGTGACAGGGAAGTTGAGGTGCAGACAGGGAAACAGATCCTAGAGAGATGTAGTAATAACAGAGTTGTGGTGATGGGAGACTCTAATTTTCCAAACATCAACTGGAATATTCCTAGGGTAAGGGGTTTGGATGGGGAGGAGTTTGTTAGGTGTGTTCAGGAGGGTTTCCTGACGTGGATAAGCCTATGAGAGGAGAGGCTGTACTTGACCTGTGCTGGCTAATGAACCAGGATAGGTGTCGGATCTCTCATTAGGAGAGCATCTCAGGAATGGTGATCGTAATTCTATCTCTTTCACAATAGCATTGGAAAGAGATAAGATCATGCAGGATAGGAAGGTGTTTATCTGGAGTAGGGGGAAAATATGGAATCATTAGACAGAAAATTGGACAAGTAAACTGGAAGGAGGTGTTTTTGGGGAAAAGTACTGAAGGAAGGTGGCAGATTTTCAAGGAATGTTTGTCTGGTGCTCTGCACGACAACGTTCCGATGAGACAAGGAGGTTTTGGTATGTCACGGGAACAGTAGTGCACAAAGGTTGTGATGAATCTAGTCAGGAAGAAAAGAAAAGTGTACAAAAGATTCAGACAACTAGGAGATGTTAAGGATCTAGAGGAGTATAAGGCTTGTAGAAAGGACTTAAAAAACAAATTAGGAGAGCCGGAAGGGGCCATGAGAAGGCTTTGGCGTTTAAGATTCAGGAGAATCCCAAGGCATTCTATAAATATGTGAAGGGTAAAACGATGAGAAATGAAGGGATTGGACCTTTAAAAGGTGAAGGGGGAAAAGTTTATGTGGAACCTGAAGAAATGGCAGAGGTGCTTAATGAGTACTTTGCCTCAGTATTCACGGTGGAAAATGATGTGGGAGATCGTACTGCAAGTTTGCAGCAGACTGAAAAGATTGAGTATGTGGACGTTAAGAAAGAGGATGTGTTGGAACTTTTAAATTCTATCAAGATAGATAAGTCGCTGGGACCAGATGGGATGTACCGCTGCTTACTGTGGGAGGTGAGGGAAGTGATTGCAGAGCCCCTGGCAATGATCTTTGCGTCATCAATGGAAACGGGAGAGGTTCTGGAGGACTGGAGGATTGCAGATGTGGTTCCTATTTTCAAGAAAGGGAACAGAGATAGCCCTGAAAATTACCGACCGGTGAGCCTGACCTCAGTGGTTAGTAAGTTGATGGAGAGGATCCTGAGGGAGAAGATTTATGAGCATTTAGAGAAGTTTAGCTTGATCAGAAATAGTCAACACGACTTTGTCAAGGGCAGGCAGTGCCTTATGAGCCTAGTGGAGTTTTTTGAAAATGTGACTGAACACATTGACTAAGGAAGAGCAGTGGATGTGGTTTACATGGATTTCAGCAAGGCTTTTGATAAGGTCCCCCATGTAAGACATCTTGAGAAGGTGAGAAGGCATGGGATCCAAGGGGCTTTGGCCTTATGGATCCAGAACTGGCTTGCCTGCAGAAGGCAGAGAGTGGTTGTGGATGGGTCTTGTTCTGCATGGAGGTCGGTCACCAGTGGAGTGCCCCAGGGATCTGTTCTAGGACCCTTGCTGTTGTCATTTTCATAAATGACCTGGATGAGGAAGCGGAAGGATGGGTTAGTAAGTTCGCCAAATATACAAAGGTTGGTGATGTTGTGGATAGTCTGGAGAGATGTCTGAAGTTGATGCAAGACTGGGCGGAGAAGTGGCAGATGGACTTCAATGCAGATAAATGTGTAGTGGTCCATTTTGGCAGAACCAATGGGATGAAGGAGTACAATATCAAGGGCGGGAGTCTTAACAGTGTTGAGGAACAGAAGGATCTTGGGATTCGGGTCCATAGGATTCTTAAATCGGCTTTGCAGGTGGAAGGTGTGGTCAAGAAGGTGTATGGTGTACTGGCCTTCATTAACCGAGAGATTGAGTTTAGGAGTTGGGAGGTAATGCTGCAACTTTATAAGACTCTTGTCAGACCCCACTTGGAGTACTGTGTGCAGTTCTAGTCGCCTCACTACAGGAGGGATGTGGAAGCTATTGAAAGGGTGCAGAAGAGATTTACAAGGATGTTGCCTGGATTGGGAGGCATGTCCTATGAAGACAGGTGAGGGAGCTAGGTGTCTTCTCCCTGGAGAGATGAAGTTTGAGAGGTGATCTGATAGAGGTTTATAAAATGTTGAGAGGAATAGATAGAGTGGATTCTCGGAGGCTATTTCCCAGAGTTGAAATGGTCGCTAGGAGAGGACACAGGTTTAAGATGCTGGGCAGCAAGTACAGAGGAGATGTTAGGGGTAAGTTTTTCACTCAAAGTGGTGAGTGAATGGAATCGGTTGCTGTCGATGGTGGTGGAGGCAAACTCACTGGGGTCTTTTAAAAGACTTCTGGATGAGTACGTGGGGCTAAATGGGATTGGGAGTTACAGATAGTTCTATGGCCGAGTAGATATGGGTACGATCGGAGCAACTTATGGGCCGAAGAGCCTGTTTGTGCTGTAGTGTTCTATATTCTATATAAACACACTGGCTACAAGAACAGATCTGGGGCTAGAAGTGCTGTGGTGAGTAACTCACCTCCTGACTCCCCACAGCCTGAAAACCATTTACAAGGCAAAAGTCAGGAGTGTGATAAAATGCTCCACACTTGCCTGGATGGGTGCAGCTCCAAAGACACTCAGGAAGCTTGACAACATTCAGGACAAAACAACCTGCTTGATTGGCACCACATCAATAAACATCCACTTCTTTCACAACCAAAGCTCAGTAGCAGCAGTGTATGCTACCTGTAAGATGCACTGCAGCAATTCAGCATCTTAGACAGTACCTTCCAAACCCACAACCACTTCCATCTAGAAGAACAAAGACAACAGATACATGGGAACGCTACCACTTGCAAGTTCCTCTCCAAGGTACTCACCATTCTGATTTGGAAATATATCACCGTTCCTTCGCTGCGTCAAAATTCTGAAATTATCTCTCTAACAGCATTGTGGATCAACCCAGAGCATGTGGACTGCAGCGATTCAAGAAGGCAACTCACCATCACCTTCTGAAAGGCAATTGGGGATGGGCAATAAATGCTGGCCAGCCAGCAACACCTTTGTCCCACAAATGAATTTTAACAAGTATCCATAATTGATATGAGCTTAATGCTCCCAATTGCAGTCCTCAAAAAGTCACAATTTATTTGATAATTTAGAGTGAATGTCAATGCACTGTTTTACGTTGATATAAGTATTAAATCTGTAGCTGTAATCCTTGAAAGATGTCTTTTTTGAGTATGTTTGTGGCAGCTATGAATCACTGTGAAATTGTCATTTCATATGGGAAAAGCCACATAACTATCCTTTAATTTGGAAAAGGATGAATAAACAGCATTGTGAAAACCAAAACCCAGAAGAGAATGTCATTCTGTGGCAAACTATTTCACATCTGCAGTACAAATTCTATCAGCATTAAGAAAAATACAGTGCAGCTGTCAGCAGGCAAGATGTGCTCTAGACCAAACAGATTTTATTTTTATTCACTCATGGGATGTGGCATCACTGGATAGGCCAGTATTTATTGCCCCTAGATCAGAAAACCAAAATGTTTCAACACTTAGGATGCTTAATTTAATCATTATGCTGCATAAAGCTAAATCTCACAGAATCCCAAGGTGAGGTATCTTAATGGATACAAAATTGACTTCTTGACAGAAGACAAAGGGTGGTTGTACAGAGTTGTTTTTCAACCTGGAGGCCTGTGACCAGCAGTGTGCCTCAGGGATCAATGCTGGGCTCACTGTTATTTGTCATTTATATTAATGACTTGGATGAGAATATAGGACGCATGGTTAGTAAGTTTACAGGTGACACCAAGATTGGTGATATAGTGGACAATGAAGAAAGTTATCTCCGATTGCAACAGAATCTTGATCAATTGGGCCAATGGGCTGACAAATGATAAATGGAGTTTAATTTAGACAAATGCAACGTGATGCATTTTGATAGGTTGAACCAGGACAGAATTTACTCATTTAATGGTAGGACGTTGGACAGAGTTACGGAACAAAGAGATCTAGGGTTACATGATCATAGCTGTTTGAAAGTGGAGTCACAGGTGACAGAGTGGTGAAGAAGGCATTCGAAATGCTTGATTTCGTTGGTCAGAATATTCAATACAGCAGTTGGGATGTCTTGTTGAAGCTGTACAAGACATTGGTAAGACCACAATTGGAATACTGTGCAACTCTGGTCACCCTATTATAGAAAGAGTATTATTAAACTAAAAAGAGTGCAGAAAACAGTTATTAGATGCTACCTAGACTGGATGGATCGAGTTGTAAGGAGAGGTTGAATAGACCAGGACATTTTTATCTGGAGTGTAGGAGACTGAGGGGTGACATTATAGAGGTCTATAAAATAATGAGGGGCATAGACAAGGTAATACATAAGAACATAAGAAATAGGAGCAGGAGTAGGCCATCTAGCCCTTCGAGCCTGCCCCGCCATTCAATAAGATCATGGCTGATCTGAAGTGGATCAATTCCACTTTCCCACCTGCTCCCCATAACCCTTAATTTTCTTGTCTATCAGAAATCTATCTAGATAGATAGGTAGATAATCAATATCTTTTCCAAAAGGTAGGAGAGTCTAAAATCAGAGGGCATAGGTTTAAGGTGAGAGAGGAGAGATACAAAAGTGTCCAGGGGGGCAATTTTTTCACAGAGGTGGTGAGTGTCTGGAACAAGCTGCCAGAGGTAGTAGTAAAGGAGGGTACAATTTTATCTTTTAAAAAACATTTAGGTAATTACATGGTACAATGGAATAGAGGGATATGGGCCAAATGCAGGCAATTGGGATTAGCTTAGGGGTTTAAAAAAAAAGGGTGGCATGGACAAGTTGGGCCGAAGGGCCTGTTTCCATGCTGTAAACCTCTATGACTCTTATAACCTTGTTACAAATTAAATAGGTATAATTTGGTAAGAATTAAAAAGTTAATTTTATAGGTGGAACAAGGTTCAGGAGTAGGCTTGCAACAGTTATGATTTATTGCTGTTTATGTCTACCCTCCCAGTTGCTAAAGGGATGGATTGTGTGTGTTTGTTTGTGATGCTTTGAACTGCAGCCAATTCTATGAAAAAGAAAAAGGAAATATTGAGACCAATGCTTTACAAAGAATCATAGTGTTCATTCATATTGGACAACAGGTAAGAGTATTCTCAAGAAATTGTGCCAACAGTGCAAACTGTACACCCCCATGGGAACCCCTCCCAGTCCCTAGTTTGAAAGATTATTATGTAAATATTTTCATGCTGTATCTAACAATGTAAGTGCATTTCCTGGTAGAATCATGGGAGCACTCTAAATGTCGATTCATTTTGGTTGCTTTGGGAAGGGACTATTGTAATAAAACACTGTATCTCTAAAGGGCTTTTATTAAACTGCTTGGAGAGCAATAAATTGAGCTAAAGTGAATTTGAATCCAGTAAGAAAAGCTGAACTGACTTAATGGAATTGGAGCTTGAGTAATGCCATGATAACAAAAGAGATGGTATACTCGGTGTACCCTTTTTTTCTGCTTGATTATGGTAATTTGGGCACAAAAATGTAGTCAAATGCATTGTGATATTCAGTTTTGTTATAAAATATTGAATTAAAGCACAGCATGGATTTAGAATGGAGGCAGCTCGGGGAGCACAGTAGTTAGCACTGTTCCTTTATAGCGCCAAGACCCGGATTCGATCTCCAGCTTGGATCGCTGTCTGTGGAGAGTCTGTGCATTCTCCCCATGTCTGCGTGGGTTTCCTCTGGATGCTCCGGTTTCCTCCCACAATCTAAAAGACGTGTTGGTTAGGTGCATCAATTGGCCATGCTAAATGCTCTTAGTGTACCCAAACAGGTGCCAAAGTGTGGTGATTAGGGAATGTTCGTAGTAACTTCATTGTAGTGTTAATGTAAGCCTACTTGTAACATTAATAAGTAAACGTAAAACTTAAAGTTAGTTACACAGGTCCCTTGTGGTAAGATTAAACCCACAAAAACCAGCATTACCAATAACATTACCCCGATGTGCTCCAACTGAATAAAGACATCAGTCTATACATTCAAATCATAAAATCCCTGCAGTGCAAAAGGTGGCCATTCAGCCCATCAAGTCTACACCGACTCTCCAATGGATCACCTTACTCAGGGCCTATCTCTTTGCCCTGCTAATCCACCTAAACTCTATATCCTGGGAAACTAAGGGGCAATTTAGTATAACCAATCCTCTTAACCTGAATGTCTTTGGATTGTGAGAGAAAACCGAGCACCCAGGGAAACCCACGCAGAAACAGGAAGAATTTGCAAACACTGCTCAGTAATTCAGGCCCCTGAAGCATTTCCAGTTGAATGTCCGCAGTTGAATTTCCTTTTAGAATCTCTGTTGTCTTCGAGTCCTGGCATAGACAAATGTGATTCTGGTATCTGTAAATGACTTTCCCATTGGTCAAAGATGCTCGAATCATTGGTTACTGCCAGAATTCCTTACGTAGGCACAATTATTCAAGCTGAAGTGTCTCTCCTTAGCATGGTAGTCATGTTTCTTCTTCTGCTTTTCCTGTCTCCTTCCCACTCTTGCTTTGACTTCTAGATTTGACAAAACCAGATGAGACATTGGCTTCCTGCCCATCAGTTATTTAGCTGGTCAGAATCCTGCTGTTTGTGACGTGATCCAATACTGGAACAAGAACCAGGAGACCCTAATTCCCAAACTATCACTTGTAATTCTCCTCAGTCCTTCTTTTCAGTGTTTGAATAGCTGCTCTGCTAAACCATTTGAAGCTGGGTGAAAAGGTACAGTATGCACATTCAAATAGGAAGATGCTTAGCCTAACAGTCCATTTCCTTTCTCGAATGTGAGGTGTGGAAATCTAGGTGGAAGGGAGAAATGAAAAATTCAAGCTAACTATTGAGAGATGTCTGCTATCTTGGTGGCCATCTCTTCCTAGTGTTCATGGCATTCACATCTTTCCAAGTGTTCTGTGCATTTATGAATAATAGGCTTCAGGTTTCTATTCTCTGGGGATGGAGCAAGACATAATGCTTTCTTGCTGCCAGCTGCTGATATTAAGGATCAACACTCATGGTTCTTCCCCTTTATCATTAATATCAATAACTTTGCAATTATTTATGTAACTGTTATTTGTTCTTTCTCTCATTTAGAAATGCACTGAATGTGGTGAAGAATGACCTGATAGCAAAGGTTGATGAGCTGACATGTGAAAAGGATGTGTTGCAGGGAGAGTTGGAGTCGGTCAGACAAGCCAAACTGAAGCTGGAGGAGAAGAATAGAGATTTGGAGGAAGAGCTAAGGAAGTGAGAATTGATTTATTGCTTCCACCACCCCAATACTTTAGTATGGAAGGATACGGTTGTGCTGATATTTGTGACTTCAATGCGGCATTCCTTCAGAAGTTACTGACAACAGTGCGAATTGTTATTACTGGACAGTGTACTGTTGTGCTTTAACAAACTCAAAATATCCTTGAGTATTTGTTTTAACTGTCTGATGCGGTTATGTTTCACAATGTGCTGATGTGGAGATGCCAGCGTTGCACTGCAGTAAACACAGTAAGAAGTTTCACAACACCAAGTTAAAGTCCAGCAGGTTTATTTGGTAGCAAATGCCAGTAGCTTTCGGGGCTCTGCCCCTTCGTCAGGTGAGTAGAGAGTTCTGATCACAAACCGGGCGTACAAAGTCACACGCTCAGTTTACAGAATACTGATTAGAATGTGAATCTTTAGAGTTAATCAAGTCTTAAAGGTATGACAATGTGAGTGGAGATGACATTAAGCATAGGTTAAAGAGATGTGTATTGTCTCCAGACAGTAAGTGAGATTCTGCAAGCCCAGGAAAGTCATGGCGGGTTACAAATAGTATGACATAAACCCAAGGTCCTGGTTGAGGCCACTGTCGTGTAAGTGCAGTCGCTGAGCAGAAACTGATAGCCAAGTTCCACACACGAGGACAGCCTCAACTGGGATCTTGGGTTCATGTCACAGTATTTGTAACCCCCCGTGACTTGCCTGGGCTTGCAGAATCTGGAGACAATACACATCTCTTTAACCTATGCTTAATGTCATCTCCACTCACATTGTCTGCACCTTTAAGACTTGATTAGCTGTGAAGACTCGCCTTCTAATCGGTATTTCATAAACTGAGCGTGTGACTTTATATGCCCTGTTTGTGATCAGAACTCTCCACTCCATTCTCCATGATGAAGGGGCAGAGCCCCAGAAGCTAGTGGCATTTGCTACCGCATAAACCTGTTGAACTTTAACCTGGTGTTGTGAAACTTCTCACAATGTGCTTGCAGAACCAGAAAACTAACAACGTTCTGATCCATTTATTTCTAATTGCAATATTTTCTTTTAGAGTGCGGTTAGAAGCTGAAGAAGCAAGGAGCAGAGCCAAGGAAGACTCTGATGAGGTACAGTGTGTTATCTCTGTTTTTACCACTTCAAACAGGTTGTGTGTATATTCCATTTTCAAATTCCCTTCTGTTTTGCAGCTAGTTTCAAGCCCACAGCAGACAACTTGCTGTCATTTCTCGATTGAAACTTCTCACTATACTAAGACTTGACTCTAGTCATTTGGTCCCAAAATAGTTCTTCCCAGTTTTTCCTCACTCCCTCATTCAGTTCAGAGTTTCACTGAACAAAATTCCTTACATATTAGTTCCACAATGGTTATACTTTGTATGTATCCCAGACAGGGCCACTCGGGAGGTTCACTTACAACATTGAACATTGGGACAGGGAATCAGGGATCCTCCTTGACAATTTGGGAAATTTGTTGAATTCCGTACCATTCTTCAGGGTAAAAATACATTTGTGTCTGATGAAAACAGCACTGAACTGGTGAAAAACGATATGCCATGTCTTGCTTCTTTGTGTCTCATAAAAAAGAGTGATGTTCCTACTGCTCAGAGAAAGCGCTTTACTCGGGTGGAGATGGCCCGTGTTCTCATGGAGCGTAACCAGTATAAGGAGCGGCTGATGGAATTGCAGGAAGCTGTGCGATGGACAGAGATGATCCGGTAGGAGTTCTCCAACTGGAAAAGTAATCTACAATTTCTGTTTGTTTATCTCTAACCTTCCTTGGCTGGAATTTAAATCCCGTTTGTTTACATATCTTTTGTGTTTAGTGCCTCGAGAGAAAACCCATCAATTCAGGAGAAAAAGAAATCCACCATCTGGCAGTTGTAAGTCTTAATTTTATTTCTAACTGTGCTGGTTTTGGGATTAATTGTTAAGTCTGAATTAGAGAGAAAAGAAATGCAAACAGGAGAAGTTAAATCTATAATAATACCATTTCTGAAATGGACAAACATTCTCAACTTGTATTTGGTAGATATTGGGCCTGATTTTACCATTTTCATTTGAAGTGCTGAATTTGTGTGTAATTCAGATCTGAATTAGAAATCTACTTTCACTCAGGCTGAAAAAAAATTGCTATTCTCATTCGCGTTGCCCAAAACAGTCAGAGCTGTGAACTGCACGTGCACAGTTGGAAAAAAATTTGAAAAAAACGCGTTTGTGTCAGATCGCTCCTGGGCCACAGAGAGCAGAGACAGTGGCTTGGGAGCAAAAGGTGTGAACAGTGGACCGTACAGACATCACTGCCTCCCTTATTGAACCCCCACCGCCCCGCCCACCCACCCACCCACTACCCACAGGCATCGCTGTCCTCCTTATCCGTCCCCCCCACTACCCACACTGTTCCCTTATCAACGCCCCGCCCGCTACTCTTACACATCACTGTCCCCCTTATCAACCACCTTGTTACCCCCACTCATCACTGTTCCCCTTAGCCACCCCTCCCATTACCCACAAACATCGCTGTCTCCACCACCACCCACCCCACCCCTCCCTCAGAGAATGATCTCACTCACCTCCCTCCTCCACCCCCCCACCATTGAGAGTCAGGGAGCCGTTGGACATTTTAAATGTGCTTTCAGCAGCTGGAGCGCCCAATTCAGAATTTTATTTAGCAGGTCCATTACAGCACGGTTCTGGATTGGTAAACACGGTGGTAAAGGGGGAAGTGCTGATAAAGTTGAGCGGGCAGTTCATTAATTCAATTTAAATATATACAAATCCATTTAAATCTCTGTTGCACTCATTTTGGGTGCGAAGCAGATCGTCACCATTCCTAGGTTTTGGTAAAGTGGCAATTTGCGCGGATGCGCGCATGAATCACGTTAATGGCCTCACACCCGACTTTACTGTATTTCGGTTCCCAAAAATGGGCGTGACGCAATGATAAAATTGGGTCCATTGTTTCCTAATGTGTGCATGCTTGTTCAGTGAACTGTTCAGTTGGAGCATGTGGTGATCCCATGTTTACATGCAATGGTAGACAACCTGCAGCTCGGGGCCAAGTACAGCCATCTAGGTTCTGAGTGCAATCCACTAGACGTTTTGTTGACCATTATCCACTCTCAGGATTGTCACGTTCTGCTGATTTCTGTCCAAATTTTTTTCCTATTGGTATGACTGAACTCATGTGCGTAAAGCAAGAGCAAGGGAAGTGAGGTTCATGCTGATTGCACACAACATTGACTCCTTCTGCACCCAAACTGTAAATATATATTGTTTTTACCATTTAAAGTTGATGATATCCTTATTAATATTTTCTATAACTTATTAAATATTTGGTGTATATTAAATATATTCAATCTTATTCATGGGGGCATGGTTAGTGATTTCAATTTTGTGGGCCACTGAGATGAAGGAGGGTCAATCATGCGGCTCACTCACTGGCCTAGGTTTCCCATCACTGTTTACATGAATAGACAAACACCACTCTTTTCTTCCCATGCCACATTTATTAATATGAATAATGGGAATTATATACATATACGCACGATCAATTTTTTTTCCAGACAAAATGCTTCAGCATAAATGTCCTGTGCACCTGCTCAAAAAGGTGCTCCATATTTCCTGCCAAATCCCTTTAATTCAAGCCTATTTTATATTATATCCATTCATTCACTGGACAGAGTTTGATTTTTACATGAGCAACCATAACATTAAAGAAGCAACTGTTTTCACACTGCTGGTCCACAGCAAATTCCTAATATATCATTAGTGACTTAGCAGGGACGGATTGTAACTTGTTTCAGAACATGACCCACTGGACAAGATAAGAGTGATCTTGTCAGAGCAACACCCACCTTCTATGATTACTAAAATTTAACTGAGTTGTTGATGCTTTGAAAATATGACTGAGTCAGCAAACCAGAATCAGCAGTCAATGAAGGTCAATTATTAGACTTCTTACTGTGTGTACCTCCCATGCCAGCTAATGTGCTACAAGCACCTGGTAAGGATCAATAATGCTATAAAAGAAAGATGAAAACAATGTCTACTGATCTGGTCGTAAATGAAATCAAACTGTCTAGGTGTACCCACTTATATATGGTTATAAAACAGAACGTTCTAATGAGCCAATGGAGGCCAATTATTAGAGATCTATTGGAATTTTCAATCCATGTGACATCAGGAACAGGCTAACTGCCTGAAAGGAGTTTCCTCTGCACCAGACAAACCTGCAGGCTCCAGCTGCAGCTGTTGTGGCCAGTTTTTAAATTTAAAAGTTGCTGAGTGAATGCTTCAAGCAGGAGGCTTCTCTCTCTCACCTGGCTGCTGTTACTTCCAAGATTTGATTGATCCTTCAGGTTCAAGAGATTGCTTATATTTTCTATGATTAGAAAGTGAACATGGCCTGTGACCACTCAGGAAAACATCATTACTGGGTGACTGTTCCCCACGCATTGCGAGGCCAAGATCCCAGGATCCCAATCCAAAGTCTAATTTTTGCCCTTTGCTCATGTTTTTTAATGCAGGGTTAACTGATATTTATGAAACCAGGGTTGCATTGATCTGTGATTGCCTGATGATTCACTGTCTTGCTATCCCTCCAGGAAACTATTAGAGTCATGTTAATAAGTAATTTGTCACAATATTTGTCCTTTGTTGAATGGTGTCCAATAACCAATTAATCACTTGGATGAAATTGATCTTGTTCCCAGCTCAACACCAGTCAGATAATAAGCCTATGGATGAAATGGTTTATGGTACCACAAAAATAAGAGCAGGCAACACCCATGATCCCTCCACTCTTTTTTAACAATGTGTGATATCCTACTGAAGGACTTTTTTGCCACCTTATCAAGTGTTTAGACCTTCTCCTGACACTGTTACTACTTTTAATGCAATTTACTGTCAGAAAAAACCTGAATACAACTTATTATTGAATTATTAATGACTTACTTTCATTTTTTTTCATGTGCCCTGTTGATATTCATCTGCAGACTGTGGGTATTTTTGATGTGATTGTTGCTTTGGTTTCTCCTTTGATTCTAACTGTAACTGCATTTAGTAGCTGCTTGTTTCTGATATGTTAAGGTTGTGCCAGAGCATCTCTAACACATGGGCAGCTGAGGCTCAGTTTGTCTGGGATCTGCTGGCTTGTTCATGGCAATAGTGCAGACTTTTATCGAGAAAAAGAATGAGATTGCTTTCTGTTTTTCAAATTCATTCAGCTCATTTTTCAAAAGCATGTGTCTTTTCAATGTGATTGAGTGGACAAACTAGTTGTGTGTAGGATTGGCTTTCGGAGATTGTGCTGACAATTGCTGGAGCATTGGGCCATATTTTATATTTACCATAGAGAAACATAAATTAATGAAAAATTAATTCCATTTATGTATAGATTTAATATGCTGATTTGTAAAACTTGAGGTGGCAGAGTGGATGGTGAACATCAGAAGTTAGGTTCAAAGTTCAAACAACTTTACCTGTTGCAGTTGCCTTTCATTCTAAAGTTTAGGCACAATTAAAGAGTTAATCTGTTTAAATCCCACCACAGCAATGTGAGAATCCAGTCAAACTTGGAAATAAAATGCTTGGATCAGTGAAAGTGACCATAAAGCTGTAAACAACAATAGACTCATGAATACAGAAATAAAACCTGATCTGGGCCTTTGGGTGACTCCAGTCCTGTACTATCATATTTAACTCTTGACTGACCTTTGAAGAGGCTGCCATAGTAGTGGCTTGCCAACTACTCTACCAGCTCAAAATGGTCAATAAATGCTAACCTTGCAATTATGTCCTGATACTGAGCATTAATGTTGACTAAACTAATTAAAATGCTATGAGCCATCTCGCCAGTGGAGCAAATGTTCAGTGTATTTGAGCTGTCAAGGGTATCTAAGTAAAAGAACCAATTTTTTACTTGCTTACAAGTCAGCTGTACCTGGCAGCTCAGCTGTGGGCTGCATTCCAAGCAGCATTAAGTGGAATTGTAAGCGGGTTACTAAGCTGTTCCTGTGCATTGCCTACTGGTCAGCTTAACAGAATCAGTGGGGATTCTTGGTGTCAGGATTAAAACCAGACCCAATGAATACCAGTCCAGAAAACGTGAATATCTTCCTTAATTATATTGTGTGGGTAGAAAAAGTACTCGAAGATTAGAGTAGGCAGTCTGAATCCAAATTAACCACACTTGCTCTGCACATTGAAGCACATTGTTAGACTTGCTGGTAAACTTTTGTCCCAGGTTTTCTGAGTTTTCTTCCTTGGTAGTCCATGAATTTTCGTCTTTTCACTTTAAAGGATGGAAAATTGCAAGCAGGTGAGCCACTAGTGAAGAGTCCAAATGCTTTGTCTTTGCAGCTTCACAAATTGTAACAGGGATGTTCCTCAGGATGGACAGACATACGTGCAGCAATAGATTGAACACAGAAGGTTGAGCGATGATTTAATTGAGGCCTTCATATTCATAAATAAAAAAAGACAAAGTCACCATAGTGCCAGATGATCATACGCTACTCTCCCCTTTGATGGGGAGAGCTGACTGGTGGTGATTTAACCTGGGGGTCACTATCCCTTAAGTGCAGCCTTCATGAATAACCGCAGCAGATACGGGAATTGAACTTGTGTTGTTGGTATCGCTCTGCATCACTAACCAACTGTCCAGCCAACTAAGCTAAACATGTAGAAACTCTTAATCCAGAACAAGCAGATCTAATCTTTAAATTAGAGCCAAGCTATTAGTTAGTAATATCCAGCTACACTTTTCACTGGTACTATAGGATTTGGAGTTAAGGGAGGTAAATGGAGTTAAGATACCAATCAACTGTCATCTCATTAAATGATGGGACAAACTCAGAAATATCAATGACCTACTCCTGTTCCTGTGTTCACACTATCCCAAAGCTGTGGATACCCTGGGGTTGGGAGGGTAGTGACAACTGAAATTTTCAACAGAACAGATTTTTTTTGTTTGGACAAGAAATGTTAAACAATGTAGAGTAACTGAAGTTGAGATACTGATCACCGGATTCATTTGAATTCTGGCATAACCTTCCCCTGTTCCAATTAAACCTCTGTTCTGATTAAACCTTTGTCCAAAATAATGACACAGTTCCATAATTTGTTCTTTTTAAGAATGCTAAATAACTTCACAGAACTTTACAGTTTTGGACTATATAGAGCTATGTACACTGTCACTGGGTCAAAACCCCTGTCCTAACAACATGGTGTGTGTGTTCCTGCAGTACATGAACTACAGCAGTTCAAGAAGACACCACACCACCAGCGCCTTGAGGGCATTTGGGGATAAATGGCAAATTTATCGTGTCCCATGAACAGTTCAAAAAAAGACAAGATCTCCAATTCTATTCCTAATCCAAGGTGTGTTAGCTGACCTCGACAGAGTTGATATTATTGACCTTAGTGTTCCTGAATTAGGGAGAGGAAGATCTAACTGATTGCCTCCAGCTTAACCTTCCAGTATCTCCTGGAAAATGTGTTTGTGTGAAAGTGTTGAGTAAGTCTGTGTCACTATTCTGTCACCCCTTCTGTCAAGTAGCCTGCTGGCAGTCATCTATACTTAGAGGATGGACATAGAACATAGAACATGTTCTATGTTCTATGTTCTATGTTCTAATTGGCTGCGGGACCAGACATAGCAAATATTTGTGGAAGTGTACCCCACTATTACTCACAGAAGCCTGTTCCAGCATGGAGACACTATAGTCTGAGATGGGAACAGAGGAATGGAAAAATATCCCAGGTGTTTAATAGCTAGCACTGAAGTCCAAATTCTATTTTTCCAAGTGAAAACTAAATACCTGATTCTAAACTGCAGAAATGGCTATATTTTTTAAAAATTAAAGAAATGTGGCCTCACTGGCAACACCAGTACTTGTTACCCATTCCTAATGCTAGCCTAGCCAGTGAAGCCTAAACCCCAAATGAATAAAAACATTTTGCCCTTGAGAAGGTAGTGGTGAGCTGTCTTCTTGAATTTATTATGGTTCAGGTCAGAAACTCCAAAGTGTTTTATGAATCCCAGCTGGATCATAAGTTTTGCATCTTGAATTTAGCTAGGATAAGCATGAGATGTTTCACTTCAGTATGATTCAAATGACCCAATAGAGAGCTTTTATCAAACAAAGTTTATTTAAGAACATAGTTAACATTATAGAAAGAAAATCAGCAAGAATTTTTATCAATTACAAACAAAAACAAATCAATCAAGATAATGTATAACCCTAAACAAATATATCTAAAATGTTCCAATCAAACAATATCCTTACCATAAGAAAAAAACCTTTAGACAGGTTCAACAAACAAAGACTAAAGCTCATGTGATACTGGAACCAAGCCATTTTGTTGGAGAACTGAAAATTCTCAGTCTTGTAAGTTCCAGCAGCTTGCTTTGATACACCTAGAACAGCCTTCCAGAACATCTGTCTGGTCCAGCCACCATAACAAGTTTTCCGTTTCAGGAAAGCAAAAAACCTTGCTTCAGGTTAAAAGCAGTATTTCTAAAACCAGAGAGAGATTTCAGCTTGATAGGGAGGGAATTAGGGTGCATAGGTTGGACTAGGAAACTATAGGGACTGGGAACATCTGAAATGTGGAGCTTATTCAAGGAGCAACTACTGCGAGTCCTTGATAAGTACATCCCTGTCAGGCAAGGAGGAAATGGTCGAGTAAGGGAACCATGGTGTACTAAAAAAGTTAATTCGCTGGTTAAAAGGAAAAAAGAGGCTTACGTCAGGATGAGGCTTGAAGGCTCAGTTAGTGCAATGGATAGCTATAGATATAATGTGGAAAAGTGTGAGGTAATGCACTTTGGCAGGAACAATAAATGTGTAGAGTATAGGGCTAATGGTAGGGCTCTTAATAGTGTTGAGGAACAGAAGGATCTTGGTGTATGTGTCAATAGATCCCTGAAAGTAGGCAGTCAAGTGGATAAAGTTGTTAAGAAGGCTTATGGAGTCTTAGCTTTTATTGGTAGGGGGATTGAATTTAGGAGCCGCAGCATCATGTTGCAGCTGTACAAAACTCTAGTGCGGCCGCACTTGGAGTATTGTGTGCAGTTCTGGTCGCCACATTATAAGAAAGATGTGGAGGCATTGGAGAGGGTACAGAGGAGGTTTACTAGGATGTTGCCTGGTATGGAGGGCAGGTCCTATGAAGAGAGGTTGAAGGATTTGAGGTTGTTTTCGTTAGAAAGGAGGCGGCTAAGGGGGGATCTTATTGAAACATATAAGATGATTAGAGGTTTGGATAGGGTGGACAGTGATAGCCTTTTTCCTAGGATGGAAAAAGCTAGCACGAGGGGACACAACTTTAAATTAAGGGGTATGAGTTATAGGACGGATATCAGAGGTAGGTTCTTTACTCAAAGAGTGATTAGGCAGTGGAATGCCCTGCCTGCAGCTGTTGTAGATGCGCCAAGTTTGGTGGCGTTTAAGAGGTTAGTGGATAAGTATATGGATGAGAGGGAATGGTTTAGTTAGGAGGGGCATTGCTTTTTATTTTGGTCGGCACAACATCGAAGGCCGAAGGGCCTGTTCTGTGCTGTATTGTTCTATGTTCTATGTTCTATTAGCCAGGAGGGAGCTAAAGAGTGAGTTGAGGAGAGCTAAAAGGGGACACGAGAAGACTTTGGCTGATAGGATCAAGGAAAATCGTAAAGCTTTCTTTAGATATGTTAAGAATAGAAGATTGGTTAGGGCAAGATTAGGGCCAGTCATAGACAGCAGTGGGAAGTTGTGCATGGAGCCTGAAGAGATTGGAGAGGCACTGAATAAATATTTCTCTTCGGTATTCACGCAGGGAGATGTAAATGTAGTTGTGGAGAACACTGGGATACAGGGTTGCAAACTGGAAAGTATTGAAGTAGATAAGGAGGATGTGCTAGATATTCTTGAGGGTTTGAAGTTAGATAAGTCCCCTGGGCCGGATGGGATTTACCCTAGGATTCTCTGGGAGGTGAGAGAGGCGATTGCAGAGCCTCTGGCTCTGATCTTCAGTTCGTTGTTGGTTATGGGTATAGTGCCGGAACTGGAGGATAGCGAATGTGGTCCCATTGTTCAAGAAGGGGAAGAGAGACTTTCCGGGGAATTATAGGCCGGATACTTCTGTTGTGGGCAAAGTATTGGAGAGAATTATTAGGGATAGGATTTGTAGTTATTTAGAGAGAAATGAATTGATTGGGGATAGTCGGCATGGTTTTTTGAAGGGTAGGTCGTGCCTTACTAACCTTATTGAGTTTTTTGAAAAAGTGACCAAAGAGGTGGATGGGGGTAGGCAGTTGATGTGGTATATATGGACTTTAGTAAGGCGTTCGATAAGGTGGCCCATGGAAGACTTCTGCAGAAAATGCAGATGTATGGGATAGAGGGTGATTTAGCTAATTGGATTAGGAATTGGCTAGCAGATAGAAGACAGAGGGTGGTGGTTGATGGAAGATATTCAACGTGGAGTTCGGTTACAAGTGGAGTACCTCAGGGATCTGTTTTGGGGTCCCTGCTGTTTGTAATTTTTTTATAAATGATCTGGATGAGGGTATTGAGGATGGACCTTAGTAAAATTTGCGGATGACACCAAAATCGGAGGATGGTAGATACTGAAAAGAGGAATATAGTTTGCAGAGAGACTTGGAACAAGTTGCAGAGCTGGGCCGAGAGGTGCAAAATGGAGTTTAATGTGGAAAAGTGTGAGGTAATTCACTTTGGCAGGAACAACAAATGTGTAGAGTATAGGGCTAATTGTAGGACTCTTAATAGTGTTGATGAACAGAAGGATCTTGGTGTACATGTCAATAGATCCCTGAAAGTACGCAATCAAGTCGATAAAGTTGTTAAGAAAGGCATATGGAGTCTTAGCTTTTATTGGCAGGGGGGTTGAATTTAGGAGCCGCAGCATAGAACATAGAACATAGAACAATACAGCACAGAACAGGCCCTTCGGCCTTCGATGTTGTGCCGACCAAAATAAAAAGCAATGCCCCTCCTAACTAAACCATTCCCTTCTCATCCATATACTTATCAACTAACCTCTTAAACGCCACCAAACTTGGCGCATCTACAACAGCTGCAGGCAGGGCATTCCACTCCCTAATCACTCTTTGAGTAAAGAACCTACCTCTGATATCCGTCCTATAACTCATACCCCTTAATTTAACGTTGTGTCCCCTCGTGCTAGCTTTTTCCATCCTAGGAAAAAGGCTATCACTGTCCACCCTATCCAAACCTCTAATTATCTTATATCTTTCAATAAGATCCCCCCGTAGCCGCCTCCTTTCTAACGAATTAATAGATCCCTTAAAGTTGGCAATCAAGTCGATAAGTTTGTTAAGAAGGCATATGCAGTCTCTCTTAGCTTTATTGTAGGGTATTGAATTTTGGAGCCGCAACATAGAACATAGAACATAGAACAATACAGCACAGAACAGGCCCTTCCGGCCTTCGATTTGTGCCGCCAAAATAAAAACAATGCCCTCCTAACTAAACCACCCTTCTCATCCATAATACTTATCAACTAACCTGCTTAAACGCACCAAACTTGGCGCATCTACAACAGCTGTCAGGCAGGGCATTCCACTCCCAATCACTTCTTGAGTAAAGGAAACACCTTCTGATATCCGTCCTATAACTCATACCCTTAATTTAAGTTGTGTCCCCTCTTGCTAGCTTTTTCATCCTAGGAAAAAGGCTATCACTGTCCACCCTATACAAACCTCTAATTATCTTATATGTTTCAATAAGATCCCCCCTTAGCCGCCTCCTTTCTAACGAAAACAACCTCAAATCCTTCAACCTCTCTTCATAGGACCTGCCCTCCATACCAGGCAACATCCTAGTAAACCTCCTCTGTACCCTCTCCAATGCCTCCACATCTTTGCAACGTCATGTTGCAACTGTACAAAACTCTAGTGCGGCAGCACTTGGAGTATTGTGTGCAGTTCTGGTCCCCGCATTATAAGAAAGATGTGGAGGCATTGGAGAGGGTACAGAGGAGGTTTACCAGGATGTTGCCTGGTATGGAGGGCAGGTCTTATGAAGAGAGGCTGAGGGATTTGAGGTTGTTTTCGTTAGAAAGAAGGCGGCTAAGAGGAGACCTTATTGAAACATATAAGATGATTAGAGGTTTAGATAGGGTGGACAGTGATAGCCTTTTTCCTAGGATGAGAAAGCTAGCACGAGGGGACATAGCTTTAAATTAAGGGGTGGTGGTTATAGGAAGAATGTCAGAGGTAGGTCTTTACCCAGAGGGTGGTAAGGGTATGGAATGCCTTGGATTTGGTGCTGGGCAATGAGCCAGACCAGGTGTTAGGCTTGGAAGTTGGTGAACATTTTGGTGATAGTGACCACAATTCGGTTACGTTCACCTTAGTGATGGATAGGGATAGGCATGAAGCTGGGGGCAGTAGTTATAGCTGGGGGAAGGGTAATTATGAGGCCATCAGGAGAGAATTAGGGTGCATAGATTGGATAGGAAGCTACAGGGACTGGGAACATCTGGAATGTGGAGTTATTCAAGGAGCAGCTGCTGCGGGTCCTGATAAGTATGTCCCTGTCAGGCAAGGAGGAAATGCGAGTAAGAGAACCTTGGTGTACAAAAAAGTTGATTTGGGTTAAAAAGAAAAAGGAGGCTTATGTCAGGATGAGTATTGAAGGCTCGGTTAGTGCAATGGATAGCTATAGATTAGCCAGGAGGGAGCTAAAGAGTGAATTGAGGAGAGCTAAGAGAGGACATGAGAAGACTTTGGCTGATAGGATTAAGGAGAATCCTAAAGCTTTCTTTAGATATGTTAAGAATAGAAGATTGGTTAGGGCAAGATTAGGGCCAGTCATAGACAGCAGTGGGAAGTTGTGCGTGGAGCCTGAGGAGATTGGAGAGGTACTGAATAAATATTTCTCTTCGGTATTCACGCAGGGTGATGTAAATGTAGTTATGGAGAACACTGAGGTACAGGGTAGCAAACTGGAAGGTATCGAAGTAGATAGGGAGGATGTGCTAGATATTCTCGAGGGTTTGAAGTTGGATAAGTCCCCTGGGCCGGACGGGATTTACCCTAGGATTCTCTGGGAGGCAAGAGAGGAGATTGAGAGCCTCTGGCTCTGATCTTCAGGTCGTCTTGGTTACGGGTTGTGGTTCCGGAGGACTGGAGGATAGCGAATGTGGTCCCGTTGTTCAAGAAGGGGAAGAGAGACCTTCCAGGGAATTATAGGCCAGTGAGTCTTACTTCTGTGGTGGGCAAAGTATTGGAGAGAATAATTAGGGATAGGATTTATAGTTATTTAGAGAGAAATGAATTGATTGGGGATAGTCAGCATGGTTTTGTGAAGGGTAGGTCGTGCCTTACTAACCTCATTGAGTTTTTTGAAAAAGTGACTAAGGAGGTGGATGGGGGTAAGGCGGTTGATGTGGTATATATGGACTTTAGTAAGGCGTTTGATAAGGTGGCCCATGGAAGACTTCTGCAGAAAATGCAGATGTATGGGATAGAGGGTGATTTAGCTAATTGGGTTAGGAATTGGCTAGCAGATAGAAGACAGAGGGTGGTGGTTGATGGGAGATATTCATCTTGGAGTTCGGTGACAAGTGGTGTACCTCAGGGGTCTGTTTTGGGGCCCCTGCTGTTTGTAATTTTTATAAATGATCTGGATGAGGGTATTGAAGGATGGATTAGTAAATTTGCAGATGACACTAAAGTCGGTGGAGTGGTAGATAGTGAAGAGGGGTGTTATAGTTTGCAGAGGGACTTGGACAAGTTGCAGAGCTGGGCCGAGAGGTGGCAAATGGAGTTTAATGTGGAAAAGTGTGAGGTAATGCACTATGGCAGAAATAATAAATGTGTAGAGTATAGGGCAAATGGTAGGATTCTTAGTAGTCTAGATGAACAGAGGGATCTTGGTGTGTATGTGCATAGATCCCTGAAAGTAGGCAGTCAGGTCGAGAAGGTTGTTAGGAAGGCATATGGAGTCTTGGCTTTTATTGGTAGAGGGATTGAATTTCGGAGCCGCAACGTCATGTTGCAACTGTACAAAACTCTAGTGCGGCCGCACTTGGAGTATTGTGTGCAGTTCTGGTCCCCACATTATAAGAAAGATGTGGAGGCATTGGAGAGGGTACAGAGGAGGTTTACCAGGATGTTGCCTGGTATGGAGGGCAGGTCTTATGAGGAGAGGCTGAGGGATTTGAGGTTGTTTTCGTTAGAAAGGAGGAGGCTAAGAGGGGACCTGATCGAAACATGTAAGATGATTAGAGGTTTAGATAGGGTGGACAGTGATAGCCTTTTTCCTAGGATGGAGAAAGCTAGCACGAGGGGACACAGCTTTAAATTAAGGGGTGATAGTTATAGGACGGATATCAGAGGTAGGTTCTTTACCCAAAGGGTGGTTCGGGAGTGGAATGCCCTGCCTGCAGCAGTTGTAGATGCGCCAAGTTTGGTGGCGTTTAAGAGGTTAGTTGATAAGTATATGGAAGAGAAGGGAATGGTTTAGTTTGGAGGGGCATTGCTTTTTATATTGGTCGGCGCAACATTGAGGGCCGAAGGCCCTGTTCTGTGCTGTAATGTTCTATGTTCTATATGCCCTGCCTGCGTCAGTTGTAGATGCGCCAAGTTTGGTGGCATTTAAGAAGTTAGTAGATAAGTTTATGGACGAAAAGGGAATGGTTTAGGTTAGAGGGTCATTGCTTTTTCCTAATTGGTCGGCGCAACATTGAAGGCCGAAGGGTCTGTTCTGCACTGTAATGTTCTATGTTCTGTGTTCTATGATACCCCTTCCAAAACTAAAACTGCAGCCAAACAGAAAGAAATCCTTAAATTCGCCAGGAAGGAAAAAAACCTGAACAGAACCCACAACCTTTTCTTCTAACAATATAGGGTCATGAAACTAATCCCAGAGTAAACATAAACAACCCCATTTCAGCCACTTAAGTAGCATTCAAAGGATTCATCTGAGACACCATAGCGACAATAACATTAGCTGAGGCTGTGAGCTGGGAAAACATGATTTTTTTTAAAAAACTCTTGTAGTTACTCTGCTACTTGTGATTTTTATCAGTGACTTAGGAAAGGGGGCTGAAGAGTGGGTTAGTAAATTTGCTGATGACACCAAGATTGATGGAGTAGTGGATGAGGTGGAGGGCTCTTGCAGATTGCAAGAGACATTGATAGGATGCAGAGTTAGGCCGAGAAGTGGCAGATGGAGTTTAACCCTGATAAGTGCGAGGTGATTCATTTTGGTAGGACAAACTTGAATGCGGATTACAGGATCAACGGCAGTGTTCTGACGAATGTGGAGGAACAGAGAGATCTTGGGGTTCATGTCCATAGATCCTGAAGGTTGCCACTCAAGTGGATAGAGCTATGAAGAGGGCTTATAGTGTGTTAGCATTTATTAACAGGGGGTTTGAATTTAAGAGCCATGGGGTTATGCTGCAACTATACCACATTTGGAATATTATGTTCAGTTCTGGTCACCTCATTATTAGAAGGACGTGGAAGCATTGGAAAGAGTGCAGAAGAGATTTACCAGGATATTCCTGGTTTGGAGGATAGATCTTATGAGGAAAGGTTGAGGGAGCCGGGGCTTTTCTCTTTAGAGCGGAGGAGGATGAGAGGTGACTTAATAGAGGTTTATAAGATGATGAGGGAGATAGATAGAGTGGATGTACAGAGACTATTTCCTTGGGAGGATTAGCTGTTATTAGGGGGCATAACTATAAGGTTCATGGTGGGAGATATAGGAAGGATGTCCGAGGTAGATTCTTCACTCAGAGAGTAATTGGGGTGTGGAATATTCTGCCTGCTGTGATAGTGGAGTCAGACACTTCAGAACTTTCAAGCAGTTATTGGATAGGGCACATGGAGCACTCCAGAACGATAGAGAGTGGGATAGCTTGATCTTGAACATAGGTCGGCACACATTGAGGGCCAAAGGGCCTGTACTAAGGTCTACTGCTCTGTTTTTCTATGTTCTATGTTACACTAACGTCATAAGTCACTGCAATCCCAACAATGTAAGTACTCTTGGGGAGGAAGTCCCAGGGTTTTGACCCAGTGACAGTGAGGGAACGATAATATATTTCCAAGTCAGAATGATGTGTGGCTTGTTGAGAAATTTGCAGGTGATGTCCTCGATGGCAGAGCTTGTTAGTTTGATAGATGCTGCTGAAGGAACTTTGGCAAGTTGCTGCAGTGTACCACCAAATTATACCTGGGGGTAAATGGGCATGGGTAAGAAGGGAAGAAGCAAATATGTAGTTTGAAAATATAAAATTAGGCCAAATGAATCCACAGAATATTGGTTTTATCTGCATGTGAATGAAAAAATGCATACAACCGAAGCAGATGGGATTCAGTGGTCCTTGAGGACATTATGTATGCACATTTTATAAGTGATCTTGTCAGCATGTATTGAATTTAGAAAATATTTTTCTCTGTTTCACCTTTGTTTTGATTATTTTTCTTCAATTCATCCTGCAGTTTTAGCCGTTTGTTCAGTCCATCTAGTAATACAACCAAGAAGCCCATCACACCTGTCAACGTTAAATACAATGCGCCAACCTCGCACATCACACCTGGAGTGGCTAAGAAGCGAATCGGTGCTTTATCTCAGTTGCCTAGTGACAAGTCAAAGGCTTTTGATTTCCTTAATGAAGAGTAAGTTTCACTACATTTATAAGATATATTGCTTTGTGCACTATTTCTTCCCCTTTTTTTTCCTGAAGGTACTGACACATTCTCTGGTGGGCTTCCACCTGATGTGGAGATGCCAGTGTTGGACTGGGGTAAACGCAGTAAGAAGTTTGACAACATCAAGTTTAAGTCCAACCGATTTATTTGATAGCAAACTCACAAGCTTTTGAAGTTCTCCTCTTCATGACAAAGAACCTTGAAAGCTTGTGAGTTTACTATCAAATAAATCGGCTGGACTTAAACCTAGTGTTATCAAACTTCTTACTGGGTTTCCACGTGCACAGGAACCTGGCCCAAGTGGCCAATCTCTGAACCTGAGCCTAGTGTTGGCATCAGTTTGGCTAGGGACTGCATCATGGGAGAATCTGAGTTGGCTGTTATTTGGTGTCCTTGCACATACACTTTCTAGCAAAAGTCACTGGGCAGTGATTTGGATTCTAGATGATAATTCTTTCCTCCCCTCACCAGTTCTTTGTACGGGGTCATTTGAAGGAGCCCAATGCCATCAACAAATTTAATGCAGCTCAAGAATCAAACTTGTGAACTTGCTCTGTGTATTCTTTCATTGTAGACCATCTTTTTAATGATAAGAAACTGTAATATCTAAGTGAAGGGGCCAAGAAGCATTTTATAAAACACAACAAATGTTGCAGAGCAATAGAAAAGATTATATAAATTAAAAATGGGAGATTAAGCAATTAAAGGCCTGCAGATTAGAAATTAGATGGAACAAGGTGAGATTCTTCTCGATTGAAGAAAAGCAGAGGCGGTCATGTACAAGGTGTTATTCCCTGTACTTCTCTTGTAGTTGTCATGCAGTGAAGATCATGTCTGCTGTGCCTCTTAGTGGGTAGAATATACACTGCGATTTTGGGAGAAACTTTTCAGCCACAGAGAGAAGGCAATTAAAGAGGACTCTTGTAATGACTTTTCCTGTGGCCAACTGGAGGGAAATTCCTCTGCAGTTCTTATAGTCGGAATTGGCACCTTTCCTGATGATGGTCACAATTATGGCATCTCCTGTCTTGTTTCTCTTTTCAGATAAGAGAAATGAAGTCATGCATACATGCCAATAGTTCTTCTTTGTCATATTTTAGCACTTCAGCGGGGATTCTATCTGCTATCAGATGGCCTTTTCTGCTTCTTACCAGGTTGGGGCTGTACTGAGATGGTGGCAGATAGCATGCTGTTGATTGGAGTTGAGTATGTTTGCATTGAAGACTCAGTGCTTCAAAGTGCTCCTTCCAACAGATGCTGGCTGTTTCTCTGTTGTTAATGAGATCCTCTCTATTCTTGATCAACAGTGGAGTGGGACCTTGCATACCTAGCATTACACCACCTTAACTGTCCTAAAGAAACCTTGTGCATAATGGTTGTTAGCTAACTGTTGGATATCCTGTGGTTTCTGTGTCCACCATCTGTTCTTTAGGTTGGGAGTTTTTGCTGGTTATCAGCTTTCAGCTGCCTGCAGAACGGCTTTCTTGCTGTACAGTTAGGTTGCATTCTCAGGTTCAGAAAAGCCTTGCACTTATCAGCTCCTAGATTTCTTAATTGTTCTCATCAAGCCAGGCTTGTAATTTCATGGTCAAGTGCTCAAATGTCTCTTTGTAGCTGCTAATTATGGAGGCAGACCAGGTGCTGTGGACACTTTGGTTCACTGAAAGGCATCAGTTTGACAGTGGGATGCTGGCTAAATAGAACTTACTCATCAGGCTCTTCTGAGTGCTAAAGTTTTGAGACTGAGAACAGTTGATGATCTGAAGGAAGTTGGATGTTAAGCTGCTTGCTGATTTGGGAAGTGTGTGGGAGAGAAAGAGGATGAGCCCTGCAGTGCCTGATTGTCTTCGACATCAGTGTTGGATACAATCAAAGCAGATTGTCCAAATCATTCAAAAAGCTAAGAGGTCCTGTGGTGGGCAGTATTGACTATAAGATCACCAGTGGAATGGTCAAGCTGAAAACTGGGCAGCTGGCCATTGCTTAAAGGAGAACTTTCAAGGTTGAGAATTAACTGCAGCTCCTGTAAGGAAGACTAAATGGAGGACAGGGCCAGAAGAACTTGGAGTGGAGAAAATTACAAGTCTGATGTAAAATGGCCAAATGTGGTGGCAGAAATGTTGAGGATAATGGGAGGGATACCATCAATGTCAAAGAGCTATGTGTTGAATGTGCTGCCACAGAGTTATGCCTCCTCTTCTAAATTTACAACTTGCTTTTTTGCAGAGAGTGACATCCTTGGATTTGCATCAGCTTCTCACACACAATAAGTTGCTGCTCTGTCGGAATTGTTGAGCAGATGCCCCTGTATGTAGGGGAGGATTGCAGCTCTCCTAGTTAGCTGTTAGCCCAGTATCCTCAGAAGAGGTTATTTACCTATAAGTTTTGCCAGAAAGGGGAATTCTGGATACTGTTTAAAAGATTTTAAAGTATTAGCTTGTTCTTGCACAGTGTTAAAAGGTGAAGCAGCAGTTGTATTGTGTAATTTTATTATTTTTTAGTAGCGGTGAGAATACTTCAGCCACCCGAAGGGAGCAGAAGAGGGAGCAGTATCGTCAGGTCAAGGCTCACGTGCAGAAAGACGATGGCCGAATACAGGCTTATGGTTGGAGTCTGCCTCCTAAATTCAAACAGGTAACACTTCAGTCTTTTTTTCCCTGAAAGCTATGTCCCCTCTATTAACACCTTCAAGTGCAGAGAAGTTATTTCTTACTGTTGCAATTGCTGTGTTACTTGCATTTGATGCCAAAAATATGTAGTGGACAGTTCTTAACTGAAGAATTGTTGTATGTTTTATATTTTTAATGGTTTTTCAGATTTTGGAACTCTTTAATACTGTTTAATTTTCTGATGTAATTTGATTACTTTGATAATTTGTTTCAAAAATGTTGTTCTTTGCCTTTTGCTGGACTCTGTCTTGAGGAGTAAGACCTTGCTTTTTGTTTGGGGTTTGTCATGAGTGGAGAGAGTCTTTAAATTGAGTTGCGCCGTTCCAACAGTGACCCCATACCTCGGGAACAATTCGGTAGGAGAGAGATGCTCAAGTACTGCACAGAGTGCAACAAGTGTATTATTGATGCCATTACACATTAAATGGCCAGCTACGAGTAATGAGTGATTCAGTCAGGGTGGCTAGAGGAGTGTACTGACTGATATAACGTCACATTTATTATTGCTACGGCATTAGGTTTGTTCACACAGCATTCCCGACCAAATTATTCTCTTGAGTAAAGTTAATGTAAATGCAGTTAAAATAGACATACATAAATGTGATCAAAGGTACATAGTAGAGTACAGGTGAAAATTGGGTTTGTGTAATTACATATTGTACAGACTGAAATGGTGTCTAATGCATTGTGTGCAGAGGGATCTAGGTGACTTAATGATGAATCGCAGACACAGCAAGTAATGAGGAAAGCTATTAGAATGTTATCATTTATTATGAGGGCAATAGATCACAAAAGTAGGGAGGTTATGCTTCAGCTGATGAGACAACTAGAGTACTATTTATAGGATTCGTCTTATTTATGGAAGGATGTAAATGCATTGGAAGGAGTGCAGAGAAGGTTTACTAAATTACACCTGCATTAGATGGGTGGCTTTATGAGTAAAGTAGCTAGATAGGCTATGTACTCTCTGGAGTTTAGGAGAGTAAGAGATGACTTGATTGAAACATCCTGAGAATTCTTGTAAGGGTCAATATGGAGAGAATATTTAAAAATAAGGGGCCACCCGTTTAGGACAGAGATGAGGAAAGTTTTTTTTTCTGAGGGTCGTGAGTCTTTGGAACTCTCTGCCTCAAAAGCTGAGTCCTTGAATATTTTTAAGGCAGAATTAGATAGATCTTTGATAAGCATGAGGTCAAAACACGGGAGAAAGTAGCTAGAATGTGGAGTTGATGTCAAAATCCAATCAACCACAATCATAATGAATGGCAGGGCAGGCTTGAAGAGGCTGAATGGGCTACTCCTGCTCTTAATTCATATGTTCACGCGAATACTGGGTGGAATTTGACGGGCACGTCTGACCAAGGTTCGTACAATCCCACCCAAGGCCAAAGGATAATGCTGTTCTCTGAGCCTCAGCCATCCTTGGAAATGAGGCGGATGTGCCTGTAAAATTCCAGCCACTGAGTCAGCCTAGGCTGCTTTCAGAACAATATTGCAGCAATTAGCTATCCTTACCCTAAATGATAATCTGAGAAAAAGAAAATCTCAACTTCTCAAAAAATTAAAGTTGAGTAAATAATAAAAGAATTATTAATTTAAAACGTAATTAATTTTAGTATGTTAATTGTAGTGTTCTTATTGATTATTGGTTGAAATCGTACATGGCCCAGATATTAAGCTGAAGCACTCTGACCTTCCCTGGACCTCTCATCAAATGAGTATGGTAAGGTGAGGGCCAAAGACACCGGACCGTTCATCTGTGACTGGACCTGTAGCTGTAAACTGCTGCTTTTTCGGCTCTTCACCTTTGAAATTATCTTCAAAACTGACTGAATTTACTCCAGCTCATATTCATTTTTATTTCCATGAGAGATATATTCGACTAAGGATACTTTTTATATTGTTGTGTCGAATCAGCCTTTGATTGACAATGATCCATTTTACAAAAGAGGATCTAAAATTATTATTGAGTGCTGGTTTCTCTGGAGAAATGGATACTGTATGGAGGTGCTCAGAATGGAGTAGGAGTTCTAATTTCAGCTTGTAACTTATATTAATGTGAATTGTGATATAATCTTGCCCACTTGAGGGGTGTTGTTGCTAACAAGCAGTTGTGGGGAAAATTTCTTTTGATTAACAATTTGTGCCTTTGTCAAGTGAGAGAGGAGAACATCAGAGTATTGTCAGCATCAGGTTAAAGCATCTAACTACTGAGTTGGGAGGATGATGAATAGTTGTATGTGTGTGGAGGGATAATGCCCTTTACAGAGCATTCATGTAACTTGTTGCTTTCCCCTTAGGTGACAAATGGTGGTCCAAGTGACAGCAAGATGAAGAATCTGCCTGTGCCAGTGTATCTGCAACCTTTGGATGACAAAGATACTTACATGAAGGTGACCAAATAGTTAATAAAATCTTCACTTTCAATGTGAAGATTATTTACTGAAGGCAAAAATGGTGTATAGGCTTTCCCCAAAGCCAGTCCAGCATCTACAATCAGGAGTGTGATGGAATATTCCCACTTGTCTGGATGAGTGCAACTATAACAACATGGAAGAAGCTTGACACCATCCAGGACAAAGCAGCCCCGCTTGATTGCAACTCCTTCCATAAACATTCAATCCCTGCACCACCAATGAATAGTGATAGGCATGTATACCATCTATAAGATACACTGCAGCAACTTACCAAGGTTCCTTAGACAGCACCTTCCAAACCTACAACCACAACCATCTAGAAGGACAAGGCAGCAGACACATGGGTTACCAGCACCTACAGGTTCCAGGTTCTCCTCTAAGTCACTCACCAGTCTGACTTGGAAATATATCGCCATTCCTTCACTGCCGCTGGGTCAAAATCCTGAAACTCATAATCACAAATCCCAACAGTGCAGAAGAAGGCCACTTAGCTCATTGAGTCTGCACTGACAAAAATCCCATCCTAGCCCTATTTCCATGATCTCACATATTTACCCTCCTAATCCCCCTGTTACTAAAGGGCAATTTACCATGGCCAGTCCACCTAACTCACGCATCTTTGAACTCCTTCCCTAACAGCACTATGGGTATACCTATGCCTCAGTGGTTCAAGAAGGTAGTTCACCACTGCCTTCTCATGGCTATCTAGCAATGGACAATAAAAGCTGGTTTAGCCAATGGAGCCCACATTCCACAAATTTATTTAGAACTGTTCAAAATCTCACCTTCCCAAATTGAGAATTTGGGTTTTGGATTTCTTTCTGGCATTCTCCCAAAGAATTGATGGTTCAGATCCAGCAACTGGTAAAGACTCTCTCAGCTGGGTGTTTGTATTCAGTAACTGCTCTAACACTCAGCTCAAGCCTGGATACAGTTTCAAACTGCATCAAAACTTTCCAATGAAGCATTGCTCTAGTGCTGGAAGTTAAAAGTACAGTCACTTTTGAAGCAATCTGCGCTTCAGTACATTAAACTCTCGAGCTTCCCATTGATCAGGGGAAACACTTGCTGTGAATGACTTCTAATGACATTGGTTTGCCAAATTCCCATCTAATATCAAACCAGAAGTCACCATTTTTATGTATTTTGACAGTTCCTGCTGTGACAAAAGTTATTGCTATCTACAGTAACATGAAGCACTGCTGTAACTTTCTGGATCCTTGAATTGAAACAACAATGTTTGTTTATGTAGCACTTTTGTTACAATAAAAGCTCCCAAGATGTTTTACAGAGGCATGGTAAAACAATAATGACAGCAGGCCATGCAAGGAGTTATTAAGAAAATGACCAGAAGTTTGGATGAACAGGAACCTCTGAGAGGAGAATAGGACAGACAGAATTAGTCAGGAAATTTCAGATCTTGGGACCCAGGCAGCAGATGGCACAGTCACCAATGGTTGAGTGATTTACATAGAAACTAGAAGCAGAAGGAGGCCATTTGGCTTTTCAAGTCTGCTCTGCCATTCATTTTGATCATGGCTGATCATCAAATTCAATGTCCTAATCTCCTTTCCCTGCACCCATCCCCCCAATATCTCTTGATCCCTTTAACCGCAGAGCTATATCTAATTTCTTCTTGAAATCGTACAATGTTTTGGGCTCAGTACTTTCTGTGGTAGTGAATTCCATGCATTCGCCACCCTCTGAGTGAAGAAATTTCTCCCCCCCCTTATTTGTAAAGGGTTTACCTCTTATCCTCAAACTATGACCCCTAGTTCTGGATTGCTCCACCATCAGGAACATTCTTTCTGAATCTACCCTGTTTAATCCTATTAGAATTTTATAAGTTTCTATGAGATTCCCTCTCACTCTTCTAACCTCCAGTGACTATAATCCTAGCCGACTTAGTCTCTCCCCACATTAGCAGACCTGCCATCCCATGAATTAGCCTGGTAATCCTTTGATGTACTCTCTGTATAGTAAGGACATCCTGCCTTAGATGAGGACATCAAAACTGCACACCAAAGCTGCAGACCAAAAAAGAAAAGAAAAGATAGTTTACATTTACAATGTCAGTGGATGTCATTTGACAAGAGCCATTTTGATACTATGGCAGGGATGGAAACCTGAGTGAAGGGACTCAAACATGGAAAGATGGGCTGAGATTTGAGAGGTGACACATTCAATGATTGTCAAGTGGACAAGATGTTTGGAAACGGGAGAGTTAGTTAGCAAAGGAGGACAACTAAAAGATCATTTCTTTGAGTGGAGTGAAAACTAAATATTTGAAGGAGAGGAGAGCTGTGCGTGAGGAGAGAGAGCAGTTAATGTTATCGGCTAATATGGGAGTTGGGAAAAAAAACGTTGGATGGTCTGTAGTTCAGTGGGAATAGAGTTGAGGAAGCAAGATTTGGGCCTCGGGCAAAATGAGCTCAGGGAGCATGAAAGAGAGATAGAAGAGAAGCTAAAGGAAAGTGCACAGTGGCACAATGGTTAGCACTGTTGCCTCATAGTGCGAGGAATCCCGGTTTGATTCCCGGCTTGGGTCACTGTGTGGACTTTGTACATTCTCCCCATGTCTGTGTGGGTTTCCTCTGGGTGCTCCAATTTCCTCACACAGTCCAAAGATGTGCGGGTTAAGCCATGCTAAATTGCACCTTAGCTTCAGGGGAACTAGCAGGGTAAATAAGTGAGGTTATGGGGAGACTTTAACAACTTTATCCACTTGACTGCCTACTTTCAGGGATCTATTGACACATACACCAAGATCCTTCTGTTCCTCAACACTATTAAGAGCCCTACCATTAGCCCTATACTCTACACATTTATTGTTCCTGCCAAAGTGCATTACCTCACACTTTTCCACATTAAACTCCATTTGCCACCTCTCGGCCCAGCTCTGCAACTTGTCCAAGTCACTCTGTAAACTATAACACCCCTCTTCACTATCTACCACTCCACCGACTTTAGTGTCATCTGCAAATGTTATAGGCAGCAAGGATGGATAAGCCAGCAGAGAGAGATTAAAGAAGATGATTTAGTAGGGAATGGAAGCAGGCAGGATATTTTTTCAATTCATGGTGATCCTGGAATAGTGAGCAGCTTTCACAGATGAGAGAAGATCCCAGTTGTGCATTATCCAATCAGAATTACAGCGTACTTGAAAGCACAGAAACAGACCATTCAGCCCAACAGGCCCATACTTGTGTTCATGCTCCACACAATGTTGGTTTGTGGCAAACAGTTATACAAAAGTTTAATCCAATTAGTTTTGAAGTCTGAACTCTGTATTACTTTAACTATTACTTCATGGTTATCAATTACCTTTCCATCTTGAATGGTGCCCTACATTCTTGGTCTTAGCTCTTCTCTTGGAGTTATCGACAAAAATAATCATCCTCCCGATGAAATGATCTTTGTTGACAATCTTGTTTGTATTTCCCAGTTATGGTGTGCGGTGGGCGTTAACTTGTCTGGAGGAAAAACCCGTGATGGTGGCTCAATCTTTGGTGCGAGTGTGTTTTACAATGACGTCTCCAGTTCTGAATCAGAAGGTAATAAGCAGCGGAGAGGATCTCAGAGCAGCTTGGACCGGTTGGAGCTAGAACTTAAAGTACGTATGTTATCTTAAAAATTGCACTTAAAAGATTTTAGCATTTCAAGCATTTTGAGTTGTTTTAAATATGTGTATTTTTAAATTGCCTTGACTGGAGATTTCATAAAGAGCTTAGACAGAGTAGATAGAGAAAAGCATTTCCCATTGGTGGAAGAATCAAGAATCAGAGGGCACAAATTTAAAGTAAATGGCAAAACAAGTAATGGAGACATGAGGAGAAGTATTTTCATACAGCATGTGGTTAAGATGTGGAATACACTGCCTGAAAGCATGATTCAGTCAGGCATTTCAGAGGGAATTGGCTTGTTATCTGAAAAGGAGGAATGTGCAGGCCTACAAGAAGTTGGAGGAATGGCACTAGACGAATTGCTCCAATGTAGATACGATGGACCGAATGGTCTCCTATTACAATTCTGATTCTGAGAGATTTTGAAAGATTAAAACTAGCTGTTCTGCTGTTTTATTACCCAACTGGCAAGGGTGCAAGAAGAGAAATATAATTCATTCTTCATCCATTTACTAGGTTTTTTTTATTTACATTTGACGACAGAGTATTATATTCAGTTCTGGGTGCCACATTTTCGGAAAGATCTGAGGGCATTTGAGAGAGTGCAGAAAAGATTCATGAGAATGGTCCCAGAGTTTGAAAAACTTCATTTACAAAGATGGATTGAAGTTGGAACTGTTTTCCTTGAAAAAGGAAAGATTGAGGAGATTTGATGGAGATATTCAAAATCTTAGGTGGTTTAGATGGATAAGGCAAAAATGTTCGCAAAGATGGCACAGATTTAAGGTAGCTGGTTAAAGAAGCAATGGTGACGTTTTCATGCAGTGAGTGGTTAGGATCTGGAAAGTATTGCCTGAAAGTGCACTGGAGGCAGTTTCAATTGAGATATTCAAGAAAGAATTGCCTTGTTATCAGAAAAGAAAGAATGTGTAGGGCTACAGAGAGAAGTTGGAGAAGAAACAGGAGGTGAAATTCTTTGAGAGTGTTGGCTCAGACATGATGGGCCAAATGGCCGCCTCCTATGCTGTAGTAATTCTTTGAATCTGTATTTACAGATAGAATGGAGTAAGAAGTGAGTTTGTGTTCTGTTTGGTTTCTAATTGTTGCAGAATGTTCTGAATGGGGGTCACATGTTTCCTAATGGAACTGAGCAGGAGTTACCCTGGAACACCATTTTGCCTATTCCCAACAGTCTAAGTGCAGAGTTGGTAGCAGCAGAGGCCTTTGCTGGACACAGTGGTTATCTCATTTTTGTGCTGCCCTCAGACCCCTCAACTCCACACGCTTAAAGATGTTGACTCTTCCTGGAGTATATTGTCTCACTGCCTAGACAGTCATTTATTTAATACAGAGTCCTATGTTGGCCATCCAGGGCATTGTGATTGAGCTAAATCTGATCCTTGCCTGGCATTTACATGTATGCTGACCAGCAGCAATTTTTGAAGAATGACCAGGCAGGAATTTGTGCTGAACTTTTATTTTTTTGTTCCTCCTACTCTTAGCAGCCAAAGAGGTTGGCTTCCAGTTGCAACATTCCAGCTGATTTTACACAGACTGGGTATTGAAATGCCCGCTTTTGGGTCATTTGGTTTATTGTTTACAGACAACTATTGAGATGAGGAGAAGGATGCCTATGAAACTTGGATTTATTTGAGATTTCTTCCCTTTTTTGAGAGATTAGTAGACTTGCTCCCAGACCACTGCTGTTAGTTAGATGAACTCTGCTGCTGGGAAGTGGCACTGTTCACCCAGAGGCAGAGGGTGGGGGGAGTGCGAGTTGGCAAGGGTGACAATGTGTGCCTGGGAAAGAGGATGCAGCACTCTTCCTCACGATGACTTGCTCTCTTGAAGTCAATTTTCCTATCTTCGTCCCCAGATGGAAAACTATTTGCCTATGCTTTCCTCGGATCTGAATCTTACCTTATAGAACCGCAGGCACAATCCAACATTCCTCCTCTGCTGAATACAATCACTGTTGCCTTAAGTCACCACCTGATTTGGATCCAATGATTTGGGCCTAATAGATTGCCATTGTAGTACTTTGCTGCTTTACATGTTATTATACACACAGTTCATTGTTTGAAATATGGTAGGTTAGGAGTTGAAATAAGATTGTTTATTAAAATCTATATTGTGCAGGAGCAGGAGAAGGAGCTGAGGTATCAGGAGGAGCTGTCCAGCCTAGTTTGGATTTGTACAAGCACACATTCTACTGGGAAGGTGGTGGTGATAGATGCCAACCAGCCTGCTAAGATCTTGGACAGTTTTTTTGTCTGCAATTCACACATCCTTTGCCTTGCCAGTGTACCAGGTGAGTTCATTATGCATGCATATGGTACTTGGATTTATCTGAGATTTCATCCCTTTTATTGAGAGGCTGGGTGGACTTGCTAATAGTAGATCGCTGCTATTAGTTAGGTGATCCCTCTGCTGCTGGGAGATGGCACTGCTTGCCCCAGAGGCAGGGGTTGGTGAGAGTAGAGGGAGTGCGAGTTGGCAAGCATTGAGGTGACAATGTGTGCCTGGGAAAGAGGGTGCAGCACTCTTCCCCACAATGACTTTCTCCTTTGAAATCATTTTCCCTATCTTTGTCTCTGGATGGAGACCAAAAATTATTGATTCAATAATTGACTTTTTAGACCTGTAGGTAACTCTAAGGGTTGTCTATGTTTGACTTTGTTAAAAAGTTTTGCTAAGCTTGTAATTGAAAGCTTATTGGTCTGAAGTTTGTACTTGCAATTTCCCCTCGAGCTCTTGTTCTTTGCTTTTGCCCCTCTTTCCCATCACTACCTCACTTAGAGGTTGATCTTGGTGACATTTTCATGGAGTTATAGGAAGGAAGGGGTGTTCTCTGAAACTCGTTTGTTTCTATTAGCTCCTGATGTAGGAATAAGGATATTTCTCATCTATAGAAAAGTTCCACAGACTATAGTAAGGCAGGGCATTATGATTTCTGCTTTTTCTTGTCTAGAAATGCCCAATGAACTTCTGTTGTCAACTTGTTTCATAAGAACTTTAATTTGTAACAGTTAGGATTAAACTATATATTACTGCTACACACACATACCCATGCTTGGTGTAGACTTAGTCACAATGCCACTAGTAACTTGTTCCATGGCACCGAATTTCACACATTCCACAAACATCAATGAATAGCAGAAACTTGTATGCAGATGCAGCATGTAATAAAAAAGGCAAAAGAGGTGTAGATAGTTATTGCAAAGGGACTGGAATATAGAAGTAGTTGCAATTGTATTGGGTGTTGGTGAGGTCACATCTGGGGTATTGTGTCCAGTTTTGGTCTCCTTACTTGATGTGGTGGCATTGGAGGCTGTTCAGAGGAGGTTCATCAGACTGATCCCGGGGATGAAAGGATTGGCATATGAGGAGAGATTAAACAGTTTGAGCTTATATTGGCTGGAGTTTAAAAGAATGAGAGGGGATCTGATTGAGGTATATCAAATTTTAAAAGGGATTGTTAAAGTAAATGTAGCCCAAATGTTTCCTGTTATGGGGCAATCTAGAATGAGAAATCACAGGTATAAGTTGAGAGGCGGCAGATTTAAAACTGAGATGAGGAGGAGCTACTTCTTGTAGAGGGTGGTGAATTTGTGGAACTTGCTGCTCCTTGGCGGGGTGGAGTCTGAATGATTGAATGGTTTCAAGAAGGAGATCATGTATTTCTAATTAAAAAAGGACAAGCAGGACATGGGGAGCAGGAGGAGAGGTGGATTTGAGATCAGGGAGAGATCAGCCATGATCTGATTGAATGGCAAAGCAGGCTCAAAGGCCTAAATTTCTTGTGTTCCTAATTCCTGTGTTCCTATGTAAATGGCCAGATAACCTGTTTGAAAGAAGTTTGTTGATAAATAAATATTAACCCAGGTCGCTGTGGTGTACTCCCTGCTGTCCATCGAAATTGATAGTGGAATGAATATTTTCACTGCAAATCTACTGCCCCACCCACTGTGGAATCAGAGCAGGCGAGAGCAGAGTATGGAAATGTCCATTGAGCCTGGGTGGGAATTTCTGGTCTCACTCAAAACCATAAAATCCTACTTTTTGTCTACCAGAGAGAGTGGATAGGTGCCTCGTCGATGTTGTACTGGGAATGTGGCTTGGACAATGTGCTTGTGTGTCTCTGGAGTGGGGTTAAACCCAAGAGCACCTGAGTCTGAGATGAGGATACCACTCACTGGGCCATACAGAAATTGTAGAAATTCAATAGGAAAACCTGTTATTGAGTGAGATGTATACTTTTAAGTAATAATATCAAATGGCATGATCGGATTGATGATTATTTGTAATAAATCATCCCATCAATAATTTATAGGTGCTCGAGAGACGGACTATCCTGCAGGGGAAGAGGTTCCAATGGATGCTGAGGGAAGCCAAGCGGAATGTGCCTCTTTGGCAGGGAGTGTCGCCAGTAACAGTTCAACCGGAAGTGACAATCTGTTGGGAGGGATCACAGTTGTTGGTTGCACCACAGAAGGCAGTGCTATCCCTCCAAGCACACGCACTCCTGTCAGTTCCTCACCCATCCTTGAAGGAGAGCCAGGTATGCGGTTAAATAGATTGATGTGATGGCTAAGGTTTTCTTCCAATAGTTTCATGACTTTTCATTCTGTGGATTAACAATGGTTTGCATTTACACTCCTCTGAGGCAAGGATGCTATCCATTGAGTCACGGCTGAGTAATATTGCAAAAACTGTGTGGGAAAATGTTGCTGTGTGTGCTGTGTGTTTCTAACCAATGATAGTGATCAACATGATCATACTGATGTTGCTTCAGTCATTTGGAAGATTTTTTTCCAAAAATATACTTTATTCATAGAAAAATCTCAATTGAAACAAGTCTACATGTCAATAAGTTGCAAACAGGTCAGAATAAAACAATTTACAATTGTATACAGATTACAGTTATTTCATTTTAAACGAACAGATCTATAAAAAAAATCAATTAACACATTGCACAAGTATGTATCTCCAAATTGCTCACAGTGCAGAGTAAAACATTTTTACAATTCTATGCTATTTACAGTTTTTCCATTTCAATACTTAAAGCTAAAACGTGCCTCAGAAATTACTGTGTGCCATTATTACTCAGATTGGCACACAGTTACGCAGGCTGAGGGTATTCTGCAGTTCCTGGGCCCTCGGTCTTCCTCTGTTAAAAGGCCTTATAGTGTGGCCTTTCCCCATTGTGCCTTTGCGACGGTTGCCCAAAGCTTCAGCGCATCCCTCAGCAGGTAGTCCTGGACCTTGGAATGTGCCAGTCTGCAACACTCGGTCAAGGACAGTTCTTTCAACTGGAAGATCAGCAAGCTTCAGGCGGACCAAAGTGCGTCCGTCACCGAGTTGATATTTGTCTCAGTGTACATCCCCAGAAATAGCCCATGGAGCACAGAGACCTGCGTCACTGAGCTGTTCGGGACGAACCTTGACAAATACCACTGCATCTCACTCCAGACCTTCTTTGCAAAGGCACATCCCACAAGGAGATGTGTGACCGTCTCATCAGCCCTAACGCTGCGCTTATCCTGATGGCCACCTTCGTGTGTGGCTACATCAAGCTGTGCATAGATCCACTTACAGCAAGTGCCACTACTTTTTGAGGTTCTATCTGTCCCAAGTGTTGCAAAGGATGGGTTTGGTCACACTGCCGTGGAAGACTCCGAGTAGTTTCAAGGGCAGCATGCGGTGCTGCTGAGACCTCGAGCGTGCATTAAGGATCTGACGGGAAGTGCCCTTTTCACCATTAGCCAAGCCAGATCTTGGTGCTTGTTTGTAAGTTCTGATGATGAGGTATTCGGCCAGATTACACTGACAGTCTGCTCAGGGAACCATCCGACAGGATCCACCATCTCCTTTTCTTTCAGGGCCTCGAGGACATTAGGCGCTGACCACTGCTTAATCGCCATGTGGTCAAAGGTGTGTTTGCGGAAAAATTTCTTTACGAAGGACAGGTGCTGCGGTACGATCCAACTACTCGGAGCGTTCCGCGGCAGTGTGGCCAGACCCATCCTTCGCAGCACTCGGGACAGGGAGAAACTCAAAAAGTAGTGGCCCTTGCTGTTAGTGGATCTACGCACAGCTTGATGCAGCTGCACACGAAGATGGCCATCAGGATGAGGGCAGCGTTGGGAACGTTTTTCCCTCCGTTCTCTGGAGATTTGTGCATCGCCTCCCTCCGGACATGATCCATCTTTGATCTCCAGATAAACTTGAAGATGGCCTGTGTCACTGCTGCAGTGCAGGATCTGGGGATAGGCCACACCTGCGCCACGTACAACAACACGGACAGCACCTCGCACCGGATCACCAAGTTTTTCCCTGTCATGGACAGGGAGTATTGCTCCCACAAGCCCAGTTTTGCCTGGCTTTCGCGATGCGCTCGTCCCAGTTTTTGGTGCATATCCCTGCCTCTCCAAACCATATCCCCAGCACCTTCAGGTAATCTGCCCTGATGGTGAAGGGACAAAGGATTTGTCAGCCCAGTTCCCAAAGAACATAGCGTCACTCTTACCCTGGTTGACTTTGGCTCCTGAGGCCAACTCGAACTGCTCGCAGAACTGGAGGAGCCTGTGAACAGACGAGGGGTCCGAGCAGAAGACAACCACATCATCCATGTACAGGGAGGCTTTGACCTGCGTGCCTCCGCTGCCTGGGATTGTCACCCCTTTGATGACTGGGTTGCTTCTCAGGGCCTCAGCAAAGGGTTCAATGCAACACACAAAAAGGACAGACGAGAGAGGGCAGCCCTGTCTGACTCCAGACCTGATTTTCAGTCATTTGGAAGTTGGTGAGGATGTGAATGATGGAAAATAAATGATAATTAAGATTAGATCTATTTTAAACCTTGAGGATATAAAATAGATCTGACCTTTAGCTGGAACTTTTTCTGCCATGGGTCACCATCATTGTAATGATAATAAGCAGGTTGCTGCTGTGAAACTTCAAATCTGTATACTGTTTAAATCTTCAATTCCTTTTAAATTTGAGCCTGGTGTGAGTATTCGTGCAGTGTTTCTAACCTGGAGAGTTAAATGGAAGTAAATATTTACTGAAGCCTTAAAGGACGTGCTTGTCTGTGAAAGCAGGTTAATGATTTGATTGGATATTTTTAAATCCGTCTGCATTCAGGGCAGTATATTGGGCAGATAGATCAGTGATTAGGGGAAACTAAGTCCAGCTGTTCTACGGTCTTTTAAAAAGATTTCTGCTATAATAACTGTGTATGGTTGCAGGGGAAATTGGTGCTGTGAATGTCAGCCCTGACGAAAGTTTGCTGGCAACAGAAGAGGCCACAGAAGCAACAGAATCCAATCTAAACCTTCCACTATCAGATGATGATTTAACTGATGGCAGTCAGTCTGGAGCTTACACAGAACATGTTTTCACAGACCCCCTGGGAGTGCAGAGCTCTTCAGACAGTACACAGACGTTTAATCGACGGTGAGTAGATTCAGCACGTGGAATTCTAATTGAGACTGTAACACAAGCTTTTCTGACCTATATTGCAAACTGCACAGAAATATCATTGTCCTATACTAAATATATCTCCTTTTTCAAACCTAACTTCAAACATATTGACAGGTACTGTGTTATTTGTGGGAAAGTGGCTGATGTAGTATACTGGTTTCCAGTGGTCTCCATTGCTTGTATAACTGCTTTGGAAAATTCTCTTTTAGAGTTGCATGATAACAGTTTTATTGGCACAGGGATTGTGACCATCAGTATCTGATAGCCAAGATTAGGGCTGTTTGTGCACCAATGGAGCAAAGTAACTGTGGCCCTTTAATCTGAAACTTGTCATATGAGGAGAGACTAAGTTGGTTAGAATTATATTCACTGGAGTTTAGAAGAGTGAGAAGTCTCAAAACACCAGATTAAAATCCAACAGGTTTATTTAATACCACGAGCTTTTGGAGTGCTGCTCTTTCATCGGGTGAATCACTCCTTGATGAAGGAGCAGCATTCCGAAAGCTTGTGATTCCAAATAATCCTGTTGGACTTTAACCTGGTATTGTGAGACTTCTTCCTGTGCCCACCCCAGTCCAATGCTGGCAACTCCATATCGAGTTTAGAAGAGTGAGGGGGACCGCAAAGAAACTTATAAAATTCTAACAGGGTTAGATGGAGTAGATTCAGAAAGAACGTTCCTGATGATAGGGGACTCCAGAACTAGGGGTCACAGTTTGAGGATCAGGGGTAAACCTTTTAGAACTGAGGTGAGGAGAATTTCTTCACCCAAAGGATGGTGAATTGTGAAATTCATTAGCTCATGGTAAATTATTGAGGCATGTTGCTGTGCAGAGGGACCTGAGTGTCTTTGTGCAGGAATCTCAAGGAGCTGGGTTTGCAGGTGCAGCAGATAATTAAGGCAAATGGAATTTTGTCCTTCATTGCTAGAAGGATGGAGTTTAAAAGCAGCAAGGTTATGTTGCAGCTGGATAAGGTGCTAGTGAGGCCACACCTGTACTGTGTACAATCTTGGTCTCCTTACTTGAGGAAGGACATACTGTCAGTGGAGGGGGTGCAGAGAAGATTCACTAGGTTAATTCTGAAGTTGAGAAGGTTGACTTATGAGGAGAGACTGAGTAGACTGAAATTTTGCTCATTGGAATTCTGAAGAATGAGGGGAGATCTTATAAAAACATATAAGATTATGAAGGGAAAGACAAGGTAGAAGCAGGGAGGTTGTTTCCATTGGCAGGTGAGACTAGAACAATAGGGCATGGCCTCAAAATAAGGGGGAGCAGATTTAGGATTGAGTTGAGAAGCACTTCTTCACCCAAAGGGTTGTGAATCTGTGGAATTCCTGCCCAGTAAAGCAGTTGAGGCTACCTCATTGAATGTTTTTAAGGGAAGGATAGATAAATTTTTGAACAGTAAAGGAATTGAGGGTTATGATGAGTGGATGGGTAAATAGAGCTGAGTCCACGAAAAAATCAGCCATGATCATACTGAATGCAAAGCAAGCCGGAAAGGCCGAATGGCCCACTCATCTTAGTTTCTCTGTTAATGGCAAACAGAAGTCCAGAAGACACTGGACCAGAAGTAAACTGTTTGGCCATTCAGTGAGATCATGACTGATCTGGTAAATTAAACTTCAACTCCACTTTCCTGCCTTATCCCCATAATCCTTGATTCCCTTACTTTGAACTTATTTAATGACTCAACCTTGAACCTACTTAATGACTCAACCTCTACACCTTTCTGTAGTAAAGATTTTCAAAGATTCACCACCCTCTGAGAAAAATAAATTCTTCTCATCTCTGTATACCCTGAGATTATGCCCTTTGTTTCCCTTGTGGGAGAATCAAGAACTAATCTCTCAGCATCTATCCAATCAAGCCCCTTGAGAATCATTGCTGTCTCAATAAGATCACTTGTCATTCTTTTAAAGGCCAATCTGTACAGACTCAACCTCTCCTCATAAGAAGTATATCAGGATCAACTTTGTGAACTTTCTCTAGATTGTGTCTAATGCCTGTATATCCTTCCTTAGATAAGGTGACCAAAACCGATCACAGTAACCCAGGTATGGTCTAACTGATTCCTTATATGTTTTTAGCAAGACATTTTTATATTCCAGTTCTCATTTTTATAACCCAATCCCTTTGAAATAGAGGTCAACGTTCCATTTACCTTCCCTATTACCTGCTGAATTTGCATGCTAGCTTTTTGTGATTTATCAATGAGAGCCCCCAAATCTCTGTGCTGCAATTTTTTGCAGTCTTTCTCTGTTTAAATAATATTCAGCTCCTTTATTCTCCATACAAAATGCATAACTCCACACTTTACTACATGATATTCCATTTGCCAGGTTTTGTCCATTCGATTAACCTGTGTATATTCTTTTGTTAATTTTGTGTCATCCTCGCCACTTGTCATCCCTATTATTGTGTCATCCACAAATTTTGCAAGAGTACATTCCCTTCCCTCATCCAAATCATGAATATGTATTGTAAATAATTGCAGCTCAAGCACAGATCATATGACATTCCATCAGTTACAGGTTGCCATCTTGAAAATACTCCTCTTATCCCAACTGTCTGCCTACTATTAAAAGTGTAAAAAGTAGAAGTTTATTTATAAGTCATAAATATGCTTACATTAACATTGCAATGAAGTTACTGTGAAAATCCCAATCCTCCAGTTAGCAATCCACTATCTATGCTAATAATCCCAACACAATGGGCTTTTATCTTATTAAGCAACCCTTTATGCAGTATCTTATTGAACAAAGAACAGTACTGCATAGGAACAGCCCTTCAGCCCATCAAGTCTTTGTCAACATGGAGTCTCTCTAATCAGATATTTTGTTGCCTCTATGTGGTCCATATCTCCCAATTTCCTGCTATTCATGTACCTATCAAGATGCCTTTTGAACATTGTTATAGAATCTGCTTCCATCATCTCCTGGCAGTGCATTCCAGGTATTCACCATCCTCTGTGGAAAAACCTGCCCCTTACATCACTTTTAAAAATTCCCCCATTTTCAACCTATTCCCTCTGAGTAATTGGCCCTTCGACCCTAGAAAAATATCCTGCTCGTTACACCTCAAAGAATTTTAATAAATTTGTCCAGATGATTTCTCTTGTATGAAGTCATGCTGATTCTACTAGATTATATTATATATTTCATAGAGTCATAGAGGTTTACAGAATGGAAACAGGCCCTTCAGCCCAACTTGTCCATGCCACCATTTTTTTAAACCTCTAAACTAATCCCAGTTGCCCACATTGGCCCATATCCTTCTATACCAATCTTACCCATGTAGCTATCTAAATGCTTTTTAAAAGACCTTTATCACTTCACTTTAAAAGACACTTTATCAAGCTTCATCACCCTGCCTGCCTGTGACTCCACTTTCAAGGAGGTCTGAACCTGTACCCCTAGATCTCTTTATTCTTTAACTCTCCCCAATGCCCTACCATTAACTGAATAAGTCTACCCTGTTTCTATCTATCAAAATGTATCACCTTGTGTTTATCTAAATTAAAATCCATCTGCCATTTGTCAGTCCACTGGCCCAATTGATCAAGATCCCATTGCAATCAGAGTTAAGTTTCTTCACTGTCTACTATGCCACCAATCTTGGTATCATCTGCAAACTTACTAACCATGCCTCCTATATTTTCATACAAATCGTTAATATAAATGACAAATAACAATGGACCAAGCACTGATCTCTGAGGCACACCACTGGTCACAGGCCTCCAGTCTACAACATCCTTCTGGCTTCTGTCAAGGAGTCAATTCTGTATCCATTTGGATACCTCACCCTGGATCCACTGAGGTTTAATCATATTTAACCTTATTTCTAAATGCTCTGCTATTACATCCTTTAGAATGGACTCTAACATTTTTGCATTGATGGATATTATGTTAACTACAGCTATCTGTGTTTTGTCTCCCTCCCTTTTTAAAGTTTTTCAGTCCTCTGGGAATTTTCCAGAATTTAAGGATTCTTAAGTTACTATCGGTGCATCCATTATCTCTGTAGCTACTTCCTTTGATATCCTAAAATGCAACCCATCAGGACCAGGCGATTTATTGTCTTTAGCCCCATTAGTTTCCAGATACTTTTTCTCTAATGGTGGTTAGTGCATTTATTTCCTCCCTCCCCCACTCTTTGATTATTGAGTGTCTTCCACCCTGAAGACCAGTGCAGCTTATTTGCTTAATTCCTGTGCCATCTCCTAGCTCCCTATTATTATTTCCTAGTCTCATTCTCGAAGGGGCTTATGTTCACTTTGGCCTCTTCATTTTCATATATTTAAAGAAGCTCTTACTGTCTGCTTTTATATTATTTGCTAGTTTGTCTTCTCCCTCTTATTTTTGTGGTAATCTTTTATTGGTTTTTAAAATTTTCACAATCCTCTGGCTTACCATGAATCTTGCCATTATTATATATTTTTTCTTTCAGTTTAATACTAGCCTTGACTTCCTTGGTTAACCATTCTTAGAATCCTCTTTCCTCACTGGGATATATCTTCGTTGTGAGTCATGAACTATTTTCATAAATGTCTGCTGTTGCTGATCAACTCCTTTTCCAGACCACTCTAGCCAACTCTCTCTCATTCCCTTGTAATTATCCTTATTTAACTTAAGCACAATCACTTTTGACCTAAGTTTTTCACTCCCGAACTGAAATCTAAATTCTACCATCTTATGATCACAGTTTCCTAGGGGTTCTTTTGATGTGAGATTGTTCATTCAATCTGATACAAAATAATTAAACCTGATTCAAACTAGCCTGACCCCTTGTCGGATCCAGAGCATATTGCTCTAGAAAACCATCCCAAATACACACTCATGAATTTTTCCTCATGACTACCTTTGCTGATTTGATTTTCTTAATCTACTTGAAGTCACAGATGATTGAAGTAATGTCTTTTTTATGTACTCTTATTAATCTCCTGATTTATTTTCTATCATACTATATAGCTACAGGGGGGAGCCTATGGACTACTTCCTCTTATTTCTTTCTTCCACCCATATGATTTTTACATCCTCTGATCCAAGATCATTTCTTGCTATCGTACTTATTCCTTCTCGTGCTAACAAAGCCGTCCTGCCACCGAACCAGTCAAATAGTGCAATCTACCTGCATTAGATTGACCCAACTCAACCTCTCACAGTCCAACCCCACCAGGGTGGTAAGGGTATGGAATGCCCTGCCTGCTGCAGTTGTAGATGCGCCAAGTTTGATGGCGTTTAAGAGGTTAGTAGATAAGTTTATGGATGAAAAGGGAATGGTTTAGGTTAGAGGGTCATTGCTTTTTCTTAATTGGTCGGCGCAACATCGAAGGCCGAAGGGCCTGTTCTGCGCTGTAATGGCAATCAAGTCGATAAGGTTGTTAAGAAGGCATATGGAGTCTTAGCTTTTATTGGTAGGGGGATTGAATTTCGGAGCCGCAACGTCATGTTGCAACTGTATAAAACTCTAGTGCGCCACACTTGGAGTATTGTGTGCAGTTCTGGTCCCCGCATTATAAGAAAAATGTGGAGGCATTGGAGAGGGTACAGAGGAGGTTTACCAGGATGTTGCCTGGTATGAAGGCAGGTGTTATGAAGAAAGGCTGAGGGTTTGAAGGTGTTTTCGTTAGAAAGAAGGCAGCTAAGAGGAGACCTTATTGAAAGATATAAGATGATTAGAGGTTTAGATAGGGTGGACAGTGATAGTCTTTTTCCTAGGATGGAGAAAGCTAGCACGAGTGGACATAGCTTTAAATTAAGGGGTGGTAGTTATAGGATGGATATCAGAGGTAGATTCTTTACCCAGAGGGTGGTTAGGGTATGGAATGCCCTGCCTGCGGCAGTTGTAGATGCCCAAGTTTGGTGGCGTTTAAGAGTTAGTAGATAAGTTTATGGACGAAAAGGGAATGGTTTAGGTTGGAGGGTCATTGCTTTTTCCTAATTGGTCGGCACAACATCGAAGGCCAAAAGGCCTGTTCTGCACTGTAGTGTTCTATGTTCAGTTCCCCACCCCCACCCCCACCCCACTCAGCCACCTCCCAGCTCAGAACTCTCTAGTGGCCTCATGCCTTGACAGTGCCATTGATGCCCTGTTACCCTGGCATTGACACCCTGAGAGCAGTCAAGGATGTAGATTCAATGAATATGTACCCCCTGCTGCTGCCAGGCTGCAGAGAGAGCATCCTCAAGGAATTTGAGGGTTGGAGGGGCTGGCCTTGGGGCAAACTGATGACCTCATCACTCACCCCCAGGACAGGAATCTCGTGGTTGCATTGCCACTTCTAGGCCAAGCAGACCTGAAGATCACCCCTGGCACTGTGATCAAAATCTTCTTTCCTTCCTATCAGCTGTGCAACTTTGAGTGGCTTGGTCACTCTCATCTCCATGCTCTCTGGTCACCTGATAGTTTCTAAATCACAGTAGCACTTAATTTGGCAGGAGAGATTTCCCTTCCTCTCTTTAGAAGCTGCAGATGTAAGGAGACTCCTTTGAAGTCTTCTGACAGAGAGGAGGGATGTTAATTTCACTGGGGTTGTTCCTTCTCTACAACTGTGCACTCAGCCCCAATGTATTCTTATAGTTTTGATTTGATGTCACTGAGCCTTCCTAGCAAGCTGAAGCTTTTAATTTTTTTTTATTCATTTGTGAGACATGACACCCATGTCACTTACCAGTCAGCATTTGTTGCCAAACCTAGTTGTCCTTGAAAAGGAGGTGGTGAGCTGCCTTCTTGAATCGCTGCAGTCCACATGCTGTGGTTGACCCACAATACCATTATTGAAGGAATTCCAGGATTTTGACCCAGCGACTGTGGAGGGGTAGCGATATATTTCCAAATCAGGAGAGTGAAATCCTCTCTGATCCATTGCAAAGCTTTGTTCTCTGTCAATATCATTGTACCGTACATTAGTATAGGCTTCTATTGACAGCTTAATGGATTTCTACTCAGCCTGTAGTCACCTATGTTTGTTTGCCCTTCCCTTCATTGCATGAATGCATCTCAAATACCTGTATTGTTCCTAACCGCAATGTTTACATAGGCTCTACGTCTGATTGACAACAGTGGTTTCTTCAAACGGGTTAACTAGTTTTACTTCTTTTGCAGACCATTTATTCCTTTAAAAATGGCGCCCAAACTTCAAACAGTCAGGCTAGCCAGCAGGTTTCTCGGGATGCATGAATTTGCAAAGATCGGGGGGGAGAATCCCAGACACTCCCAGCGCAAGCTGACATGGGTATTTTGTCCCGATTCAAGAGAATTCCACCCCTTGTAACCAGACCTATGTAATGCCTATAAGGTCATATACCCATTAATTTCAATTTATGCATTCATTTGTTTATTTTGTGCTGAATACTGTGTGCATTTAAGTAAAGAGCCATTAATTTTGCCCTTTTGCTATTTTTCCTTTTTTTTTTGACCCTATTTGCTGCTATTTATGTTTATACACTCTGTCCCTGTCACATGCTGGGTATCATTACCTGATTAGTTGCCTTGCAATGTTGCCCATTGAGGCCCTATTCAATGAAAGGTCTTTCAGGTCATTGACAGTTAACTGTCATTCAGTCAGTTACCTCTTTAATGACTATATAATTTTAAAAATATTTACCAGTTAAATTCCCACTTTGATCCAAATTCTCAAATGTATTCACTTAGAATGTGGCCTCTCCTACTTCTCATGTCTCTCTTGCTAAGTTTTTTCAGTAGAGTGCACTTTGCACTAGAAATATACCATTGATTTTTCCTTTCTCTTAAAATCTTTCTCCTCCCCTCCCCAAAAGCAAGGAACATAGAACATAGAACATTACAGCGCAGAACAGGCCCTTCGGCACTCGATGTTGCGCCGACCAATTAGGAACAAGCAGTGACCCTCTAACCTAAACCATTCCCTTTTCATCCATAAACTTATCTACTAACCTCTTAAACGCCACCAAACTTGGCGCATCTACAACTGACGCAGGCAAGGCATTCCATACCCTTACCACCCTCTGGGTAAAGAACCTACCTCTGACATCCGTCCTATAACTACCACCCCTTAATTTAAAGCTATGTCCCCTCGTGCTAGCTTTCTCCATCCTAGGAAAAAGGCTATCACTGTCCACCCTATCTAAACCTCTAATCATCTTATATGTGTACAGGAATTCTGCCTGTTTTGGATCATTCCACTGTTGGATTAGTTTGAAAATAAACCATGTTTCTGGCACAACAAACAGCATCCAATTGACTAGCTGATGTAAGTTGGTGGGAATAACCTTAAGCTTTGTTAAGTTTAAATTTTATTTATTATTGTCACAAGTGGGCTTACACTATACACTATAATGTATAGTGTATAATGAAGCACTATAATGAAGCTACTGTGAAAATCTCCTAAGTGCCACATTCTGGCACCTGTTCGAGCACATTGATGGGCAGTTTAGCATGGCTAATGCACCTAACCAGCATGTTTTTTGGATTGACGGAGGAAACTGGAGCACCCTGAAGAAACCCATGCAGACACAAAGAGAATGTGCAAACTCTGCACAGATAGTGACCCAAGCTAAGAATTGAACCTGGGTCTTTGGCGCTGTGAGGCAGCAGTGCTAACCACTACATCGCCCCATGTTAGGGCTTGGGGTTTTCAGTAATGTGTTCCTACTAGGGTTTGTCCTCTGAACCTTCTTCTATCTTACTTTCTCAGATTGTCCGCTTGGAGAGCATGTTTGGTCAGGGATTTATTTCAGTTGAATTTGGCCTCTGCACCTTGGTTATTTTTCATTACACACTGTATGCATTTAGAATGATGTCCATTGGAGTAGTGTGATTGAGCTCAGGATGGGATTCAGCATTGATCTATCTAGTCGTTCCTTATTCAAGAGGCTTCCATTCTTGGACTTGGTTTAGACAGCAAAACTTAGAGACACTCTTGCTTTCATTTGAGAACAAATAGCAGCAATTAAAGAAGCATTAGTTTTACTTTGCCACATTAAATATTCCTATGGGGTAGGAAGTGTTACAAGAAAATCATTGATTCTTTTGCCTCTATTCTACAGGGAATCTGACCTGTATAAAGATGGTGTATCTGCACTTTCACTGGAACAAGACCTGATGCGTGAGGAAGCAGAGAAAATGAGTAGTGTCTTGCCAACAATGTGGCTAGGAGCACAGAGTGGTTGGTGAGTTATGGTCATGTGACTGTGCATAAATACCTTCACCTTTAGGCACAGGTGACCATGGGATCAGTCGTTTTCTATCAACCTAAGTTTGAGTTTGTTCCAGACTGAGGGGAGGTAAACCAATTGTACAGACTCCATGGCTCAGCCAACTCAAAGCTGCTCTGTGAATAGAGAATAAAGCACAAAACTACCTTTCATTCTGCACAAATTTCCCTCCAGTCTGTTTATTAAGAGGTAGTCACCTGAGATTGGTAAAGTAACACAATTAGTACAGAGAAGAGGAAGCATGACTCTGTCCAGTTCTTAAGCCCAGGAAGATTTTTTTCTGACAATTTAGATTCTGACATTGGAAAGGTTGTGGTTATTGATCGTGTCTTTTACTTTTAATCTGTCATTCATCCAAAAATTATATATAAAATTGAAAAGAGAAAAGTATGTATCTGCAGTAATGGAATGTTAATGAAAGGATATTGGGTCAGGTTCTGAATATATTGGTTCTAACTCTTCCATCTGGAATTTCCATTTGTGAAAGTGGAACCTGTACTCCCCACTGCCATGGACTAGGAAAGGCTGCACACCCTAAGGCTGAGAATTCTCATGTCCTTGGGCTGTCATGCCTCAGATGGACCACAGGCTGTCAGTGAGTAAAAGTGGATCCCCACTGGCAAGGTTTAGGGCCTTTAAAACAACCAAGACTTTGAAGAAAGAGCAAAGATTATTGCCTTCTGCCAAGGAGTTAGAAAGAACCTCTTCCTCCCCATTTTGCAGCTTCTAAGCTGCAAAATGGGGAGGACACCCAACATCCCACTGGCTTATAAATTAGAGAATCAACTCACCTCCCTGTTACCCTTCCTGCAAATCTTTTCAAAATGAACATTGGAGATACTTGTGTTTCCTGTATCTAGAAAGTATTTTTCGCTGCCTCTAAATAGTGGTATGCTTGAAAGGTTACCTGTTCCTCAGTAATGGTATTTGCTTTAAGTACAGAAAATAAGCTTAAAACAGAAATGCAAAGATCTACAATAGTTCAATGATGAATATTAAACAGGGAGTTTAAAGTTCTAGAGATGATCAAATAGCAAAATTGCAATTGTACACTTGTTGCTAGTGGCATCTTGTAACTCTCTGACCTCCCTTTCGCTATAAATAGAAAAAATTGGCTGCTGCGTTGTCACTGTCATCTTCTAGCACTGGTACTGTGCTCCTTAAATTGTGTTTGTCATTTTGACATTCTGTTATTTCTAGAATCTGTTTTGCATTAATCTTTTTGCTGAGAAATGTTTAAAATGGGCTTGAGGTAGATGCAAAATCAATATAGTTATTCCAAATGCAATTCCTGTACCAGAACTCAAGGTTTGATGGATTGTATTGGTTTTTCTCATCTCTAACTTGCCTTACGCTTTTACTTTTAAATACGAATTATAAAGAGACAGTGAGCTTTTTTCAATTGTTTTCTTGCAGTTTGTATGTCCATTCCTCAGTAGCTCAGTGGAAGAAATGTCTGCACTCCATTAAACTGAAGGATTCTATTCTTAGTATTGTGTAAGTTGTAATCACTTTTGACATATTAAATTAATTGCATTAATTAGTTATCAGGCGTGCTAGTTAATACATTAACAATAATGACCATCTCCCAATCATTTACAATTCACTTACAACAGTATTTTCAAAATTCCATCTTTTTAGCCTTTGAACTTTATGCCTCTATTTGCATTTCTGCAGCTACTGATTTACTCAAGCGCACCCTCACCTCCACCCTTGATGCCTTCATCCTCAATAAAACCATTATTATTTCTCTTGTCAAGGCCATTTTCCCCAGCATAACTTCACCCAAGTTCACTTTAATCTAAGTAATGGAGACTTGAAAGGATATGTGGACAACTGGTTTAGCGCTTCACAACCAGATCTGGCTGGACTACTTCAACATTATCAAGTCCTGCAGTCATCTGCTTAATATTCCAGGATCATTCTGTATTGCAAAGATCCCTAGGCTTCTTCCCTCTTCTACAAGCCGCCTTTGTAAACAATTCTCCCCATCCCATCCATCTTTGCCTCCAACAAAGAACAAAGAAAAATGCAACACGGGAACAGGCCCTTCAACCCTCTAAGCCTGTATCGATCATGAGGTCCTAACTTAAAAAAGAAACTTCTGCCCTTACTCAGTCTGTATCACTTTATTTCCTCCCTATTTATGCATCATTCCTAATATCTCTTGAATGTTGCTAATGCACCTAGTTCATCCACATTCTCTAGCAGTGTGTTCCAGGCACCTATCACTCTCTATGAAAAACGTATCCCACACATCTTCCTTAAACTTCCCCCTCTCACCTCCTTTTCACTACACCCTCCCCCTCCCCCATGCTTCCATCTTTCCAGTGAAAACAATCCTACTTTATTCAACCTCTTCTCATAGTCCACACCATAGAGATCAGAAAACAGCCTTCTTTGCAATCTCTCCAAAATTTCCGCATCCTAATAAAGTCATGACCAGAACCACATGCAATGCACCAAATATAACCTAACCAAGGTTTCATATAGCTGCAACATGATTTCCTAACTCCTGTACTGAATGCCCCAGCTGATGAAAGCAAGCATGCTATATGCCTTCTTAATCACCTTGGCCAACATCGTTGCCATTTTTAGGGAACTGTGGACCTGCACACCCAGGTCCTTCTGTATGTTAATGTTCCTCAGGATTCTGCCATTTACAGTATAATTCACACCTAAATTTGATCCTCCAAAATGTGACACCTCATGTTTGTCCGGATTAAACTCCATCTGCCAGTTCTATGGCCAAGTCTCCAACTTACCCATATCCTGTTGTATCCTCTGACAATCCCCAGTACTATCAGCAACTCCACCAATCTTCATGTCATCCATAAACTTACTAGGCAGGCCATCCACATTTTCTTTCAGATCATTTATGTGTACTACAAACAACAGAGTTCCCAACACTAATCCCTGTGGAACATCACTAGCTACAGATCTCCATTCTGAAATACACCTTTCCACTGCTATTCTTTGTCTTGTATAACCAAACCAGTTCTGTATCTATCTAGCCAGCCCATCCTAAATCCCATGTAATTTTAGTTTTTGTACTAGTTTGCCATGTGGAATCTTGCCAAATGCCTTACTAAAATCCATATAAATTACATCCACAACCTGTCCCTCATCAAATTTTTGTGTCACCTCTTCAAAAAGCTCAGTTGAGTTGATGAGACAGGATCTTCCCCGTACAAACACCATACTGTCTGTCCATTTTCCTTCACATGTACATATATCCTGTCCATTAGTATCTTCTCCAAACGCTTCCCCACCCTTGATGTCAGGTTCAATGGCCTATAATTTCCTGGAGTATCCCTACTTCCCTTTCTTAAACAAGGGAACAAAGAACAAAACAGCACAGGAAACAGGCCCTTTGACCCAATGAGCCCACGCCGCCATTTTAATGTTCCAAAATTGGCTATTCTCCAGTTCTCCAGAACCTTGTCTGTTGTCAAAGAGGATGTGAAGATATCTGTTAAAGCCCCCGTTATTTCTCCCCTTGCCTCCCGGAGTAACCTGGGATGGATCTCACCTGGCCCCGGGATTTGTCTACCTGAATGCAATTTAGGATACTCAACACTTCCTTTTTTAATATATTAACCCTAGGTTTAAATGAGGCTGAATCATACAGATATTAGCTGTATTGAATTGTGTGCAAGTTATGGGCATTAACTAAGGATTCACTAGTGTCCTTATTAAAAACAGAAATAAACTGTACTTATTGGGAGATGAGGTGCATTTTTGGAATGTCTGTCTCTGTATATAAATGATATGAAAGCATATACTGTAAGTCTAATTCTATTCATCTTCATCTGGTTTTCTGGAATATAACACTGGTAAATCATTGCTGGAAGGAAAATCTTTGAACTTCAATTATTAATAAGTCTTACAGTTGCTTACACCAGTTTCTCTTTTGCCAGACATTTAAAAGGAAGAGTATTAGTAGCATTAGCTGATGGGACCTTGGCAATCTTTCACAGAGGAATAGGTAAGTCACTATACCATTTCTGTCTTCATGAGAATATATTAGCACTGGATTAAAGATCAAAGATTCACAAAGGAGAAAATGTTCTTTGGAAAGCCCTGGGATTAAACCAAATTCTGTGCTGTTTGCTGATGTGTAATTACCATGTGTAATTACCATGTGACAAGCTTGCTTGACAGTTTCCATTATAAAAATGAGCAAAGGAATATATAATGGTAATATTTTAAAAATCAGAATAATATGACAATGTCTGTGTTGTGATTTCATGCTATGGTATATTTATGATTGGCTGAACACCACACAGGCTCTTACCTCCTTTGTGCAGTTCTTCTACAGGCAGGAGGACATAATTGCAGTGTGACTCATTTACTTAAAAACTTTTTGTTATAAGCACAGGCACAAGAATTCTTAATGGAAAAATTAGACTGGTAATGTGTGTACGTGCAACATTTTTAGTGAAATATACATGAACACATAGGCAGAACCTGGAAACAATGACAAAGATGATTGTTTGCTCACTTGCTTGTCGAGCTGCATCACACCCTAATCTTACTGGTAAAATTGGAAGAGTTTGTTCGATGGTTATTTTTTCCACTTGAGAATTAAGGCTTCTGGGTGATGGTATCATAGAATTATACTTTAATATACTTAAGGCATAATTGCACTGTCCTTATGCATTTATATTAACTACTCCATTTTAAAATCTGGAACTACAGTTAATTTTCCAATATCAATATTGAAAATATGTTTACATTCAAATACTTTCACGTTGATAATGACCCTGCCATTTTATTCAATTATGGAATGTGACCATCATTAGCAAGTTCAGCATTTATTGCCCACTCCTACCATTCCTAATAGCCTTCGAGAAGATTGGTAGTGAGTGACCTTTATGAATTCAACTAAGTGGCTTGCTTGAGCATTTCGGAGGGCAGTTAAGACCTATATTTATTAAGCATTTCTATGGGTCTGGAATCACAGGCCAACCAAGGTAAGTGCAGCAGATTTCCTTTCTGGACAAATATTGGTGAACTAGATGAGTTTTTACAACAATCCAGTAAGTTTGTGGTCACCATTATTGAGACTTGCATTTTATTCTCTATTGATTTTAATCGTGAGGGAAATTTGATAAATTGTGAGGTGATACAAACAGGCTAAACTGCTGTAGTGAGATTTGAACTCATGGTCATGAAATCATTTGTACAGATCTCTAGATTATTAAAATCATACAGTGCAGAGAGACCTTTTGGCCTGTCGAGTCCGCATCAACACATTAGAAACATCCGAACTCCCATCTAATCCCATCTGCCAGCACTTGGCCCATAGCTCTGAATGTTATGATGTGCCAAGAGCTCTAGCGGTGGCCTCACCAAAGTTCGACACAACTCCAGCATGACTTTCCTGTTTTTATAATCTATGCCTCCATTGATAGAAGCAAGTGTCTCGTATATCATTTTTAGCATCCAACAATATGCCTTTCTGCTTTCAGAGATCTGTGGACAAACACACCATGGTCCCTTTGTTCCACGGAACTTCCTAGTGTCCTCCACTTAGTACTTTCTTGTCAAATTGCTCCTTTCACAATGTATCACCTCACATTTCTCAAGACTAAATTCCATTTGCCACTTACCTGACCATTTCACCATTACATCTATATCTTCTTGTAGTCCAACTGTTAACTACCTGGACAATTTTTGTGTCATTAGCAAACTTAACTAATCCTACTGCTCACATAGTTATCAATGTTATTTATTTAAATGATGAAAAAAGGAGATTCAATACAGATCTCTCTGGTATGACATTGGCTTCCAGTCACTAAAGCAGCCTTCTGTCATTACCCTCTTTCTCCTACAACTGAGCCAATTTTTGAATCCACTTTATCAAATTACCCTGTATCCCATTGGAATTTGTCTTCTTTACAAGTCTCCATGTGGGACCTTGTCAAAGGCTTTGCTGCAGTCGATATAAGCTACGTCAACTGCACTACCCCTCATCTACACACCTACTTACAACCTCAAAAAATTCAATCAGACCTCTTTCTGACAAAGCCATGCTGAGTATATCTGATCAAGCCTCGCCTCTCTATGTGGAGATTGATGTTCTCCTTCAAAGTTTCTCTAATAGTTTCTCATAGATTACTAGAAAGGTTTCTAAAGGTTAAGGTTAAAGAGTATCCCTTTCTATATTAAGCATCTCCTTGAGTTACGTTTTTGTATTTTATAAGAGTTGCATGGTATTAAACCTGATCTGAGCAATATATAGCCACGGTGACATTTCTATAACTATAGCAGCATTTACGCCAGGTGCCTCATGAGCATATTGCTACACTACACTCCTAAACCCAGTTTACATTGCCTTCTGCTTCTCTTCCCCATTGGATATCAGCAGGAGCAACCCTTCAATCACAGAAAAAATATCATTTTGCTGGAATATCAACCGTCTGACTGTGTAAATAGTGAGACCAATGATGAGAGCTTCATGTACAACTAGTTTTATTTTAAATTGAAAAGCATTGTCAAAAGATTAATAATGCATTTCAGCCGTTACCTTATTGAAACATATAAGATGATTAGAGGTTTAGATAGGGTGGACAGTGATAGCCTTTTTCCTAGGATGGAGAAAGCTAGCACGAGGGGACATAGCTTTAAATTAAGGGGTGGTGGTTTTAGGACAGATGTCAGAGGTAGGTTCTTTACCCAGAGGGTGGTAAGGGTATGGAATGCCCTGCCTGCGCAGTTGTAGATGTGCCAAGTTTGGTGGCGTTAAGAGGTTAAGAACATAGAACAATACAGCACAGAACAGGCCCTTCGGCCTTCGATGTTGTGCCGACCAAAATAAAAAGCAATGCCCCTCCAAACTAAACCATTCCCTTCTCTTCCATATACTTATCAATTAACCTCTTAAACGCCACCAAACTTGGCGCATCTACAACAGCTGCAGGCAGGGCATTCCACTCCCTAATCACTCTTTGAGTAAAGAACCTACCTCTGATATCCGTCCTATAACTCATACCCCTTAATTTAAAGCTGTGTCCCCTCGTGCTAGCTTTCTCCATCCTAGGAAAAAGGCTATCACTGTCCACCCTATCTAAACCTCTAATCATCTTATATGCTTCAATAAGATCCCCTCTTAGCCGCCTCCTTTCTAACGAAAACAACCTCAAATCCTTCAACCTCTCTTCATAGGACCTGCCCTCCATACCAGGCAACATCCTGGTAAACCTCCTCTGTACCCTCTCAATGCCTCCACATCTTTCTTATAATGTGGGGACCAGAACTGCACACAATACTCCAAGTGCGGCCGCACTAGAGTTTTGTACAGTTGCAACATGACGTTGCGGCTCCGAAATTCAATCCCCCTACCAATAAAAGCTAAGACTCCATATGCCTTCTTAACAACTTTATCCACTTGACTGCCTACTTTCAGGGATCTATTGACACATACGCCAAGATCCTTCTGTTCCTCAACACTATTAAGAGCCCTACCATTAGCCCTATACTCTACACATTTATTGTTCCTGCCAAAGTGCATTACCTCACACTTTTCCACATTAAACTCCATTTGCCACCTCTCGGCCCAGCTCTGCAACTTGTCCAAGTCACTCTGTAAACTAAAACACCCCTCTTCACTATCTACCACACCACCAACTTTAGTATCATCTGCAAATTTACTGATCCATCCCTCAATACCCTCATCCAGATCATTTATAAAAATTACAAACAGCAGGGGCCCCAAAACAGACCCCTGAGGCACACCACTCGTCACCGAACTCCACGATGAATATCTCCCATCAACCACCACCCTCTGTCTTCTATCTGCCAGCCAATTCCTAATCCAATTAGCTAAATCACCCTCTATTCCACACATCTGCATTTTCTGTAGAAGTCTTCCATGGGCCACCTTATCAAAAGCCTTACTAAAGTCCATATATACTACATCAACCGCCTTACCCCCATCCACCTCTCTGGTCACTTTCTCAAAAAACTCAATGAGGTTAGTAAGGCATGACCTACCCTTCACGAAACCAAAGATAATTAGATAGATAAGTTAGTAGATAAGTTTATGGATGAAACGGGAATGGTTTAGGTTAGAGGGTCACTGCTTGTTCCTAATTGGTCGGTGCAACATCGAAGGCCGAAGGGCCTGTTCTGCGCTGTAATGTTCTATGTTCTATTAATAGAGATTCAGCAGTTGAAACAATAGCATAGCACTCCAGTAATTCCTAATAATCCAGAAGCCAGGAATAATGGTCCAGTGACATGAGTTCAATCCCACCATGGCAATTGAGGCAATTTAACTTCAATCAATTCATAAATCTGGAATAAAATGTTAGTCTTAATAATAATAGATACTGGATTGGTGTTTTAAAAGAATATCTGATTCACTAATGTCCTTTGGGGAAGAAATCTGCTGTCCTTACTCAGTGATAATTTTCATCTATATGTGACTTTTAATTGCCCTCTGCACTCAGTTGTATCAGACTGCTGCAGAGAAAAGTCCTATAGTGAATCAACACCATGTGGACTGTAGCAGTTCAAGAAGGCAGCACATGGATGCCTTCATTAGGGTGGGGTAATAAATGCTGCCCTTGCTAGTAACACTCTTACCATCCCAACATAATTTAAAAGCATAAAGTGGGAAATACCATTATTGATGATCTGTTTGTTTTAATGCTGTAAATAGGTAGTTGTATTTTTATACATCCTGTTTGTTTATTTCTTAGATGGCCAGTGGGACCTCACTAACTATCATCTTCTGGACTTTGGGCGACCTCATCACTCCATTCGTTGTATGACTGTTGTGCATGATAAAGTATGGTGTGGTTACAAGAATAAAATTTATGTAGTTCACCCAAAGGCCATGAAAATTGAGGTAATGACTTATAAAGCTCTGAGCTCAAATAATCCCACAAAAACCTTGCAATTAAAATGCAAAATGAAATGCGTCTGTCAACTCAAACTACAAGCTTCCTGAAGCAAAACAAAATTGTTAACCTCTGGCAAAGTGACAGAAAGTTATCTGTTAACACACTAAACAGCAGCTCCATCTGCTATTCTGAGTCTGATTGATTTTCTGGTTGTTTAATGCCCTCTTATGTCAAGTTTTCTCATGACAGTCTAGCAATATTGTCACTGTTACCACCTCCTCCACTTCATAAGCAATTTGCACTGATGACTTGCTGTTTGGTTCAATTTAGGACTGTGTTACATATACACGGCAATGTATCTATAACACATAGGCCTAAGCAGAATCTCCAACCGGATCCCAGGCAGACTGTCAAAGATGCGTTTGTGACGTTGGCGTTTGGTTAGATCTCATGCATAGTTTCCCATTGTCACCAGCTTTCTGTTGAATACTAGGTACAGTGGGAGAAGGTACATATTATAGTTTTGTTGAAGGTAATGCAATACCATAATGAATATAAATGATGTAAGAAGTCTTTATATTTCATTTTTAGATTAATTAGATCAAGAATCGTTTGGATTTTGATGCTCTGTGGGCCCATGTAGTGAGTGGGGTACCTATACATATGGTTAGGTCATTGCTCACCCTTTACTCTGACAGAATCTGCCTTGATAAGGGTAAGCTAGCTGCTGCAATCTAGCTAATCATGTTGTCACAGCATGCTCTACGGTCTCCAGTCATTCAGCTAGGCTTTTGTGTTGGAATCATGTCAGAAGTTACCCGTTCCATGTTTATCTGTGTGCCTCTTTCTCTTCCCTACCACCCCAAAACAAAAAGCACTGAGATGAATGACATTTCACCCTCTGGTAGGAGGCCAGATAATGATGAAGAAAATGATTCTTGTCAGTAGAGAGTAAGCAGGTCCTGTCGCTTTATCCAACCTTCAGCCTTTACGTCAAACAACTGGAAAAATCTTGGAAAGGGAAGAATGAAAGGCCAGTTTTGGTGATGATGTGCAGCTGTTGCAGTGCTAGCAGTCTGAGTTGGATTCTCATTGTTCTGAAATGTAATGTATTTAATACACTTTCACACAGTCCTAAATGTATTTTAGCAAAATGTTCTCTCCTTGTGCTTCCCCAGAAATCCTTTGATGCCCACCCACGGAAGGAAAGCCAGGTGAGGCAGTTGGCTTGGGTGGGAGATGGGGTATGGGTTTCCATCCGTCTAGACTCTACCCTTCGTCTTTACCACGTACATACCTACCAGCACCTGCAAGATGTAGACATTGAACCATATGTCAGCAAAATGCTAGGTGGGTGATAATATTATTGCACATTTTGTACATTATCCTGTTTGACCAACCTTGACTGAAGTGTAAAAAAAATTCTAAAGTTTATTTAAAAGTATCTTTTTTTTCTGTTTTTTACCTCTCTCCCCAAAACAACAGTTGGTATCCCTTGACTACAGGATATTCAACACATTTCTCTGTTTTCCTGAGAATAGACCATTTGAATTAGATTAAAAATTGAGGTTTATCAAAGTATAAAAATTCAGGAAAATATCAACATGTTAACAGACAGATGGAAGGTGCAGTTCATTTCATGGAAGTTCATTTCTGTAATTAGATGGGGGAAAATGAGAAATCGGCATTTTGATTCCAAGAGAAGACATGGGATTGGAGGAACAGCAAGATCTGAGGGTTTGTGGATATAATTTCTCAGAAGTAAAAGTGCAGATATTTGAAAAACATTGATTGTAGTCAGGGACGGAAAAACATAAATATTGAAAATATGCACAAGATCATTTAGTAAAGAAAGAAGGCAGGCTACGATATAGAAGTCAAACTTTTCCACAAATCTTTACGGCTGCTTACTGAACTGGTATATGGTTCCAGAATGTTCTGTTTCTAGTTGGAAGGAGAGACTGGAGGATAGAGTACTTACTTTCTCAGAGTAATCTAAAGAATTTCAGAGAAGAAAGAACCTGCAATTATAGAGATTTTTAAAATGAAAGATTTTGATGATGAAAAAAGAAAGACTGTTCACTCACTGTGCTGCCATAATTGTAAAAGAAGGACGTCTTTATGAAGAGAGCATGGAATGCTAAACCTCCAGGAGAGGCTGAAGTAGAAATCATTGGGCTGTTGAAAGGAAATATGGATAAAATTATGAAATAGAGACAGGTCTAAAACCATAAAGGTGAGAATCGAGTGGCCAATGAGCTAGTCTTGGTTTAATCTGAAAAGAATTTGAAAGACAGAAAATGAATGTCCAGCTGTGCTGTAAACCCCATGGGTTTATATCTTTATAATCATCCCTGTGTATATACCCTGAAAAGTTAATCCAGGTAGCTGCCTGTATATTTATTTATCCAGTCCAAGGATTATTGTTTTCAAAATGGGAATTAAGACCTATCGAGCAATTGTTTGAACTTAAGTCCTGGAGTGAGCCACGGTTATTTTAGGCTGCAGATCTCAGTAACTTTGGGGCATTCACCAGCCTTTTAGAACTCATATATTTTGCTGCATAAATGAAGAGTGTACGGTGGGGAAGGTGTTTCTGGGTATGAGTTCCATTCTGATTGAGCCCTAAATGTTAAAGAGAAGTGTATTATTGGATAAGGATGTATAATTTTTAAAATGAATAAATCCTCCTACTAAAGACATTAAAGTACGAAGGAATATTTAAACAGTGGGCATTCCTCCATCAGAGAAACCTGCTATTTCAGGATCTTCAGGTAACCAGTGAGCTGGACATCTTTTGACCCTGGATGAGTATCCCATCAAATGTGTTCACAGTGGGAGAGAAGCGGATACTGTTTACTCAAATAAGAATGACCTGTTTTACATGTTATGCATTATAATTTGCTGTATTTGGAGAGAGAAGGTAACAGATTCTAATCTTCTCCAAAGCAATTAGATTTACTTGAACTGTCTGGATTGCTGTATGGAAAGCTGGCATGGAATTGATGGGCTGAATGGCCTGATCCCGTGCCATAATCACTCTATGACTTGAATTGTTCATTAAGTGTTTAAAATTACCATTACTTGTTGATACTTGTTTTTAAGGTACTGGGAAACTTGGTTTTTCTTTTGTGCGAATCACAGCTCTCATGGTATCCTGCAACCGCCTGTGGGTAGGCACGGGTAATGGTGTGATCATCTCCATCCCTCTAACAGAAAGTAAGTGAGGAGTTACTTTGAGAAAACAAAGTGATTTACATTTGTAAAACAAAGTGATTTACTTTTCTCTATTTCCAAACATCAGTTAGAAGCACCTTGTTATAGTCTGTATCATTGTATCCTAATTGGTTTCGTGAGTAAAGGATTTAGCTTTACCCCCTGGTTATCGTGGGGAGGGAATCTCTGTGTTTCCTTGTGCAGTTCTTACATTCCAAAAGAGAAATATCATTGAGGGAACATGCTTTTCTCTGATCAGCAGTATCATGTGATGGAAATAACTCAGAGACCTTTTGAAACATAGTATTTTGATCACTTTTTTCACTTGCAAGACTGTCTGGTTATTTTCTCATTATATTCCCATGCTTATGCACTGACATCAACCTCTGAATTCTGCCACTGTGTCTTCATGGAAAGTCTCAAACATTGGTGCAGGAAGGATTTTGTTTCATCCGTACGCAGGATGTGGCAGCAATAGCAGGACTTGCATTTTTAGTGTCCAAGTCTAATTGTACTTGGGACTGTGGCGACAAGCCTTAAACCACTGCACTCTGGTCTTGGTGAACCCATAGTGCTATTAGAGAGGAAGTTCTGGAATTTAAGCCAGCAGCAATAGCAAGGAACAGTGATATAGTTCCAAGTAAGGAGCTGGAGCAGAATTTGCAGTTGCTTGATTTCCCATACTGCTGATGCCCTTGTCCATCTAGTTGATAGAAGCCACAGATTGGAATATTGTTGTCATTGGAGAGTTGGCAAGCTGTTGCGGTGCCACTTTGTAGATGGTACACATTGCTGCCATTGTGCACTGGTGGTGGGTTTTGATATTGTACGTTATTCTGTTTTAAATCTGTTGTGAAGGAAAAGGATGAAAATCCCATTTACTGTGCAAACACATCATGGGGAAAATAGAAGGAAACATGCATTCCAATTTGAACAGATACATAATGTGGATTCAGAGCAATAATTTTTCAGTGGCTGACTGTTGTTATTGAGGAATATTTAGGTTAACAGGATACACTTTCTTGCATTCTGCTAAAAACTTGAAAATGGAAAATTAAACGGAAATCTATCCTACAAATTCCAAATATCAGCACTAAGAAGTAAGTATAATCTGCACATGTACTGTCCATAAAGATAAAGACCAGTCTTGTTCCCGCAAAGTTGCAAGTCCTTTCATGGTGTTGAGAGGATCAGAGGTGCAGATCACATTCTGAGGACAATATGTAGCAAAGGGAATGGTGTGGTTTTGAGTTGTTTTATCTTTTCTAGTTTATGATACCTCTTGCTGCCTGTAAAAAGGAAAAGGTTTTCAGGGTTTTGAGCTTTCCTCAGTGAAAGACCCAGTGTAATTTAAGGTGAGGAGGGACAGTATAATCAATGCCATACATACTCAAATGGCAGTTTCTTCAGAATAGGTACCGGTGACAGAGAAACAAAGAAAAAGATAACAATGAATAACAGGGATCTGTCTAAGATGTGTTCATATCCAATATAATTGTTTGCATGCTTTCCCACTCCCCTGCAATGGAAAGAACCCACAATATATTTTGAACAACTGAACACATTCCTCTGTATTCCCGACATATCTAACATTTCAGATCTTCAGTTGAAAACTAGCTCAAAATGTTAGTGCTAAAACACATCTACCCAAATTCCTTTTTGTTTTTGGGAGCCCTGTGAATACTGTTGGAATCTTCCACCTACCAGCTGTAACCCTGTCTTATGTCAGGCCCTTTATAGCGATTGTGTGGAATTCTCTATCGCTGCTTTCCTTCCTAGAGCAGGAGGTTGTGAATGAATTCAGAATGTCTTATAGGGAATGTTGCTTTGTGTACACCAAACTCAAAGCATCTCTTAACTGCAAACCTCTTAATGTATGGAGCCTGTCAAGGTTTGAAGGATGAAGATTCTATGAGGTAAGTAGTTTCTTTTCTGTTCTTATCCTGGATTCTGCTTTGAATATTTAACATTTTACTTGAGTCGGCCAGTTTGTCATTGGTGATGAAACAGTATCCGTCACTTGTTATACATAAAGCTTCTGTCTTGGCCAGTGTCTCTACTCCTCAATAACTGGCTCACCAGCCACCCAATGAGAGAATTCCAGTTGAATTCTTTGTGTTTTTTTCCTTCCCCCGTCACCCCTTTCCCATTTGCAGCAAGGTAGTAGTGGCCCTTTACCCTCTGACCCTCCACCCAGTTTGCTCAGATGATCAGGTTTAGTGGACTGGGAAATTTCAACAAGAAATTTCCACTTTCTGTGCCACGTAAGCATTTTATTTTCAATTACAAGCTATTAATCTTTTCATGAAAAGAATGCACAAAGCAATGACATCAGCCCAAAGTACTGCAGATGGTGTAAATCTGAAACAGAAAATGCTGCCAACACTCAGAATGTCTTGACAGTAACTGATGAGAAAAACAGATAAAGAGAAACAATTCGCTTTGGTGGAGAACCAGGGGACACCATTTAAAAATGGTTTGTACAAGAGCCAACAGTGTAATGAACCTGGAAGACAGAATGTATGCAAGATGCAAATTCAGTTATGTGTCAGAAAACATGCTTTATGTCAAATAATGATTTTAAATCATTAAGATCAGAACAAATTACTGCAGATGCTGGAATCTGAAATAGAAACAGAAAATGCTGAAACCTCAGCAGAACTGACAGCATTTGTGGATCAACATTTCAAGTCTAGATGACCCTGGCGTTGTAGTTGAGGGATATTTAGGTTAAAAGGACACAAAGGGTGGTAGGTGCCTGGAACTCGTTGCTGGGGGAGGTAATGGAACATAGAACATTAGAGCACAGTACAGGCCCTTCAGTCCTCGATGTTGTGCCGAGCTATGTCCAATCCCAAGATCAAGCTATCCCCTCCCTATAATTCAGGATTGCTCCATGTGCCTATCCAATAACCGCTTGAAAGTTCCTAAAGTGTCTGACTTCACTATCACAGCAGGCAGTCTGTTCCACACTCCAACAACACTCTGTGTGAAGAATCTACCTCAGACATCCCTCCTATATCTCCCACCATGAGCCTTATAGTTATGCCCCCTAGTAACAGCTCCACCCGAGGAGATAGTCTCTGCGTGTCCACTCTATCGATCCCTCTCATCATCTTATAAACCTCTATTAAGACTGTTATTAAGCAGATACAACAGTGACTTTTAAGAGGTGTCTTGGCAAGTAGGATGAGTTGGGGGGGTTTTAGTTCAGATGGGCAACATGGTTGGTGCAGGCTTGGAAAGCTGATGGGCCCGTTCCTGTGGTGTAATTTTCTTTATTCTTTGACATGCTCTCTTGCACTATGCTAAAAATTTGAAAATGGAAAATTAAATGGAAGTCTGCCCTACAAATTCCGAATAAGTAGTATTAGGAAGTAGTGCTGACCATGAAGACAACAAAGTTGCAATTCCTTTCAGATGTTGGGAGGATAGGTGATGCAGAATACATTGTGAGGATAATATATAGCAAAGGAAATGGTATGGTTTTGAGTTGTTTTAGCTTTTCTAAGCGATGACACCTCTTGCTGCCTCTGAAAAAGGAAACGTTTTCAGGATTTTGAGCTTTCCTCAGTCAGAGACAGTGCAGTTTAAGGTGAGGTGGAACAGTGTAATCAGTATCATACATCCTCAAAGAATGGCAGTTTCTTCAGAACAGACACTGGTGACAGAAAAGCAAAAAAAAGGACGTACGTGAATAACAAGGATCTTCTAAGATGTGTTCATGTCTGTTATAATCACTTGCATGCTTTCCCACTCCTCTACAGTAGAAAGGACCCCAATCTATTTTGAGTAACTAATACAAGCCACTGTACCCCCGACATATCTAACAATTCAGTTCTTCAGTTGAAAACTAGCTCACGATGTTGGATGCTAAAACATATCTGCCTCGGAATCACTTCCCTGATGATTGTAATTTTCCTGAGTTCCTCCTTTCCATTTCCTGGTTTAAAGTGATTCCCGGAGTGCTAATTGTGTCCTATATAGTGAAGACAGATGCAAAATGCCTGTTCAATTCATTTGCCCTACTTTCCATTACCCATTCCCCAGACACACTTTCCATAGGTCCAATACTTAGATCTGTTAAGCTCCCCTTTCTTTAGAACAATACAGCACAAACAGGCCCTTCGGCCCACGAGTTTCTTTCTTAAACACAAGAAAACCTGTCTTGTTCTTGTAAGATCACAGCATGTGAAGAGTTAAATACTCATTGACTTGCTAAAATGTCCTTCTAAAAAAAACCTGTTGCATTCAGACAAGAAGAAAGAAAGGGGTCTCATTTGATCTTTCACCAATTGTAACATGTGACTTTCAAAAGAAAATGAGATAAGTATTGAAGAGATGTAGAGGAAAGGATTGCAAAGATGATCCTGGATAGGAGCAAAAGTAACAGGGTAGTTGTTATGGAGAACTTTAACCTTACAAATATTGATTGGAAAAGCTATAGTTCGAGTACGTTAGAGGGTTCAGTTTTTGTCCAATGCGTTCTGGAAGATTTCCTGACACAGTATATAGATAGGCTAACAAGAGGCGAGGCCACATTGGATTTAGTACTGAATAATGAACCAGACCAGGTGTCAGACTTGGAGTTGGTGAGCACTTTGGTGATGGTGACCACAATTCGGTTATGTTTACCGTACTTGATGGAACGGGATAGGTATATACCGAAGAGCAGAATTTATAGCTGGGGGAAAGGAAATTATTAAGCAAGATTTAGGATACATAGGTTGGAGAAAGCAACTGCAGGGGATGGGAACAAGTGAACTGTGGAGCTTCTTCAAGGAGCAGCTACTTGCAAGGCTTTGATAAATATGTACCTGTCAGGCAAAGAGGAAGTGTCGAGCGAGGGAACTGTGGTGTACTAAGAAAATTGAATCTCAGGTGAAGAGGAAGAAGGAGACTTATGTAAAGATGAGACGTGAAGGCTCATTTAGGACACTGGAGAGTTACAAATTAGCCAGGAAGGAACTAAAGAGAGAGTTAAGAAGAACCAGAAGAGAACATGAGAAGACTTTGGCAGGTAGGATTAAGGAGAACCCTAAAGTTTTCTGTAGGTATACCAGGAATAAAAGAATGATCAGGGCAAGATTAGGGCCAGTCAAGGACAGTAGTGGGAAGTTGTGCGTGGAGCCTGAAGAGATAGGAGAGGCACTAAATGAATATTTTTCATCAGTATTCAGGCAGAAAAAAGTCAAAGTAGTGGAGGAGAATACTGGGATACAGGCTTTTAGACTAGACGGGTTTGAGGTACATAAGGAGGAGGTGTTAGCAATTCTTGGAAGTATGAAAATAAATAAGTCCCCTGGGTTGGGTGGGATTTATCCTAGGATTCTCTGGGAGGCTAAGGAGGAGATTGCAGAGCCTTTGGCTTTGATCTTTATGTCTTCATTAGCTACAGGTGTAGTGCCGGAAGACTGGAGGATAGCAAATGTTGTCCCCCATTTCAAGAAGGGGAGTAGAGACTATCCTGGAAATTATAGACTGGTGAGCCTTACTTCTGTAAGTTTTAGAAAGGATTATAAGAGATAGGATTTATAATCATCTAGAGAGAAGTAATTTGATTAGGAATAGTCAACATGGTTTTGTGAAGGGTAGGTCGTATCTCACAAACCTTATTGAATTCTTTGAGAACGTGACCAAAGAGGTGGATAAGGGTAAAGCAGTTGACATGGTGTATATAGATTTCAGCAAAGCGTTTGATAGGTTCCTACTGCAGAAAATACAGATGCGTAGGATTGAGGGTGATTTAACGGTTTGGATCAGGAATTGGTTAGCTGATAGAAGACAGAGGGTGGTGGTTGATGGGAAATATTCAACCTGGAGTTCAGTTACTCGTGGTGTACCGCAGGGATCTGTTTTGGAGACACTGCTGTTTGTCATTTTTATAAATGACCTGGATGAGAGTGTAGAGGGATGCATTAGTAAATTTGTGGATGATACTAAAATCGGGGGAGTTGTAGACAGTGAGGATGAATGTTGCAGGTTACAGAGGGACATAGATAAGCTGCAGAGCTGAGCTGAGAGATGGCAAATGGAGTTTAATGCGGAAGTGTGAGATGATTCACTTTGGAAGGAATAACAGGATTACAAGTATTGGGCTAATGGAAAGACTCTTGGTAGTGTGGTTGAGCAGAGAAATCTCGGTGTACACGTACATAGATCCCTGAAATTTGGCACCCAGGTTGATAAGGTTGTTAAGAAGGCAGAGGGATTGAATTTTGGAGCTGTGAGATCATGTTGCAATTGTACAAAACTCTGGTGCAGCCACACTTGGAGTATTGCGTACAGTCCTGGTTGCCACATTATAAGAAAGATGTGGAAGCATTGGAAAGGGTGCAGAGGAGATTTACCAGGATGTTGCCTGTTATGGTGAGAAGGTCTTATGAGGAAAGGCTGAGGGACTTGAGGTTGTTTTCGTTAGAGAGAAGAAGGTTAAGAGGTGACCTAATTGAGGCATACAAGATGATCAGAGGATTAGATAGGGTGCATAGTGAGAGCCTTTTTCCTCGAATGGTGATAGCTAACATGAGGGGACATAGCTTTAAATTGAAGGGTGATATAGGACAGATGTCAAAGGAGGTTCTTTATTCAGAGGGTAGTAAGGGCGTGGAATGCCCTGCCTGCAGCAGTAGTGAACTCACCAACTTTAAGGGCATTTAAATGGTCATTGGATAGGCATATGGAGAATATTGGAATAGTTTAAGTTAGCGGGTCATTAGATTGGTTCCACTGGTTGACGCAACATTGAGGGCCGAAGGGCCTGTACTGTGCTGTAATGTTCTATGTTCTATGAGAGAAACATGTAGGGCTAAAGGGAAAAGTGTGGAAATGGAATAGTGAGCTGTTTTCCAGAGAACCAGCACAGATACAATGGCCTGAATGGCTTCCCTCTGTGCTCTAACTGATCTGTGGTCAGTTTCTCTCCTACCTTCTGTTTTGTTCTTTCTCTACCATCTGACAAAGAATCATCTAGCTGAAATATTAACTCTTCTTTCTCCACAGCTGCCAGAGCTGCTAAGTACATCCAGCATTTTCTGTTTGCATCACAAAGGAATCAGAAATCTGGCAGGAGGTTATGCCATTGATTTTTCTCTCAACTCCTTTTCCCCAGCAACAGATTCACCAAATTGAGTGAGGTTGAAGTTTTGGTGACATTGTTATTCCTCCAGACAGACTGAGCAGCCATTCTGAAGCAACAATGGCTTGCTAAAGGTTATGTTGCAATCCACAGTCTTTGCATTGGAATAAGACTTGCATAGTTGCCTGTTGGTAAACTACTATCGCACTGTCATAATTCTGTGTATAGCTAGTCACATTCAGATCTTTTACAAAGCCCAGTGAATGGAGATGTATCGTGCAGCATGGACTTGATATAGCTTTATTGGAGCTGGAATCAATTATTCTATTAAAACGATCTTCCAGCTCCCATTTTATTTATAAGGGTCAAGGTTCCAGCTACCATGGCCACAGTCAGTTTGACATCTCTGAAAGATTTTTATGTGATATAAAAGATTTTGTTCTTGCACTGTCTATTTATTTTAAAACTACAGGTTTGAGATGCAAGAGTGGTAGGTTCTTATTAATCCTTTTCCTCTACTGTCATACTTGTCCATTCCCCCTTTGCCACCTTTTCTCACTATAGCTGTAGTCCTCCACCAGGGACGGTTACTGGGTCTGAGGGGTAAGTGCAGATAAAACCATCAGAATCTTTCTCTTTTGGGCTGCTTTAGCCAGTCAAGGCAGTTTATATCCAACTTTTGTTTATAATGTTTGCCCCTCCTCTTATTTCTTGTCTGAATGTTTATCCTGAAGCTGGTCCTGCACTGCGGCAGTGTGTGTGTTTGCTGGATGGTCACAAAAGCCTAAGTACTCAATGTTCCATCCCTCAGCTCTGAGGACCCTTTTATTTTGTCTTGAGGGCCTGTCATCTCCATATTCCATCACTGAAGCTGTGCGAACACTGCTGCCTGTCTTTCATTTCTTTATCTGCAATGACTCTCTTCCATTTACTAATTTAAAAAAATACCCATGTGGCATTGGTATGGAGAAAGTGTCTAATGTTCAGCCTTTTAATCAAAGCTTAACCCATCACATTAAAAGTTGTGAACGTTACAAGAATGAACTTAGCTTTTTATGCAGCTAAACCCATATAGTCTGTGTTATGCAGTTAACGAAATTGTAGTTGGATACTTGCAGCCTAACGACACAGCACAATTTTAACTCTATGCAAATGGATGGATTTTGAATGGGTTAAAATTGGGCCCTATATTTCAGCATTTTTTAACAATGTATTTTTATACATGAAAAAAGGAAACTGGATTCAGAATTAAGTAAATAAAGTGCTGACAATTTTCTCTCAACTTGTACACAGCAACTTTCCACCTCAGGGAGCAACTGAATAGTAACTGCTCTCTGTGTGATGTTCATCAAAGTGCTGATGTGTCTCTCTCAAATATTCATCTTGTCTAGATATTTTAATATTTGGAAATCAAAATTCTATTGTTACACAGCATTTGGTGAGTCTGTAAGACTGGGATATCATGGTGCGTCAGCATTCTGCCCTTTTCGCACCCTTGGTTCAAGTTCTTAATCCAGCCTAGAAAGAAATTCTGAAAGTTTCTGCAGTAAAGAGCATGGTTTAATTTTAGTGCATTTGTTCAGGGGGCTAGGATGCTCATCTATGCAAAACCTGGGCAAAAAGATAAGGTACACCTTGCTTTGAAAATACAATACAATTTGTAACCAGCGTGATTAAATTAGATTCCCAGCAGAACACTTGGTCTCCTGTTCAACACTATGTGGAACTCATCAGGTCAGGATGATAGAGTTAATTTTGTGGGGTACTGCAAGCTTCTAAACAGGTTAACTTGTTAATAGGTTGAAGCTTCATAAATTCACTTGCATAGGGAGAAACTTTGATCTGTTCAAATTGACTAAAGTTGGCTAAATGGGTGCTTACTGTGGACAAATTTGAGTTTCCCCACTATTTGTATGCATGCTTTGTGAAATTTGCAGTCTAGAAAGTTAATACGTATAATCTATGGAGAAGCATTTACAGCAGGGATATAAACCAAGCAGTGACATAATGCAGAAATTTACTTGTTGATCTGATTGCTGTACCGTGCTGACCACTGTATATAGATACCAGTGAATCCTCACAGAAAAAAGACCCATTTAAAGCTTTAATTTTAATAAAATAGTCGTAAGTTAGAGACCAGTTTATAAAATAAAACGGTACAAAGCGTTTTTGTGAAGTTTTATTGCTATCATTAATTAAATCTTATGGATCTGAATCCAATGACATTTGCTGCAAATATTCCAGTAAATGTAATTTTATTAATGTCACAACCCCACTATCATCAGAGCTTTTATTGACAGGAGAAAAGTAGCAGATTGGCATTAAGCACACTCCATTACCCATGTCCTCCTGCCATAGACAGAAACCGAGCATGCTCTGATTTATTTTACCACAATCTTTCCTGAACTGGCACTGTCTTCCTAAAGTACCTGTTTTTATTTTAACACTTTTTCATTTTGCTTCAGCTTCAGCCAACATTGCCATGCTAGTGGCTGTTTTATTTTGTATATATAATGATTTTCTCCAGAAATCGTTTTGGTTTTCCACTGATCTTCTTGTTATTTACCATGTTCTCTCTATTTCTGCAGCCAATAAGGCATCAGGGGGATCTGGAAACCGTCCCGGAAATGTCATCCGTGTCTACGGCGATGAAAACAGCGACAAGATCACCCCTGGCACATTTATACCTTACTGCTCTATGGCCCATGCTCAGCTATGTTTCCATGGACATCGGGATGCTGTAAAGTTCTTCGTAGCAGTTCCAAGTGAGTAATTATCCACTGGAATACTGGAAGCATGGTCCCTCACCCAGGCTCTTATCGAATTTCAGGTGTGAATTACGCCCAGAGACAGTTGGCAAATCTAATTCCTGTTTACCAAACCAGTAGATTAAGGAAAAGACTTTTATTTAAAACCTGAGCAAAGTTACAAACTGCTTTGCACACTGGGATACAGGGGCATAGTGGTTATTCATACAATAAATACAGACATTGACAGCATTACTCAATACTTTCAAAGAAATACATGACTTTTTTTTAAGAGCAGTTGCTGTTTTGCACAGTAACATTTCAGACTCTGTCATTAAATCTGTTTTTTCTGAAGTTGATTGAGGGAGGAATGCTGACCAGGACACGCTGGGAGAACTTCCTTCTCTTCAAATAATACTTTAGTATCCACCTGTACTACTGAAACAATAATGTAACGTTTCAGAAAATGGCACTTCTGACAACGCAGAACTCTCACTACTACACAGAAATTTCAGTCCAGATTGTGAGCTTATAGTCGGGAATTGTGCATATTGAGTATGCTCACACCTGAGTCAAGCTAACTTTATTGAATTAAGCTGACCTTATGTTTTTGAGTAAATGTATTCCCCTTTAACCACATCTAATAATTTATAACCACTCCCTCAACTTTTCTTCCAAACTCAGATTACTTAATTCCAGATATATTAGCTTTATCCTGGGCTGCTGTGAAGGAGTGACTAGATTCTGACTGGAACTGTTGGTGAAACGTGGCCAAGTTGTGTGTTTTATTTTAGAAGAATATTTTAATGGATTTAATCCATTGTTGTTAATAGCATATAGGACATCCTGTTCTGAGGGTCTGTGTTCAAATCCCAGTCTCAGTGTAGACTGGATCACGGCCACAATCTGTGAGCTAATGCTACGGGCATGCATGCTGTGTGCCTCGTTGAAATGAAATACTCCAGCTCCAGAGGGCTGCTTTCTGGAGAAGCATGTTTCCAATCAGTCAGCCAACACTGAACTACAGTGCAGATTTCCACTGCTTTCCTGCTGATGGTTATTATGTAGGAGAGGAAACTGAAGGATAGATATGTCTCTGAAAAGCAAGAGTGATTTTCACTGGTGTTAAACATTTTGAACCTTGTTTGGTCACGCTCTAGGTGTCTCATTTGGGGATGTTGAACACCCGTTTGAGAAATTAGGAGCTTCAGCGTCCGATGGATGTAGCCAGCAGTCAGTGAAATCGGTGTTGGTTATGAGCGGCGGTGAGGGCTACATTGACTTCAGGATGGGTGAGAAGATTACAAATTTACTGCTTCATATCAATGTGAACTTCATTAAGGGAAATGTTCTATTCGTCTATGTTCCGTGCAAGGAATAGAGGGATATGGACCAATGGCAGCCTGAAGGGATTAGTTTAATTTGGCATCATGTTCAGCACAACATCATAAGTCAAAGGGCCTGTTCCTGTGCTGCTTTATATTCTATCTCCCTTACCTTAATAGAATGGAGGAAATCTATTGAAGTCCCCATTTAGTGCACTTTCCTGGTCTGGGAAGGGAAAATTACACGAATCCAGGTCTCATCGCATCTCATCTGCCGGAGATATGTGTGCCAAACTAATGGATTTGAGTGAGCAAATTGCTGCACAAATTGAGATACAAATTGCAGTACTGCATGAAAAGGAACAGGCTACAACTGGGAATCTATCAGCCAGAATACAGAGCAGTGATCATTCTCAATCAGCAATTTAATTGTACTTGTCACCAAGGCCAAGGGCAAATACCCAAACCTTGTAAAGAAGAGCCGTGATTTGAACTGAAGAGTTTCAATTTCTAAGAGTTAGAAAAATTATTCAGTCTCAAAAGGAGAAAATTGAAAGGGACTTCATGTTCATACAAGGTAAATTATGAGGCATGAGAGGACACAACAGAAATATAAAATAGTGAATAAGCTGGAAATGTTAAATCTGGAGCTAAATGAGAATTGGAATCCGAACTGATATCAGAAAAATTCTTCCACTCTCCCTCTCTGTTTCCTAACATCTGGAATGGTTTTTCAGCCTGAGAATGGAAGCAAAACTGGCATTGTTCAAGAGGCAGTGATCGAGCATAAAAATGTAACAAGAACTAGCCTCTGATTTACTTGGTATCCAAAAAGAAATGGTGCGAAGCTTTGGGTATCTGTGGAAGGGTGAGCTGGTGGGCTGATACAATTTCCTTCATCTATGCTGAGCTGTTTTCACCCAACCACATTGTCTTGTATCTGAAGTCCACTGATGAGCAGCATGGGGGCACAGTGGTTAGCACTGCTGCCTCATAACATCAGGGACTTGGATTCAACTACTGACTTGGGTGACTGTCTGTGTGGAGTCTGTATGCTCATTCCGTGTCTGTGTGGGTTTCCTCAGGGTGCTCCGGTTTCCTCCCACAGTGTGAAATGTGTGCTGGTTGACCATGCTAAATTCTCCCTCAGTGTACCCAAATAGGTGCTGAAGTGTGGCGACTACGGGATTTTCACAGTAACTTCATTGCAGTGTTAAGCCTACTTATGATATTAATAAATACATTTTAAAAATAATTCCTCCTAGCTACCCATGCCAGCCATTGTAGTACAATAACAGCTCAGGTTAGTGTTCTTTCCGCAAGTGGGGTATTAGCTTCCTGTGCCATTCGTCTGTGTCATTCTGAAAAACTCGAGTGACTGCACCTTATATGGATTCCAACTGAAAATTCTCAATTTATTAGCAAAGAGCAATGAGACATAAACATTGAGTGCTCCTTATCTTGAACATAATATCCAATGATAGTGGAGACAGATTGAGTAGTAACTTTCTACAGGAAGTTGGATAAGTTCTTGAAGAGGTAACATTTGCAGGACCATGGGGAAAGAACAGTGTGGGTCAGAGGGAATTAATCAAAGGGGCCTTTTCAAAGTATTGGTACAGATAAAATGAATGGAATGTCCATCTTCAATGCAGTAGGATTGTGCGAAATCTTCTTGTATTCTTCATACATCACGAAATGTGTTGTACCTTTTAGGTGATGAGAGTGAAGAGACAGAGGAGCTGAGGGAGACTCTGCAGATTCAGCCTTCACTGGCCAAAGCAGAAAGAAGTCACTTAATTGTGTGGCAGGTCACGTTCAATGAAGACTGAATGACACAACTTCACGACAGAATGACTGAGTTACACGAAAAGCTTGCATGTTGTTTTATTTTGGTTTATTTTTGTCTTATTTTCTTCACCGCAGAGTGTTTGAGCAGTTCTTCACCATGGTTCCTCAGTTTGCATGGTGGAGTTCAGAGCAGGCGGGAAGCGTTTCTGAACTGCTCTTCTGTCCTTGTCCTTTTTACAGGGTCTTCCTACTGTTAAAAGACGGCGCTTGCTGAGCATAGTCACTTCACTTCAAAGAACATAGACTGCCTTAGTAAAACAACCAGTGTTAGTTGTTAAGGGTTATTATGCTAACACTATTCTAAAGAACTAATTTGTATTTGCATTATAAAGAAAGCTATTTATTTCTGTGTGGGTGTTATCACGGTTACCAAAGGATATTAACCCGGAGTAGCACTCGTGTCAAATGATTGGTAGAGAGAGAGAGAAGAAATCAGTCAATCAGTCAGTCTTGTTTTAGAGTCTTGTGGTGTTTAGGGGAATATCATCCAGTTCAGTTTTCTTTCTTGCAATTTATTGTAGAAAACTCTGGACACACTTGACAGGGAACATTAACAACCTGTGCTGCACCTCAGAATCATTTTATACACACTACTAAACTGTCTTCTTTTCTCTAACAGAAGTGCTTTAATTATATTGACAGTTTTGTTGAGAAAGGAACATCTGTGTCTCTCTAAGCATATTTTAAAAAAATACAAATTTTATGGTCTGTATTTTTTTTGTAAGTTGACCTCTTTAGACACTTTATCTTGTATTTTAACTGCTCTGTAATTTGAAAACCGAATGCTCCGGCGTTGAATTGCTCTCTGTTGAAACCCAAGGCTTCATTATGGTGAGCTTGAATAGCTCATATTCCAGTGTAGCCATTTCAGTATTTATTACCTATTATTAATGAACCTTTGTGGTTCAGAATGTAACTTTGTACAAGAAAAATATATATATGTATATCAAAGAAGGCTGCTGTTTTCTTGTTTGTGTTTCTGCTCTCCAAGCTAATTTGTGTAATGGGACCTGCGTTTTCACACTACAGAAACTGGAAATGGATTCATACTGGGCCCCTTGATTTGCAATGACTGAATAAATTGGATTTTATTTTTATTCGGTCAAGTTTCCTGCAATTGTTTTTCTTTGCAGTTTAGCAGTCTAAATTGGTAATTGTATCAATTTTACAGTGAAACCCATGCCCTGACAAATAATCTTCCTCAAACCATTTCAAACAAACCTTCCCTCCCATCCAAAAACAAGCATTTTAAATTGACCCCTTCTTGCTATTCATTGGTGATGTGTCTTCCATTTTTGTTGTGTTCTCTGGGGAATTGGTTAGAATACTGTGCATTGGTATTGGGTTCAGATCCAACACAGTATGGTCAGTTAAAGGACGTTTCTAAGGACAGCACAGGCCCAAGGAACATAACTTCAAGGGCAGCGTGAAACCAGATACCAAACTGCTCCAAAATTCAGCAACGTTAGGCAGTATTACTATGGAACAGAAATGTAATGTCATCATGAGTCAAGTAGTAACAATCACCTCTCCAAGTCAGTAGTATCACTTGTTGGAATGCTATAGTAAATTTAAATCTTAAAGAAAATAATTGGTCAAAGTTGAAGAGTACTTCAGCATTTGACTAGCTGTAATAATGAAGTATCCCATTTCTTCAGCACTAAGATCTTTCAGCTTGATCGTCTTAAGGCCTGTCTGGCTCAGATGTTAATACTTCCACCTCTGAACCAGAATGTCATGGATTTAAGCCCAAATCCATAGACTTTAGCGTATAATCTGCAGTAACTGTGTAAAGGAAATTTTGATGTAAAGGAAATTTGTCAGAGTTGCTGTGTTTGATGAAAGTTTATTGAGGCCGTGTCGTTTCAGGTGAATGTTAAAGGTTCTATGGTGCCATTGGAAGAAAAGCAAGGAACTCTCCTCAGGCACCAGACCAACATTTCTCCTTCAAACAACAGCATCAAAAACAATTAACTGGCTAGTCCCCTCGGTGCAGTCTGTGGGTTCTTGCTGTGCATAAAACAGCTGCAGCTTTATCTACATTAGTAACTTCACAACATTGGGATGTTTGAAACTTTTTGAATAAAAACATTCATTTGTGCTTTTTAATATTTTTGTTGTTTCTCTGCCCCTACCATGCCCATCTCTTTAATTCGCTCACCATTGAGCAGGATTGCTCCTCCAGTTCCTCTGACTGATCATGTCCTTGATTGATTTGTTGATTTTTCTGTGTATTCTGACAGCAAGGCAAAGAGATATTTCTGCAGAATCCTGAAGGAAAACCTTGTTGGATACCAAGCTACTTTGTTACCGGATGCTAGCAGAGAGCTTTAGGATGGAGTTAAGAGGACAGTCGGTCCTTGGAGTGCTTCATACAGGTTTCCCCATTTTTGACACAAATTCTGTGGCTGCAAAAACAGATCAGAAGCTGGCAATTCTGCACTGCGCAAATCACCTCCTGACTTCCCAAAGCCTGGCCACCATCTGCAAGGCACAAGTCAGAAGTGTGATGGAATACTCTTCACTTGCCTGGATGAGTGCAGCTCCAACAACATTCAAGAAACTCAACATCTTCTGGGACTGCTAGACTGGCATCCAACCACCTCCAACAGCATGGCAGTGGTGTGTACCATTTACAAGATGCATTGCAGTAACTCACTAAGCTTCCTTTGACAGCACTTTCCAAAAAGTTGCCAGAAGGATAAGGGCAGCAGATTTTTTTTTCACTCATTTGTGGGACATGGATGTTGCTGGTTGGCCAGCATTTATTGCTCATCCTGAGTTGCCCTTGAGAAGATGGTGACATATTTCCAAGTCAGAATGATGAATGGCTTAGAGGGGAATTTGCAGATGGTGTTCCCGGGTATCTGCTGTTCTTCAAGATAGAAGTAGTGTTGGGATCGGAAGGTGCCAACAAAGAACAATACAGCACAGGAACAGGCCCTTCAGCCCTCCAAGCCTGCACCGCTCATGCACCCAACTAGATCATTCGTTTGTATCCCTCTATTTCCAGTCTGTTCCTGTGGCTACATAGATAAGTCTTAAACGTTTTCAGCGTGTCCGCTTCAACCACTTTGCTTAGCAGTGCATTCCAGGCCCCCACCACCTTCTGTGTAAAATATGTACCCCTGACATTTGTGTTGAACCTTGCCCCCCTCACTTTGAACTTGTGACCCCTTGTGTTCGTCACCTCCGACTTGGGAAAAAGTTTCCCACTGTTCACCCTCTTAATGCCCTTCATAATTTTGTGCACCTCTATTAGGTCACCCCTCATCCTCCGTCTTTCCAGGGAGAACAACCCCAATTTACCAATCTCTTCTCATAGCTAAGACCCTCCATACCAGGCATAATCCAGGCACTTGCCTGGATTAGCAAAAAACCTCACTTACTGTGCTGTCTGGAGAAAATACACAATTCTCTAACCAATGCTCAGGATTTCCTTCACACACATTGTTAGCCACTTTAACACTTGAATAGCAGGTTAGATGTAAGGATTCGCATTCTAATCAGCAGTATGTAACTGTCTGTGTGGATATGAGTGCCTCTGCAGATCAGAACACTGCATTTGCCTGACAAAGGCACAACATAGTGTCGAAAGCTCGTGGATTTGCTATCAAATAAATTGGTTGGATTTTAAATTGGTGTTGCAAAACTTTACTGAGTCCTGCATGCAGTGAGTTACGATGTACATTGGACTGGAGTAAACACAGTAAGAAGTCTCAAAACACCACGTTAGAGTCACACCTAACGAAGCAACATTGTTTCCGAAAGCTTGTAAGATTTTATTATCAAATAAACTGGTTGGATTCTAACCTGATGTTGTGAGACTGAGCAGTGAGTTACTGCAGGTTTCTGGGTTATATTAATGGTGGGTGGAGAGTGTAAAATACCTCCATTAATATACAGATGAATCATGCTAACAGGAACTATGGGTGTACAGACTTGTTCTTTTTCTTGGATGAAAGGAATCCCTGGGAACAGGGTGTTTCGGGATCTTCAGTGTAACCAGAAACAACTTAATACAATTTATGTCTGAACAAACTTTTAAGGTAAATGTTGTTGTTGGTGGTGAAATCAGTTAGAGAAGCTAAATGGTCTAATATTGTACCTGTTCTCTAAATTGAAGAAATTGGGAAAGATTTGAGATTAAATTTTGTCCTGGTGGATGTGCAATTCTGAACATGGGTTAAGAGTGTGATTTGAGCTGTTCAGCTCCCTAAGGTACAATGACAGTTGAATGAATTGTGCATTTACTTGAGGTTGGTTCCACTCTCAATTAAACACGTTCCAGGTTAACAGGATCACCAAGTCCCTGCGGAGACCCGCTGAATCTGATATCTTGCATTTTGGAGAAATAAGTTTGGAGCTAAACTGGAAGCACTAATCAAGGTTCCATCTGAGACGCACAACGAACATTTTATCACAATGGCTCAAGTGTGTAAGTTTTTTTAAAATGTATTTTGCTATCTATAAATAATGGGAATTGGGATGAGATGGCAAACTGAGGCTGTCTGTTCGGTTGGGTGCTCGAGGTTCTGAGGTACTATTGAAATTCATCAAGTTTAACCAACCTTCAACCCAGCATCTCCAGATTAACCGCTCTTCAACTCATTTATTTTTTGTAGAATCCTCCTTTGTATCAATGAGCTGCTGTTCAGTCAGTAATATAGGTGGAGGCCATTTTACACTGCATGGTGGCACAGTAGTTAGAACCGCTGCCTCATAGTGCCAGAAACCTGGGTTGAATTCCCAGCTTGGGTCACTGTCTGTGTGGACTTTGCATATTCTTCCTGTGTTTGCATGGGTTTCCTCCAGGGCTCCAGTTTCCTCCCACAGTCTGAAAGATGTGCTGGTTAGATGCATTGACCCAAACAGGTGTTGGAGTGTGGCGACTAGGGGAATTTCACAATAACTTCATTGCAGTGTTAATGTAAGCCTTACTTCAGTTTTTATTCCATCTTTAGCTTTTGCTACACTGTTAACTGATCATGAATAGTCTACACCTCAACTCAATTCACCTGCTTTTGGTTCTTTGTCAATAACAATCTATCTTGAAAGCTCCAATTGCTCCATAATCCACAGAATTTTGGGGAAGGGTTCCAGATTTCCACAACCTGTAAAGAGGTCAGAGAGAGGCTGCAAAGAAAGACAATCAGGTTAACTACGTAACATGATGCCAAATAGAGTATAATGTGGGAAGTTGTTCATTTAGGGGCTTCAGTGGTTTGGCTTTTGTCTCTCTGCCTCACCCCCCTGCCACCCCCCCCCCCCCCCCCAAAAAAAAATCTGGCGCCAGGGAAACATGCCAGCTAATCTGTCCAACCAAGAGCTTAGAGACAATAATGGTATAAATGATCAGGTCATCTGTTCTAATGTTGTTGATTGAAGGATAAATATTGGCCATGACACTGGGGAAAGCTGTTCTTCCAGAGGGTGGCTGCGGGACTTTTATGTCCTTCTGGGAAGAAGGACATAAAAGATGGTCCTTCTGACAGCGTGGCACTCCGTCAGCACTGACCCTCTGACAGCACGGCACTCCCTCAGTATTCCATTGTTAGCTTGAATTATCTCTGGAATAAGACTTGAACTGTCAGTGTTCTGATTTACAAGCCAGATTGCTGCCAATGTTTTGCCTTGAGGCGACCCAGGTTTAGCCTGGGCTGATTTTCTGGATCTTATGCTGGGTTTCTGTAGCTTGGTTTATTCTGGTCTAACTGTGTGGCAGAGTTGGATAGGAAGTACAATCAGTGACCAAACCAGGCACAGTGCATAAATTTTATAAGAGTTGTTATTAAAATCATCTGTAATTCTGAACATTGCTGTTGAGAAAGAGGAGATTTATGAAAATAGACACGGCCCTAAAGAATTAGAGAAGTTGGGTTGCTCTACTTAAAGAGAAAGCCAAGAGGAGATTTAATATCCAAAATCATGATAGATTTTGATGAATAGGCAAAAAGCTTTTTCATTTTAACAGTCAGTAACCAGAGAAGACAGATTGAAGGTCATTGCAAAAGAGCCAGAGAGAACCTGAGTAAAGTTCTTATTAAGATGTGAGCTTTGATCTAGAATGTGTTGCCTGAAAGGGCAGAGGAAACAGATACAATCATTTTTAAGAATGAATTTAATTAATACTTGATGAGGGGAAAATGTATGTATCAGGAAAGAACAGGGAAGTGGGGTTGACAGGTCCAAAATGAGCTGAATGAGCTCTTTCTGTGCTACATAGCTCATGGTTCCCTGAAAATATGCTTCAAGGACACAATGACATCATCCCCAAATAGAATTGAACAAGAGGTTTCTATTATTCCATTTTAATATCAGCCTGTGAGAAATAAAAGAAAAAAACTTTAGTAAATTGTTCTCAGTTAAGGGAGACTCTTTAAGTGTCAGAGTCTTTCAAGTTGAAGTTATCGCCTCTGAAGAACAGAAGATTTCCATGTCCACATAAGTGTTTACATGGACACTAAGTAAATCACTGGCTGTCCTTCTCCAGCAGTTCTGAAAGTGTCCACCAGGGAACAGCATTGGCTGGCGATTGTACTGTGTCTCCCCTTCTAGCTGGAAACAGCGCCAGAGGAAACTCCATTCATTGTCACACTAAAATTAGAAATATCAGAGTAATATTAGCAACTAGTGAATGTGGAGCACCGCCACACTCTGTATTTACAATTGACTGATGTGCATGCTCAGGGAACAACTCTACCTCTTAACAACGTTTTAATCTCCTGTCCCTGTACTACTACAAGAACAACTTATACTTACCAAGCACCTTAATACATCTTAATAATATCTCATTGTGATTTATAAGTGTGTAGATCAGACAGTATTTAACACCAAGCCACACAAAGCACATTTTTGAACAAAGGGACAAAAGCTCCGTCAAAGAGATAGGTTTTAGGAAGTATTTTAAAGTGAAAGGTAGAGAAGTTTAGAGAGAGAATTCCACAGTTTAGAGCCCAGAGGGAGCTAAAGGCACAGCCACCAGTGGTGGAGCAATTAAAATGGCAGACATCTGGAAGAATTGTAGTGCTGGAATAGGTTTTGGATATATGGTGGGCAAAGACATGGAGAGATTTAAATACAAGAGTCACAGAGGTTTACAGCATGGAAGCTGGCCCTTTTTTTCATCCCTAAGCTACTTCCTATTGCCTGCGTTTGGCCCATTTCCCCGCCTAACCGTTTTTTTAAAAGATAAAATTGTATCTGCCTCTTCTACTACCTCTGGCAGCTGATTCCAGACACTTGTCACTTTCTGTGAAAAAATTGCCCCTCTGGACCAATTTCTCTCCTCTTACTTTAAACCTATGCCCTCCAGTTTTAGACTCTCCTACATTTGAGAAAAGATATTGACAACCTAGCTGATCTGTGCCCCTCATTAGTTGTAATGTCAATACTCAGTAGATGCCAATAGTAGGTAAGTTATTGGAAGGAGGACTAAGAGATAGGATCTACAAATACTTGGATGGACAGGGACTTATTAGGGAGAGTCAACATGGCTTTGTGCATGGTAGGTCATGTTTAACCAATCTATTAGAATCTTTTGAGGAGGTTATCAGAAAAGTGGTCAAAGGGAAGGCAGTGGGTGTTGTCTATATGGACTTTGGTAAGGCCTTTGACAAGGTCCCACATGGGAAGTTAGTTAGGAAGGTTCAGTCGCTAGGTATACATGTAGAAGTAGTAACTTGGATTAGACATTGTCTTAATGGAGGAAGCCAGTGAGTGATAATGGAGGATTGCTTCTCTGAGTGGAGGCCTGTGACTAGTGGTGTGCCACAGGGATCAGTGTTGGGTCCACTGTTGTTTGTCATCTGTATCAATGATCTGGATGATAACGTGCTAAATTGGATCAGCAAATTTGCTGATGATACAAAGATCGGAGGTGTAGTGGACAGTGAGGAAGGTTTTCAAAGCTTGCAGAGGGATTTGGACCAGCTAGAAAAATGGGCTGAAAAATGGCAGGTGAAGTTTCATACAGACAAGTGTGAGGTATTGCACTTTGGAAGGACAAACCAAGATAGAACATACAAGGTAAATGGTAGGATACTGAAGAATGCAGTAAAACAGAGGAATCTGGGAATACAGATACATAATTCCCTAAAAGTGGCATCACAGGTAGATAAGGTCATAAAGATTGCTTTTGGTACATTGGCCTTTATAAATCAAAGTATTGGGTATAAGAGTTGGAATGTTATGGTAGGGTTGTATAAGACATTGGTGAGGCTGAATTTAGAGTATTGTGTGCAGTTTTGGTCACCTAATTACAGGAAGGATATTAATAAGGTTGAAAGAATGCAGAGAAGGTTTACAAAGATGTTACCAGGACTTGAGAAATGAGTTACAGAGAAAGGTTGAATAGGTTAGGACTTTATTCCCTGGAGTGTAGAAGAATGAGGGGAGATTTGATAGAGGTATATAAGATTTTGATGGGTATAGATAGAGTGAATGCAAGCAGGCTTTTTCTATTGAGGCTAGGGGAGAAAAAGAATCTAGAGGACATGGGTTAAGGGTGAAGGGGGAAAAGTTTAAAAGGAATATAAGGGGAATTAGCTGCCAGATGAAGTGGTAAATGCGGGCTCACTTTTAACATTTAAGAAAAAGTTGGACAGGTACATGGATGAGAGGGGTTTGGAGGGATATAGTCTAGGTGCAGGTCAGTAGGACTAGGCAGAAAAATGGTTTGGCACAGCCAAGAAGGGCCAAATGGCCTGTTTCTGAGCTGTAATGCTCTAAGATCCTATTCTATTATTTCTTATTCCACAAGATCACCCCTTAGCCTCCTACGCTCCAGAGCAAAAGGTTTCACTCTATATTCAGCCTCGCTTTATAATGCAATCTATCAAACCACAAGAATGAGAATTGTCAAGTTGAGGCACTATCGCACATTGATCAGTGAACACTAGTGTGATGGGGTGAATGTGATGCAAGTTTGGATGTGAGTAATAAAGATACAGATGATGTGAAATTTCTGGAGGCAATAAACTGGAAGCTGAGATTGTGATCATTAATCACTGCTTAATAATCTGGCTTTTCAACTACAGAAAGTATCACAGCCCCTGGGTACTCTTGATGTGGAGATGCTGGCGTTGAACTGGGGTAAACATAATAAAAAGCCTCAAGCGCAGTACTCTCGAGGACCCCCTGGGTACTCTCCAATGGGGAGTTGTTGGATATTGTGAGCAGCAACACAAGTTGCTTTTTTTCTTTCCCTCCCCTTAGCCATTCACTCATTACCTGCAGCACTGGCTATTCCAGCTCTCACTGGCTGACGTTCCATTTCCAGCCAACATGAATTTCAACTCCGGGATTCTCAGAGACAGCTGGAAAACTCTGACCTGTTCCAATACTGGAATAGCTCTGCTCAACTCTGCCAATAAACAAAGCCACTTCAAGGTCATTGCCACACATGGAAAAACTCAACTCCTCAGCAAGAAAAATAAACTTCAAAGATAAAGTTTACGTGCTGGCATTCTTGCATCTAATCTTAAACAATCCTAACAGCCCTAAAATAAATGCAAAGAAAGATATTGAATTTACATGAGACTTTATCTGATTTTTGCAGGATCACAAGGGAAGAGTAGGATCTTTGCAGCTTATTGGATCATTCTTTCCAAGAGATGTTACAGGTAAAATGGGTTGAATGAATTCAAGTCTGTCAGAAACATTTTCAAACCCAATATTTCAAGCCAAACTCTGGTGTGACAGTGGTGTTGTGGTCAAGTCACTAGACTAGTAATCCAAAGGCTCAGGCTAATCTTCTGGGGACCAGGGTTCAAATCCACCATGGGAAATAGTGGAATTCAATTAACAATCTGGAATTGATAGTTATTTTGAACCATCTGGTTTTTAGGGAAGGAAACTTGCTATCCTTACTCGGTCTGGCCCACATGTGATTCCAGAGCCACAGAGTTAGGAATGGACAACAAACACTGGCCTTGCCCAACGACACCCATATCCCAAGAATAAAATGTAAATAAGCAGCTCAGATATGTAACCATCACTTGTGTCCCTCACTTGTCACTGTCCTGAGAACGTCTGAATCACTCTCCTTCCATCCTGTTTCAGAATTAGAATGGTGCTGCACACACACACAAGCCATTCAGCTCTTTGTATTGGTGTTGGCTCTCTGTAAGATCCCCTGCTGTCCTGAACTTTATTCTTTTCGGACAATTATCTAATTTGAAAGCCATGATTGAATCTGCCTCCATCACATTCCTGGCAATGCATTCCAGATCCTAATCACCTGCGTGAATGGTTTCTCTTTATCCAGACTCTGTCCAGACCCCTCATCATTGTGAACACCTCAAGAAAATCTCTTCTCAACCTTCTCCAAGAGCAATCCAACCTCAGTTTCTCCAATCTCCCCACATACTGGAAGTTTCTCATCCCTGGAACCATTCTTATGATTATTTTCTGCATTTTCTCTCCAATATCTTCACACCCTTTCTAAAGTTTGGTGTCAAAGTTGTAAATATTACTCCAGTTAAGGCTGAAGCAGTGGTTAATAAAGGTTCACTGTAATTTCCTTGGGTTTTTATCTGTCCTGATACCGTCAATAATCTAGAAATCCCCAGATTGCTCAATTCAGCCCTTTATTATCCCCTTTATTTTGTATTGTGTCTCTTTATTCTTGCTACCAAAATATTTTATTTTGCACTCTGCCATTGAACTACAGCCCAGAACATAAAGTCTCGTGGCGGGGGGCAGCCTACATCAAAGGTTCCTCAGAGGTGTGGTGGGGAATTTCCCTGAGATCCACACACACACACACACACACACACAAAGCCTTTGCAGGAATTACCCATGAAATTCAAACTTCTGCTGGAAAATTATCCTGCTCTGGAAATCATCCGATACTGATTTAAAACAGAGAATCCAGATGATTCTGACTCTTGGCAGAAAAGTTACCGAGGAAAAATTAGATAGTCAACAAATTAGAACTACTACTGGCTAATTATACTTTTGCCCCCAGCATCCCTGCCACAAGCTGAGCCCCCAGTTATCCTCTGACCCCCAGCTACTCCCCTGATCCTCAGCATCGTGCAGAATGCCCTGGCAGGAATCATGCTGATATTCAATGGGAAAGGGCTGTCCTGCTGGAGAGGCCGACAGCATAATGCTGAGCAGGTCAGTATTCTTCAGATGATCAGTCAGTGTTGAGATTGGTCAGGCGCAGTGGCTCTGCACTGCTGACCTCCTAATCACTGGCCAGTCCCATGACTTCTGCAATGTGAACTCTGCAATCTCCAACCTACCCACTCGCTGCTTCCCGCAAACATGCCCAAGCCAGCCTCAACCTCCGCCCACCACAATATTCCACTCCCAGCCCCAACTCCCCCCACCCCTGATCATCCCCAGATCCATCATATTCCCTCCCTGACTGATCATCTGATCCTTACGCTGAGACCTTTCACCTTACCTGGTTTACGGCAGTTAAGTGTTATAAAACAGTGCTTGACATTGTTTCCCCAATCCTGCTGCCTCGGTGAAGGCCTTGGAGACTTACTGCTCTATTCTGAGGACGGCCGACTCACAACGTGAGATATGGAACATGCAGCTCCTGACCTTGGGAAGAAAATGGAGTACGCGTGACAATCTCACTGACTTACCGTGCTTAAATCACATTCACCTGATGAAGGGACAACACTCAGAAAGCTCGTGCTACCCAATAAACCTGTTGGACTTAACCTGGTGTTGTGAGACTTCTTACTGTACTTACTATGCTGAGAAAGTTCTGATAGACGTAGAGGCATTTACAGCAGAAAATCAAGCCATTTGGCCCATGGAGTCCATGCTGCTCTCAGCAATCCAATGAGCCCATCTTCCCCGTTCAATCCCCATTCTACCGAGTTTATTTCCTTCAAATGATTATCGCATTTCCATTTGAAATTATTGATGAGCTTTCATCACTCTGGTACATCAGCGAGTTTCATTCACAGCCTGTCAATGATCTCCTGATGACCTCTCCACCTAGTTCACAATTCTTTCACATTTTGTCTCAGCTGTGAATTTCCTGCACACCAGATCCAGGTTATTAATCTGGATCAAGAACTGACCCTCCAGGAACCTCATTCTGTTCTTTCTTCCAGTCCAAAAAAAACAACTGTTAATCATTATCTTTTTTGTCATTCAGCCAACTTTATATCCCTGCTGCTGCTGTCCCTTTTGTTCCAATGGCCTTTCAATTTGCTGCCAAGTGGGTTCTGTGGCACTTTACCAAACACTTTTCAAAGTCCACAGAGACCACATCCACCTTCAGCTCAGTAGGGATCTGATTACTGCCCCTCCCCCATATACACACACCTGCCCTTGGACCTTCTCTGAAAGCACTAACTCCTCCAATCCCCAGACTCACGTTGACTGAACGTCAATGAGAGATTCCAGAGACTTGATCCCAGGCTGATTATTCCCAAATCTTCTCTAACCTGGAAAACTGGGAGTTGTACAACCCACTTACTCATAAGGTCATTTGAATTTTCCAACAGCGAGATCTTGCTCTCCCTCTCTGCTTCTGTTACATCATATCGTGTTCACATATTAGTACAGTACACCTCTGAAATGCCTTTGATTGTTCCAACTTCCTCCTGGAACAAAGTTGTTGAAGTTCTGATTCTCTGAATACACTTTCAGTCTATCTCCAAGTTATTCTTTTGTCTGTGAGATGCTGGAATGCAACCTCAGAGCTTTGCTGACTTTAATACAGATGAGATCATCTGCTGTGATTTTGTTGATACAGTAAGAAGTCTCACACCATCAGGTCTCACCTGATGAAGAGGCAACATTCTGAAAGCTCATGCTACCAAGTAGACCTGATGTTTAACCTGATGTTGTAAGGCTATTTACTGTACCCACCCCACTCCAACAATTCCACATCATGATTCTGTTGTTGGTTGAACAAATCAAGTGTGGAAAGACAAAGTCCGCCACAAGTGCTACATACGAAGTTGTTCCTTGGTAGCGGCTTGGGATTATCTCTGCCAACATCTTGTTCACAAGATTAGCGTCTGCTTTGGAGCTTCTGTTGTTATGGTGGAAAATTCCTGATGTCGTTATTTGCATCGGTCATCAGCGAGAGTTTCCCAGTTGTCCTGACTGAGGTTTGATGTCTCTTTTGACAGCATTTTTTAAATCAGAGCTGAGGATGCATGGCTGGTTTTTTGGCACAGGCTACAGCTATCACCTTGGGAATGTGGCCATATCCTATCCTGCTCACAAGCCCAAATCAGCAAAGCTGCCCTTGCTAGATGCACTCACATGTTTGGCATGTGTACAAAGGAAAGGACTGCTTCATTGGTGCCTTCCTTTCCCTGTGATGCTGAATGTGTTACAGACACCAGACATGGTAGTTATTAAATATTAATATTACAGAAGGCCTAAAATCAGGATTGCTTTCCAAATTGATGGTTGTTTTTTTTTTAAAGCTGTTGTCAAATTTTTGTTGGTTTCTCAATTCCAGTTTGTGTGAATCATCACAGGATGTATCTGTCCAATGAACATTTGTCACGTCATTGAGGTGTATGTGCATGTGTGTGTGTCTGCACATGTGTTTCTGCATGTGTATGTGTGAGTGTGTTACTGAGAGTGTTCATGTATGTTTATTGCGATAGTACTCTTTGCCCAACCATTTCCAACTTATAAGGTCAGCAGTGAAGATGTTTGATGATTGCACATTGTTTAATCTGAACTGAGAAGCAGTGCAGAATATTTTGTGTCAGTGGTGGAGGAAGTGTATGGTTATTGTGGTAGATGGAGTATTGATTAAGCAGCTGCTTTGTGCTGATTGTTATCAAGTTCGAGTGTTGTTGGAGCTGCACCCATCCAGAGAAGTGGGGAGCATTCCATCACACTCCTGACTTGTGCCTTGTAGATGGTGATGGACAAGCTTTGAGGAGTCAGGAGGTGCATTACTTGCCGCAATATTTCTGGCCTCTGACCAGCTCTTGTAGCCACTCTGTTTATGTGGCTGGTCCAGTTCAGTTTCTGATCAATGGTAGCCTCAAGGATGTGGATGGTAGGAGATTCGTAGAACATAGAACATTACAGCGCAGAACAGGCCCTTCAGCCTTCGATGTTGCGCCGACCAATTAAGAAAAAGCAATGACCCTCCAACCTAAACCATTCCCTTTTCATCCATAAACTTATTCACTAACCTCTTAAACGCCACCAAACTTGGCGCATCTACAACTGCAGCAGGCAAGGCATTCCATACCCTTACCACCCTCTGGGTAAAGAACCTACCTCTGACATCTGTCCTAAAACCACCACCCCTTAATTTAAAGCTATGTCCACTCGTGCTAGCTTTCTCCATCCTAGGAAAAAGGCTATCACTGTCCACCCTATCTAAACCTCTAATCATCTTATATGTTTCAATAAGGTCTCCTCTTAGCCGCCTTCTTTCTAACGAAAACAACCTCAAATCCCTCAGCCTCTCTTCAGAAGACCTGCCCTCCATACCAGGCAACATCCTGGTAAACCTCCTCTGTACCCTCTCAAATGCCTCCACATCTTTCTTATAATGTGGGGACCAGAACTGCACACAATACTCCAAGTGCGGCCGCACTAGAGTTTTGTACAGTTGCAACATGACGTTGCGGCTCCGAAATTCAATCCCCTACCAATAAAAGCTAAGACTCCATATGCCTTCTTAACAACCTTATCGACTTGATTGCCAACTTTCAGGGATCTATGCACATATACACCAAGATCCCTCTGTTCTTCAACACTATTAAGAGTCCTACCATTAGCCCTATACTCTACACATTTGTTATTCCTGCCAAAGTGAATTACTCACACTTTTCCACATTAAACTCCATTTGCCACCTCTCGGCCCAGCTCTGCAACTTGTCCAAGTCTCTCTGCAACCTATAACACCCCTCTTCACTATCTACCACTCCACCGACTTTAGTGTCATCTGCAAATTTACTAATCCATCCTTCAATACCCTCATCCAGATCATTTATAAAAATTACAAACAGCAGGGGCCCCAAAACAGATCCCTGAGGTGCACCACTAGTAACCGAACTCCACGATGAATATCTCCCATCAACCACCACCCTCTGTCTTCTATCTGCTAGCCAATTCCTAATCCAATTAGCTAAATCACCTCAATCCCATACATCTGCATTTTCTGCAGAAGCCTTCCATGGGCCACCTTATCGAACACCTTACTAAAGTCCATACATACCACATCAACTGCCTTACCCCCATCCACCTCTTTGGTCACTTTTTCAAAAAAGTCAATAAGGTTAGTAAGGCACGACCTACCCTTCACAAAACCATGCTGACTATTCCCAATCAATTCATTTCTCTCTAAATAACTATAAATCCTATCCCTAATAATTCTCTCCAATACTTTGCCCACAACAGAAGTAAGACTCACTGGCCTATAATTCCCTGGAAAGTCTCTCTTCCCCTTCTTGAACAATTGGACCACATTCGCTATCCTCCAGTCTTCCGGCACTATACCCGTAACCAACGACGACCTGAAGATCAGAGCCATAGGCTCTGCAATCGCTTCTCTCGCCTCCCAGAGAATACTAGGGTAAATCCCGTCCGGCCCAGGGGACTTATCTAACTTCAAACCCTCAAGAATATCTAGCACATCCTCCTTATCTACTTCAATACTTTCCAGTTTGCAATCCTGTATCCCAGTGTTCTCCACAACTACATTTACATCTCCCTGCATGAATACCGAAGAGAAATATTTGTTCAGTGCCTCTCCAATCTCTTCAGGCTCCACGCACAACTTCCCACTGCTGTCTCTGACTGGCCTAATCTTGCCCTAACCAATCTTCTATTCTTAACATATCTAAAGAAAGCTTTAGGATTCTCCTTGAACCCATCAGCCAAAGTCTTCTCGTGTCCTCTTTTAGCTCTCCTCAATTCACTCTTTAGCTCCCTCCTGGCTAATCTATAGCTATCCAGTGCACTAACTGAGCCTTCAAGCCTCATCCTGACATAAGCCTCCTTTTTCCTTTTAACCAGCAAATTAACTTTTTCAATGATGGTATTGCCATTGAGTGTCAAAGAACGATGGTTAGATTCTCTTTTGTTGGAGCTAGTCATTGCCTGGTACTTATTTGGTATGAATGTTATTTGTCGAAATGTAGCAAGACCTGAACAATATCCCAACTTGGAAACATCTCACTGTTCTTCCTGTCACTGGGTCAAAATCCTGGAATTCCCTCCTGAATGACACTGTGGATGTACTTACACATCAAGGATTGTAGTGTTTCAAGAAGGCAGCTCACGATCACCTCTTCAATAGCATTTATGTATGGGCAATGAATGCTGGTCTAGCCAGTGACACCCATCGTAACATTAGGCCTATGGGCTGAATGGCCTGACCAAACAGGAGCTAATTGGGAAAAATTCCATGTTAGAAATGATCTTTTGGAGAGGCACAAATCGAAAGTAATCTAACTAATCTCGTGAATATTGTGAGGAAGTAACAAGGAGGGGGGCTATGAGCACATTGGATTTCTCTCAGGCTTTTGACAAGGTCTCACATGACAAATCTGTGTGACTGATAGAGTACTGCAGAGATCATGCTGGGACCCTAGCTATTTACAAATTATATTAATGATTTGGAAGAGGGAACTAAATGTAGTATTCTCCAGATTTGCAGATGTCACAGTTGGCTGAAAGGGTGAGCTGTGAGGAGTATGTGTGTGTGTGCATGGGTGTATGGACATGCACGTGTGTGTGTATGGGCGTGATGTATGGGTGTGTGTGCACGTACGTGTGTAGGTATGTATTTGTGTAGGTGGGTATATGGCATGTGTATGTATGGGCATGTATGTGTGTGCATGTTTGTATGGGGATGTACATGGGTGTGTTATGGACATGTATGTAGAAAGACAGTTTGTGGAGAGGGGCACGGTGGTAATTGATCTGTCAGCTGCTCAGATAGGAGAAAACAACAGCGTTTTTTTAAATGTCTCCCAAGTAATGTGAGAGTTTGCAGCTTCCCCACCTGTTCCCTCAGTGAAACTTGATCTTGTGGCTGTATGTTTCTGTGGAAGGAACTGGTGAGTCGCTCTCTCATTCCCTCGCTCACATTGACCCATGTGATGTTTTCAATGAGATTTGCTAACAGATTGAATTCTGCTGAAAAGTCTAGACTGTGCTGGCTGGAACAGTTCAGCAGGGCCTCATCCTGAAGTGTAAATGTAATCCCAGTTATCCTCGCCCTCCCAGATAGCAAGCACTCTGTCAGACAGAACGTGTGTGCTTTCTTACTTCCCAGGACCATTATGATTTGTCTGGAAAAATCTGTGTATTTTCTTACTCTTGGAATGTGTATTCCAATTAAATAATTCAGCAGCAAGCTTCCATGAGTTTACAGTAAAGAAAGTCATTTACCTTCATGCACTCACTGCAGATTAACATAACACACAGTGGGTCTCATACACACACACACACATATTTGTACAGGTACACACATGCACATACATAGACACAAATTGGATACAGATAAAGATAATGCACTTTTATATATTGTAGCTCATTCAGTGTCTGATTTATGATTTCTGGGCTCTGACTTGAATAGATTTGATTAATTAAACATTGAAATGAGGATTTTTTAATGCGAAGGGTTCACAGCAGTATGTGAGGTTCCTTGTAGTTGAATATCTGGAAGGGTTTTTTTCAGGTGAACTTTGAAACTGGAACAGCTTGCAGTTAGTTTCCAAATCTGGCTCTCAGACTGGCTGATGATGGCTGATTCTCATGGATTTGCTGTGTCCTTGGATAATAAAGGTAAAGTCCATGAAACCAGCTTCAATCTTATTGCTGCTGGGTTTTAATACTCCTGCCCCTCATTCCTCCCCCCCTCCAGTCTAGTTTGGATGGGGAAGGTTATTATGATACAATAGGACATTAAGGCTATTGAATTCTAATCTTCCCTTTTGTCACTAAGTACTCTCACAACACCAGGTTAAGTCCAATTGAAACACGCACTCAGACAGTCTTGAAATTCCATAGTCTTTAGGTGTTGCCCATCCTTGAACAGTGAGATGTGTAAATTCCACAATGCTTGAAAGGTACCCTCATCTATGTCCATATTTAATTATGATAATTATTTAAACCCGATACTATTTGTAATCTAAATGCTAAAGTCACATGATTTGCAGCAGCCGTCTCTTAAAATATTGACTGAAAATTGATAATATGACATGCCCCTAGTCAGCGTGATATTACTCTTATCCAACTAGGTCTCCCTCTCAGGATTATCTGAAAGTCTCCAGGAATTAAAGATTAATCTTCAGGACATAGCAGTAAGTAAAATGCTTGGTTTATTTACAACAACTTAAAAGCACGTTAAATGTACTAACAGGTCAATAGGTGCTTCAAAGGAATCATTATAAAATAAAATTGACTTTGGTTCACATTAGGAAATATTAGGACAGGTGAATAAAAGGTTTGGTCAAAGAGATTAATTTTTGGAACTCTTTAAATGACAGGAGACAGAGAGAGAGAGACAGAGAGAGAGAGAGAGACAGAGAGAGAGACAGAGAGAGAGAGAGAGAGAGAGAGAGAGACAGACAGACAGAGTGACAGAGAGAGAGACAGCAGAGAGAGAGACAGAGAGAGACAGAAGGAGAGGAGACAGACAGGAGAGAGAGAGAGGACAGACAGTCAGACAGAGAGAGAGAGAGAGAAAGACAGACAGAGAGAGAGGACAGAAGACAGACAGAGAGAGAGAGAGAGACAGTCAGAGAGAGAGACAGAGAGACAGAGAGACAGACAGACAGAGAGAGACAGATGGAGAGAGAGAGAGAGACAGGGAGAGAAGAGAGAGAGAGAGAGAAAACAGAGAGAGAGACAGATGGAGAGAGAGAAAGAGACAGACAGACAAACAGATATAGAGAGATAGAGAGAGAGAAGAGAGAGAGACAGAGAAGAGAGACAGAGAAGAGAGACAGAGAAGAGAGACAGAGAAGAGAGACAGAGAAGAGAGACAGAGAAGAGAGACAGAGAAGAGAGACAGAGAAGAGAGACAGAGAAGAGAGACAGAGAAGAGAGACAGAGAAGAGAGACAGAGAAGAGAGACAGAGAAGAGAGACAGAGAGAAGAGAGACAGAGAGAGAGAAGACAGAGAAGAGAGACGAGAGAAGAGAGAGACAGACGAGAGACAGAGAGAGAGAGAGAGACAGACAGAGAGAGACAGAGAGAGAGAGAGACAGACGAGAGAGACAGAAGAGAGAGAGACAGACAGAGAGAGAGAGAGACAGAGAGAGAGACAGAGAGAGACAGAGAGAGAGAGACAGAGAGAGAGAGAGAGAGAGAGAGAGAGAGAGACAGACAGAGAGAGAGAGAGAAAGAGAGAGAGAGAGACAGAGACAAGAGAGAGAGACAGAGAGAGAGAGACAGAGAGAGAGAGAGAGAGACAGAGAGAGACAGAGAGAGACAGAGAGACAGACAGAAGAGAGACAGACAGACAGAGAGAGACAGAAAGAGAGACAGACAGAGAGACAAGAGAAAGACAGAGAGAGAGAGACAGACAGA